>JBBPDC010000039.1:28659229-28670343 GCA_037974485.1 Hemigrammopetersius urotaenia | reverse complement strand
CTCCAACATCAGTGTCTGACCTCATAAATGCTACAGAATGAATGGAGACAGATTCACACAGAAACTCCAGAATCTGGAAAGTCTTCAGAGAAGAGTGGAAGCTGTTAGAGCTGCAAAGGAGGACCGACTTGAATACAGTGTTGGTGGAATGCTCAGGTGTCCCAATACTTTTTTCCATATAATGTACATCAGGTGGACTGGAGATCTTAAAATGTCCATAAATATGTGTGTATGTCTATGTATGTGTTTTCCTAAAAAGTGAACATTTCAGCCACCTATCATGATAGGATTCCACCCCGACTTCGAACAGTTACCACAAAGACACCCGTTATGTGCTTGTCTCCCAAGTAAGACGACGACTGCTTGAGTAAAAATGTTCAGCTTGCTTTCCACCTTTGCCAGCGAAAAGGAGGGCAGGACAAGTCTGCACAACATTTTTAGCGCTAGCTAACTCCCTCACAGTTCCTCTGGGTGTTCTGTGCAACGATCACTCACAGCGTTTTGGAGACCACTGACCTGTAAAAAAAAAGATCTGACCTCTAAAACTGGACATCGAGTCCGTCGGGACACCTGGAGTCACATAACCCTCATGCAGTTCCAATTTTCATCGAGCCAGAAAATTCCAGCCATTCAAACCGCCGGCTTTCCAATTTAGGTCACAAAAAGAGAGGAGCCAGAGAAGCTTGTTACTTTTTTGCCTATCAGTGACACAACAGGATTCAAAGTATCTCCGCCACCATTAAAACCACTGACATTTGCAGACAACTGTTGTCAGGCATCAAAGGACGGGATATTATGTTGCTGAACGGAAATTTTACTGAGGTGTGTGACCCACTTTAGTTTGCTTCTAAAGTGCCAGGGTGGCTCCCGAAGCTATGCCGCAGCAAAGTAAGTTTTAGTGTCTGATTCGAGCAGCTGTGACAGCAGAAGAAAGGGTTTACGAATAAATTTGAAAGCAGCCATGTACAAGGGGTCCTCGAGTTATGACACAAATCCGTTCCTATGACAGAGATGTGTAGGGGGGAAATTTTAGTTAACCTGTTTGCATATCATTACTAATCAGTGCAGTGTGTATCTGTCGTTTGTCACATACAAACTGTCTGGCACAAAGGTCCCTCCAGCCTGGTGAGACATGATGTCAATTATTGTAAGGCCATAAGGGCAATGCATGCTACCATTTAAGGTATGGATTGACGCGACAGAGCAGTTTGCTGGCAGTTAGAAGGCCAGGACACTGTCTAGAACGGGATGTGAAATCCTGACAAGAAACTAACAGAATGACTGTGTGTCTCAAAAATGTCCTTAGCATCTCCTGAGCACATGTACAGTGGAACATACATTAAGAAGTGTCATTGATCTCAGACCAGTAATTAAGACTAAGGTGACATCATTACATCATGCTGAAAGGACAATAAAAGCTCATGAAGTTTCAGTTGGGGCAGCACTCCAGGATGCAATGACAACAGACCTGCTCTATTTGCCTGGCAATTATAATAAATTAACTGATTGCAAAGTCTCTCTGATCTTGAGTCATGATTTGGTGGGGAACACTGTCAATTTTGGCCATTACATAGTGTAATGTAATGTAATGTAGTGTAGTGTAATGTAGTGTAATGTAGTGTAGTGTAATGCAATGTAGTGTAGTGTAATGTAGTGTAGAATAATGCAATGTAGTGTAGTGTAATGTAGTGTAATGTAATATAATGTAGTGTAGTGTAATGTAGTGTAATGTAGTGTAGTGTAATGCAATGTAGTGTAGTGTAATTTAGTGTAGTGTAATGCAATGTAGTGTAGTGTAATGTAGTGTAGTGTAATGTAATGTAATGTAACGTAATGTACTGTAATGTGAGTACAGGACACTGCCACCCTTTGGCCACAAGCAGTGTATGTTTGTCCAACGTCTCCACTCAGAGCGCAAGCCTGTCCTCGCGCCAGTTGCCTCCTCCCATCTCTCCGATGCACTTCAGGACGCTGCGCTCGAGACCACGCTCCGCAGGTCCGCGTGCGCGCGCGAGACCGGGTTTAATCCTCCACGATCTGAGACACATCTACTGAACATCTCGCGCGTGGATTACCGCGCGTTTGAACATGGACGCGTTTTATCTGGGGATACTTGCTACTTTTTTGAGATCTGTAAGTTCCTTAATGCTTTTATGACCTTTTTTTGTAATAATAATTATTAGAATATTATTTTAAAAATCTGTATATATAAATTGAATACACACACACACAGACACACACACACACACACACACACACACACACATATACATATATATATATACATATATATATATATATATATATATATATATATATACACATATATTTGTATATATGCACAGAGAGAGAGAGAGAGAGAGAGAGAGAGAGAGAGAGAGAGAGAGAGAGAGAGAGAGAGACATTTTAAGGATGTGTTTGTGAAAAAAAATAAAATATTTGGGTGACTATTGATTCCTAATGTTAGCAACGTATATGCAATATATATATATGTATATAAACCCATACTATCATAGCAATGCCTTTAAAGCAAATAGTTGAAAAGTATTTTTTAAATACAATTTTGACCAATTTTACTAATTGCACCCTAAACTTGGTCCTTCAAGGATTCTGTAGTTAAGGCACCATAAACACTATTTGAACGCATAAATGATTCTTTGTCTGTTTTAATGCTTCTTCTGTATAATGGAGAACCTACATCACAGCGAGGGTTCTGCTGTTGTTGCAGTGTTCAGTCTTTGAATGTAATTTTTAGAGCATGAAATATGAAGTCAGCCCCTTTAAGGGTTTTAAATAAAGGACGTGGAAAAGGCTACCAGTTTGGGACTTTGCTCTATACAGGCTACACTAAAGGTTACTTTGAGTTGTGGGACAATTTTGGTAACAATAAAGCCACTGAATGTTATTCATCAAGAAAACATCATCCTAGATTATTTGCAAGGCCAACTCACGTGATGAGGCATTATCTCCAAACATAAAAAATAAAATAACACAATAATACATATTTCTGTTATGTCATTTTATTGTCATTTTATTTTATAGCACAAACACTAAGTCACTTTTCATAACCACTTGCACCATCACCCTGTTAATATATTATATCAGTTATAGTTAGTTTGCTATTCCGTTTGCAACATTATACACACGTTATATATGTTACATTACATCACATATTATATATATATTACAATAACTGCCAGACCCTTTTTTCATCTTTATATTATATTATAATGTAATAAAGTCTCATACCTTCATCATCTGGCACAAACAATCACTTTTCATAACCCCGTGCCTGTTGCTATATTATATCTGTTATAGTTATTTTGTTATTCCATTTGCAACATTATACTATTGCTGTCTTTTTTAAAATCTTTATTGTCGTTATTGTTGCACTGAGCGTGTTCATGACAAAAGAATTTAATCGAGTTCTTTCTTATCTCATCGTCTCTGTCATGAACTTTTCTGAAGATTTTGCCTGCAGATGTTCGCTGATGTTTTGATGAACTGGGTGGATTTGACTATCCTCTCACTGAGCTTCTACAGAGTTTCTCTCCCTTCGTATAGTGATACAGTCTTGTGAGATGTCTGGAATCCGAGCAAGACAGGCATGAATCCCAGTCCCTTGTCTCTCCCGAGGCTTTGCATCTTTCTCTTGGAATTGACTTAAAAGGAGAACTGGATTTTATCTGTAATATTCATACTCTGCATTTCTGTGTATAGTATAGAGTATTTCAATCGCTATATTTTGTGCTGTTCCTGTGTCTGTGTTTTAACATAAGCCATTTCCTCCAGTCTGGTTCAGACTGAATGGCAGGAAAGCAGAATTCCAATAGAATTGTGAGAATTATGATGCTCTGAAAAATAAAGCTGCCAGAAAGGGTTCTCTGGAGCGATTCGGTGAAAGTACCACTCTTGGGTCTCCAAAGAACCTTTCAGTGGATTACTCCTGTAGACATCAGTGCTATCCAAAAAAAGAAAAGAAAAAAAAGTGCAGGTCCAGTTTTTGGACATTATTTAAACACGGCGGTGGTCCTTTGTGTGATGCCTGGACTCCAAAATGTACATGCGAGCATGTAATGGTCCTTTTGCACAATCCTGTAAAGTTACTATTTAGTTTTCTTCTTTATTTTTGTATACAGCAACGATCTGCATCCAAATAATGCAATTCTCTCCACATAATGTCGTTCTGCACCAGCGGTCACCAGCCCTCCCTCCGGAGAGCTACTTTCCTGCAATTTTCTTGCAGCTGCGCCTAACAAACGCTAATAAATCTGATCCAACCACTGGGAAAAAATATTGCATGTATGGTTTGGTGAATATTTTCCATCTCAGAAGCATCTGATTCAAATTTTGCTTCTGCTGCTGATTACAGATGCTAGAGATCTCACAAATCTTTTCTGTAAATTCATCCCCAAACCTTTACTCATCCGGCTCAAACCTCATCCAGCTCTTTATTAAGGAGACGCAGGATTGCTGATGTGGTTTAGGACACACATGTGATTTACTGAGTTATAAAATATAAACTAAACTTCACCATGTTGCCTCAGGAGAGCTAATCTAGAATCAGACTGATATCGGATGCAGATCCTCTACAGCAGTCGTGTTGGTGAAGAGCTGGTTGAAGTTTGCACTAAGAAACACAACGTCCTTAAAATGTTCTGAACTCTGCCTTAATTTACCCCTGAAAACACCAAAAACCCTTCATTTGAATTAAGAAGCTGTTAATTTGTAAAACTGATGCCTTATTTTTACCTTAAAATCAGATTTAAGGCCTGAGTGTGAAACCCCTTAATCTTACATTTGAGGCGTTCATTCAGGAGGTTCTATTATTTAAGGGGCAAATTTGCAAAAGTAAGAGGAAAATTCAGTCGTTTTACCCCTTAATCGCCTTAATCAACCTTTCCCTGCTAGTTTTTAGGTAAATAGTAAGGCAATTTTAAGGGAAAAATGTAGGTGCTTGGTTCCGTAGTGTTGAAAAGACTGAGAGAAGATTTGTTTTTAGAGAAAAGATTTGTGTGACTATAAACGTCTGGTCTTTGTTAGCGATGTTTGATTCGTATCTCCGACTGAAAATTTTGTCATGACTTGTCAACAACATCTGGAATAAGCAGAAAACTGGGTACTGGCAAGATTTTTTAGTTGAATGATTCCTTTAAGAAAGGAATTAGCTGGTGTGACTGGACTCTGCAGGACCTTGAAGATCAGGTTCTGGACCAATATGTTATTTTTCTTACCAGGAATTTCCAAGAAAAAAAGCCAGTAATCGCTTAGGAGTCTTTATTTCACGAAGACAGAAGAGATCAAGCATCAGACGAAGAGAAGAACTATGAGATAAACCTGGGACTAATGTTCATCAGAGCTCATCAGAATCTCACTTCCTTTCAGTTAACCAAACCTCACAGACTTCAGAGGAGCTTCTCCATGCTTTGATCCGATTTTTTGATTGTGCCTTTAGGTGCAGGCCATCCACCCAGACTGTGCCATCATCTCGCAGCACCTGAGGGCTCAGGAGCTCTGCAATCAGACCAGACAGAGAGAAAGCAAGAACCAGACGGAACCACTGGGTACGCACACAGCCTTCTCACATTCAGCCTTGTGTTACTGCTACTGTTTGTGTCTAGAACTCAGCCTTTGCTTATTAAATATTGAGTTAGTTAAAGCCCTGCAGAGAACTCAGCTAATGTAGCATGTTCTTGTCTACTTGGATCTGTAGGAAGTGGCACCAGGCTCAGTCCGGGAATGTCCTCCATGCATCAACGTACATTTTGCTCCTAAAGCTTGTTTTTAGTCCTAACATTAAATCCTTAATCTTGTGTAGATCCCCGTCAGGCCACCTAGTGCTGTTTTTGGCAGCCTGTCTTATTTTTAGTTTTAGTCTTTACGTCAAGCTGTCACTTTAGTTTTTCTTAGTCTTAGTCTTGTGTAAACTCTTTTTAGTCTAGTCAAGTTTCAGTCGACTAAAAGTCTGAGCATTTTAGTCTTATTTTAGTCAGAATTATCCACGGCTATTATCGTCTAGTTTTAGTCTTTTTTAGTAATGCAATATCTGATATATTGTTATTCCTGAACAAATATAGTCTACACAACCAAATCAGGACAGTTTAGGATCAGCTTTTTTGCATGGATATGGGAAAGGCTGATGATCAAAATGCTGTTTGTGTGTGAGAGACTTTGTGTGTGTGTGTGTGTGTGTGTGTGTGTGTGTAAGGTTGTCTCGTTTTAGTCAACAAAAATGAAGAGACAGTTTAGCATAGTTTATATTTTGTAAACCACATTTAGTCTCTTATTCGTCCACAATATTACAGGATATGTTTCGTTATAGTTATCGTCACATGACCAGCATTTATGATGCAATCAGAAGGTTGTGGGTTCGAATCCCAGTACTGCTAGTGTCATCACTTTTTCGCTTTGTTTCACTGAAAGCAATTCTGTAAGACTGTGATATTTTCTCTTATATCTGTTCAATAATTTTCAGTAGTTTGCACACTTTTGGTCTATGAGTACATAAGTACACAGTAAAAATTTTCCTTACAAATTTGATTACACAATTATTGGCAGAGCTTTCCCTACTGGAAAAATGAAATATAAGTTCCATAACTTTCGCAAAGGCCGTTATTTATTATATGTATTTTTCCCAATCTGTTAAATATGCCCAGTATGTATTAAAATGTCGACTCATTTTCAGTTTTGAAATCAAGCAGACTGTGACGTCTAGTCAGCGGCCACATGGGGGCGCTGGGGTTTAAGTTTGGTTATGTTGTGGGACTCTTATTTTGATATCCTGAGTACACCAGCTGGTAACAGCTGTGAGATAGGTTCCAGCTGCTGGTGTACTCAGGACTAAGTGGTTGTGTTTAGTCATTGGTTGTACATGTGATTACGTATTGTATTTAAGTTCTGTTTAGGTGGACCATAGTGTCGGTCCACCGTTGTAGATACTGTTAACCATACTGTTATAGATACTGTTACTCTTGCCTTTCAGTTTGTGCATGTGCATGTGCAGTTTGTATCACTAAAGAGAAAGACAAAGGATGGAAGCCTGCCTCTGTGCTTATTTTCAAATGGAAAAAGCACGGCGACGTGACACAGACATTTAATGGGTGGTAGATATTGGAGTATGACTTTACCACGCAATAATAAGCTTCATCTGTTTCGCAGTAAAACAGAAATCTGCTTAATAGTGGCATAATATAAATAGGCAGAATGTAGAGACCCTGCTGCTGTCAGATTTGTCATCAGGCAAGGGCTTCGCCCCAGTTCACTCCACCCGATTACATACATTTAGCCATGATGACTGTGTTACTTTAAGCGAACATGACAGGATGCTGCTTCTCGGGACACAGAATGAATCCGTTTTAACTAGGGTGTGTATTCCCACAGGGAAAATAAGTTTTCAGGTCACTGTTAAAGGACTGTCTCAACATTAGAAGATTCGTTGCTAATGGCCATTGACATTGACTGTAAATGTGTTTCAAAGCAGTTGGTTTTCAGGTCTTATTTACGTGAAAGGAAACAGAATTATTATGCAAGGTTAATTATGTACAGCCAACAGGACGGGTAGAGAGCATCTGGGTGTAAATCCACATGCATAAACGAAAGCCGACAGCATAAAGAGTCTAAAGCTATTTCTGACTCCAGCGAGTTCAGTTGCGTAGAGTCAAATTTCTCCAATCCGTTCTTTTATTTTATGGTTCCAGACAGAAAAGAGATTGTGTCTGAATTTACAATACATGACGCCGCAAATGTCTGTGAAGCCGGCCGGTCGGATGCTTGTCTTGTTCAGAGGGATAAAAAGAGAAGGGAACTGTAAAAAGACAGGCGACTTGAGAGGCGCCGGTGGGAAATTCTCCCAGTGAAAGGGTCTAAACCGTCAGGCCTAATCTCCAAAGTGATTTACAGAGGCATTGTTAATCTGAAATGAGCTGCAACTTGCGCTGATTTCATCTCTCCCACGAGACTGGCTCTATGAATTAAGGCGCTATGAATAGAAGTCAGTCAGTGGGCGTGGACATCCAGGGTGAGAGACAGAAGGAACGCTCTCAACTTGGCTAATTGACCCAGATGGCAGATGTTAATGGTGTTAGGAGGCAGGTAGAGACTCTGGGACTGTTTCTCTAAAACTGGAAGATGGAAGAAATATGGAGGTGAACGTACAGTACATGGCCAATGTCAGTTTTGTGGAAACGAGAAAAGCGATGTATATTTGGTTGAAAAAATGTGTTTATGACATTTTAAGGCCTGGTTCACAAGGACGTCTGAAGCGTTTTTCTGCTCATTGAAGCAAATCAAAGCGTCCACACGGGCGTTCAGCACCGGCGTTCAGCACCGGCGTTCAGCACCGGCGTTCAGCACCGGCGTTCAGCACCGGCGTTCGGCCGGCTGCGTGTTCGGATGGCGTCAAATAAACGCTGCATGCAACGTTTTCTTGGCGTCAAAATCCCGACGAACGCGAGGAAAATGTCGCTATGGCGATTACATGGCGTTCGGTTGACGTTCTGGAGGACCGAATATGTCCCATGATTCTGTATGGCAACCGCGAAAAACTGCAGAAATCTTCGCACGTCTTCAAAAAGCACAAAAAACGTCCCTTTGATCTGACGGAAGAGGGTGAACCCAGTAGCAGCAGTGATGTTTGTTCCTCTCCTGCCTACGGCGCCGTATCAGGAGGATTTTAGATGAATGTAAACGGTGAGTTTTAAGAAAGAATAGGGATCCATGTTTTCAGTGCGGAACTATAAACCAGGATGACACACGTGTAACACTCTGGACAGAGCCATTACTGCCCCCACAGGTAAATGGCGTTAAACGGCTTCAGACTAACGCCAGTCAAACGCCTTACTGACGTTGATCAAGCGTCGCTACCAAACGCCACAAAAACGCCTATGGCTTTCAGAGCGCGCTCATTTTGAACAGTGTATTTCTGTGGTTTCTTAAATGTGTAGTAATGGGATTTAGTGGGGGTTTTTTTTAACAGTGGCTAAAATGATAGGAAGAAGACTAGCCTGTTAGTATCAGCATTCATATTAATGATCATTTCCTTTTACTGGGAAAGAGGTAGAAAAAAAGACGGCAATTGCTGTCAGATTTCTGATTCTAACTGTCATTCTGATTGAGACATCTTCATTAGGAGACCATTTGGATTTGTGTTATAATCATCTGAATACACCAAACAGCCAAACCACCTGCCAAATATTACACAGGTCATCAAAACAGGTTAGACTCATTAAGGCACGGACTCTACAAGACCTTAAAAGGTGTGTTGCGTTTTCTGCCACTGAGCCGGGCTCCACTCGAGAGCCCCTCCCTACGTCCGGGGCAAGGCCGCCCTTCAGTCCATGCTTCCTTCGGGGATGGAGCCCCGTTGGGGCATAGCCCCTTAGCATCGTCCACGGCAGAGTCAGGAATGCTGTCATGCAGCCATGTTTCAGTAAAGCACATCAAACTGGACTCACAAAATCCCCTGTTGTGTCTGACCCGTGCCGCAAACTCTGCCATATTCTTGTCCAGTGACCTCACGTTGCCATAAGAACAGATGGGAGGTATGGGTTGTATCTCCTCCTCTGCTCACCAGGCTGTTTCCCATTCCTCACTGCTCTTTTCCCACACAGATGGTTTTGTACCTTTTTCTAGCCTGATGAGCATCAACAACCCTATTTCTGAGGTCCTCAGTAATCTGCTTTGTCCGTGCCATGATACACTTCCTCAGTGTGTTAACGCTTTGATAGATCTGTGTTTCTTAAACACTGTCATCGCATTGTTTGCAAATACTGGACTCTAATTTCACCTTCAAATTACCTGCTAATCCTAGAGGGTCACATACTTTTGCCATTGACAGATATGTAATATTGGATAAATAAATGTCTAAGTTAAATATTTGTATTTAAATGGGTTCACTATTATACAAGCAGTACTGTATAATAGCAAAATAAAATGGTATATTGCAGGTGTGATGAATACAGTTTACACAGCAGTTCATATACGGTATACAATAACATCGTTTTAAATCTTATAAACTGCTGCCTCCTAAAAAAAGTAGCACTGATGCAACACAATGTGACTTTCTCAGTACCAGCTTTTCAGAGGTGACTTACTTTGAAATTACATAATTTGGTTTTGGATTTAAATATCTACAAAATATAAGAGTTTTAAGGTGAAGCACTACTGTACTGTGCTGTTCTTATTGGGAGAAATATTGGGTGTGGGTTTTCCAATGGGTCAAAAAACCAAAAGTGAAAGTGGTGACTGATTGAATGGAAATGATAGTAATATATTGTGTTAATGGGGGTTTGACATATCAGGTTTACATGGAACAGCATCATGGGTGTAGGGCTACAACCCACGCTGACTTTTGTCTGTAGGATTTTGAGCCATCGGCCGTTCTGGCTTAGAGAAATACTGTAAGTATTACAGTATTTCAAAAATTACACTGTTTCAAAAATGAAAAGTGAAAGAGAGACGTGTCTGTAAAAGATCTATAGCAGCTTAACCCCACAGCAGTTAACATTTTTGCTCCATCCATTGGTATTGGAAGTTTGTTTGGAGTAAAAAGTGGTTCCATGATCACATTGCGTTTGGTTAATCAAAGAAGTTCAAATGTGTTTACAAAGTAGCAATGCGGGTAAACTTAGTAACTTAATTAAACCAACAAACGCATGTTTAGGTGATCACCAAAGTTAGCTCTGAATTCTAAAATGCCATGATTAGGGCTACATGTTATGTGAAGCACCACTGTATCTTTTTAACTCAACATGCTTGGAGGAGAACACTAAGTGCCAATTCTACTCATTCAAAAGGAATTGTTGATTCATTTATTCACGCTTGGGAGGCTGGTGACCTAGTGGTTAGGGCGTTGCTCCTGTGATCAGAAGGTCATGAGTTCAAATCCCAGGACTTTGAATAGCACCACTGAGGAACGCTTGAGCAAGGTACTGTGGAAGCCCACTGCTTCACTTGGGTTAAATGGGTTTACATTTACATTTATGGCATTTATTAGTTGGATGGTGGTGGCGTAGTGGGTAGGATACTTGCCTCTAAGACGTCATGGGTTCGAATCCTACCTTCAGCACACCACCACTGGGTTCCTGAGCAAGACCCTTAACCCCAAGTTGCTCCAG
>JBBPDC010000039.1:28602357-28607576 GCA_037974485.1 Hemigrammopetersius urotaenia | reverse complement strand
TTTAAGAGAGAAGCAGAGATTAGTGTTCTCTGAATTATTCAGGTTCTGTAAACACTGCAGCATTTCTCTGATTCTGACGTTTTCCTTTAAAATGAGAAACTGACAGAAAACTGCAAAATGTGTATATATATATAATCAGGATGTGCAATAGAAATGGTACTGAGCTGAAACTGATGCTGTTTTGTTTAATAACTCAGTTTCTTAATATAGTTATTGCACTTATTTGATCTGTAAAGAACATGATCTAAACATTTTAATTAGTTTGTGTCTCAAACTGAACAAGAAAATCCATAAACATATGATTAAATGAAACTATATCTAAAGAAATTCTATTCAAAGTGCAGATTCCACACTTTTTCCCATATTATATTACCTTTCATATGCCCTATACTTGTTTAAGACGAAAACATGTCAAATAAAGTAAATTTTTCTAAAAGTAGAAGATGTGTGTACCGTAATCTCCCAGTTTTATGCGGATCAGGAGTCACGGATTCAGTCACACACAGATTTTTTTGGAGAACCGAACTCCCCACAATAACGCAGAAACTGCAAATATTCTCTGCTTTTTTTGTGGCAATAAATATATTTTTTCTGGCTGTTTTAACACAAAGGGACCCATTAATTCGCCGTGGTGTCCCAATACTATTGTCCCACAACCATTCGAGCTGCGTATCTCTGCGGGGAGTTTAAATGAAAAGAGGCGAATACGGGTTTACCTTCACATGTTCTTTAAGGGTGATGCATTAAACTGAGTTTAAACTGAAGTTAAAGTGTTCTGGGAGCGGATTTGTGGGCAGATTTAGGGTTTACACTATAAACATAGACCTTTTTTATTAACCAAAACACAACAGTGTGGTTTTCACCATAGGCGGGTGCTCTTGGGGATTACTGTATTCTGTAAAACCGTCTCAGAATGTGCTGCAGCAGTAGAGAGTTCAGCGCCGAATTTTGAGTGAGACTTTCTGGTTTGCAGGCTACTTTCCGCGGACGGACCTCTCGCCATCGCAGCGCTCCTTCCAGGGCTGCATGCAGCTCATCCATGTGGACGGAGAGCTGGTGGACCTGCACGCCGTGGAGCAGGGCACGCTGGGAAGTTTCGAGAACGTCAGCTTGGACATGTGTTCCATTATAGACAGGTACCATTCATTCAAGCCAGGGCTTACATGAGTGTAACCCACAGCCACAAATCCAGTCAGAAGTTTGGACACACCTTCTCACTCAGTGTTTTTTCTTTGGTTTTATTATTCTCTACACTGTAGATTAATATTGAAAACTAAATGCTGAAGGAACTCCTGTAATTCTGCAGTAAACAGAGACAGAGGTAAAGAGCCCAGACTCTGTTCTATAATAAGGGAATGATGGACTGTTGTGTTTTACTGAGTTCAGTGGTTCTTGCCACAATGTGGAGTAGAACCGTAGTGGAACAGGATCATTTACGGTATTTATCAGACGCTTTTATCCAAAGCGACTTCCATTCCCTACCTACAGGGGACAGTCTCTCCCTGGAGCTACTTGGGGTTAAGGGTCTTGCTCAGGGACCCAGGGGTGGTGACGGTAAGATTCGAACCCATGACCTTTTGGTCCAGAGGCAAGTGTCCTACCCGCTGAGCTACCTCCACCACCTCGCTAACTAAAATTTGTGTCCACGTAAACAGGGCTACTGATTTAATTAACTAGACGGGACACCTGGAAGCACAGGGGGTACTAAAGCAGGTAATCGGTGGGGAACTCTGGTGAGGGAGACCGCTGGGGGCATGGCGGAGGCAGCATGGACGTGACAAAAAATCTTTAAACACTGGAGAAATTCTGTTGAAAGTGCAAATTTGAAACTTTTTTTGTGTAGGAGAGGAGTTATTAAGTAACATTTTACTTCTATGTAACACTGACGCTAATTTAGATGTAGACCTATTAAATAATTGCTATTATCTCAATTATTTAGGCCAAAATCAGTGATCAGTCTCAAGAGAGTATAAAAAAGTGACCAACTATCATATTCTTTTCATGACAATGCAGGAATTGGTGACTGACATCTCATTTATATGAGGGCTATGATGGCAGTGGAGCAGAACTGTCTGTGCATCTGATGTCATTGATTAACACCACAGGAGCTCGTCTTCAAAGCCTCCCTTTCACACGAGGCACTGCTGTGTGATCATGCTGACATCTTCCACACTCAAGAACAGTCTATTGATCTAACTCTGAGCTGAGATCAGTTTCTGAGGAGAACCACACCTACAGTGTTTCAAAAACTCCAAGAGTAGTGAAGTGGCACTGGCAGAATAGAGGCAGCTGTAGCATTAAACCCCTCACCTGCTACAGTCCAGTTTCCTAATGCCCCTTTCATGTGAACTACGAAACTTCCACAAGATCTCAAAAGCTCTCCAGATCACATACTGTTGTGCACTTTCTGAACGTGGATTGTGTTCCTCTGCAGGTGTGTCCCAAACCACTGTGAGCACGGAGGCCGGTGTTCTCAGACTGGTGAAACCTTTCAGTGCTCCTGTGATGGAACTGGATACACTGGAGCCACCTGCCATACATGTATGCCACTGAATCACATGTGCAGTATATAAAATTATCGATCTGATAGACATTCTGAAGCTGCGGACATTGTTTATGAAGTTGCTTTGGTTCAATTAAAAAAGTCTTAAGTATTTTGGACAGTTTTCACTCGTCCATTCATCAAAATATATTTATAAGATAAAGTTCTTTCTCGTCTTATCTCATCTCAGCTCATCTTCTCGTCTCATCACGTCTTCTCATCTCACCTTTTCTCGTCTTATCTCACCTTTTCTTGTCTTATCTCACCTTTTCTCGTCTTATTTCATCTCATCTCCTCATCTTATCTCACCTTAAATCATCTTATCTCATCTTGTCTCATCTCATCTCATCTAATCTTAATTCATCCATTTTTATCTCATCTCATCTAATCTTGTGTGTATTGTGTCCTTCCCCCCTTATATTTCATATGTACTGTGTCCTTTGCTCCTGGCCGCCCTGTATTTAGCTGAGTGTGTAGAAAGAACCTGCTGTAGCAGTTTTTACAGTAGAGAGTGTGCTAGCGTTTGTTAATGTTCTGGCCTCTGTTCTCCTGCAGCCGTCTATGAGCAGTCATGTGAGGAATACAAGCACCTGGGCCGGACCTCTGACTCGTACTGGATCGATCCAGATGGGAGTGGAGCGCTCGAGCCTTTTAAAGTCAGCTGCAGCATGACGGGTGAGGGGCGAAGTCACTACAGGCGTATTCCCACGCTTATTATAATCCAGTGCAAGATAGGTTTACACCCCTCAATGTTTTTAAATGAATTGTAACTGATTATAATGGGCAGCTGGAGGGAGTTCCCCTTGTGATCAGAAGGTTGTGGGTTTGAATCCCAGGACTGCTAGTGGAACCCGCTGTTCACACTGTGTGCTGTGGTGTGTTCACATATGACAAATTGTCATTGTCCCTGTTAATGTAATGGTCATGTGTCCCAATACTTTTGACCTGATTTAACCAAGACTTGCAATCTTATGTCTAGCCTAAAGGTCTTCTTGATCTTGTTTTCAGGATAAATTACTACATGACAGCAGATTTTTAGCTCTTATATATTATATTAAGATTGTTTTAGGATATGTTTCACGAAATCTTTATACTAGAAACATGTGAAAGATACTTATTTCTTGAAATAGGAAGAAATATCTTAAAACAATCTTATTAATCTTGCAAAATCTGCTTTTATATAGTATATTATTCTCCAAACAAGTTCAAAAATACATTTAAGTTACAAATAAGATTGCAGGTCTTGGTTAGATCAGGAGTTTTTGCAGTGAACACAAGTACTCACTACAAGTGTATTTAATTACATTTCTTCCTGCTGTGTGTGTGTGTGTGTGTGTGTGTGTGTGTGTGTTTCAGAGGACAAAGTGTGGACGACGCTGGCGAATGATCTTCCAGCTCAGAGCGCGGTACACTTGGGATCTGATCCAGTGCAGGGAGCCGTACTGAGACTCAACTACAGCATGTCCAGCGACCAGGTTCTCCACTCGCCTTGTAGCGCGGACTTCAGAGGGTTAAAAGAAAATGCAGATGCGTCACATTTTCTGATCTTTTCTGATCTTTTCTGTGTCTGTGTGTGTTTTTGTGCTGTTTAGGTAAATGCGATCACCAGAGGCGCCGAGCACTGCGAGCAGCATGTGGCCTACGCATGCCGTATGTCACGCCTACTCAACTCACCAGGTGAGGAGGCATGTGTGTGTGTGTGTGTGTGTGTGTGTGTGTGTGGCAGAAAATCTCTCTCCCCCTCCTCATTTTCATTCCTGCGTCCCCCATTTTATCTCAGATTCAGGTGGAGAATACCATGATGTACTTTTGCAGCAGTAGGCTTTAATCCTGACCCCAACTCTTTTAAACTGTCATGTTTTTCTCCAAGGCATTGAGGGCAGGCGCATACGCAGACTTTCATTTCTTATACTTTTATTGAAACAAAGCTAACGGCACGAGGGACAGAAACGAAACTCAGAGGTTCAAACCGATAGCAAGTCAAATCTCATTTACCCTGAGCACGGTCAGCTGAAACGCATACCGTAAACAAACAAGAGCGGCATGCTCAGGATTTCATAATACAAGTCCCGAACCCCAAAAATCAAAGCCTAGTGGCCGCTGATGGGACATAAATCAGAATCAGACAACTCTATTGATTCTGGAGGAAACTGCTTATGCCCCACACAGAAAAGCAGTCTGGTTTATAACTTGAGCATGGATAGGTGGCACTAGACTGCTGAATAAGTGAGTGTGCACTGAAAACAGTGAATTTAATTCAGCAGGGAACAGTTTTTGCAGCTGTATTCCACAGATAGGTAAAATAGATTGGAGACCAAATGGTATAATCTTCACTCGTGTCGATATACAGTCGAGCCCCGAAATTGTAATAAGAAGTCTATCATAAATGATATGCATCCCTACAGTAATCCCTATGTCAAAATCAAACTTGTGTCCTTGTGAATATATTGTAACGTTGTTACGCAGTGTTACCCGATACGCTGTGTTAGGGTTAGGATTTGACTGAATGAGGGAGACTTCTTTTCTGATCAAAGGCATCCACTCGCTCTACTGATTCTGGTTCTGTCTGGTGATTCTGTAATGAATGGCCTCCGTACTTGATAAAGGTGTGTTTTGTGTTTGTGTTAGATGGTTCACCGTATACCTGGTGGGTCGGTCGGAGCAATGAGAAACACTT
>JBBPDC010000039.1:28506194-28518256 GCA_037974485.1 Hemigrammopetersius urotaenia | reverse complement strand
ATAATAATAATAATAATAATAATAATAAGAAGAAGAAGAAGAAGAAGAAGAAGAAGAAGAAGAAGAAGAAGAAGAACCTCACACTTTAGATTCTGTGTTGACAAAACCTGATATTTTAAATCCTTAAAAATGTGTGTGTGTGTGTGTGTGTGTGTGTGTGTGAACTCTGTGGTGATCAGTGTCTGAGCCGATCGGCACTGCAGGGTGGGGAAGGAACTGTGGGGAAGGAGCTGTGAGGAAGGTGCTGAGATCTCCACTGAGACTTCACAGCAGGACCTCAGGCTGGTTTCTGAAGATCTCTCCAGGCTCGGTGTGGCTCTGGGCCTCAGGGAGGCAGGAGAAGATGTCACAGCTCTCAGGAGGAAAAAGACAAACACCACAGCCTTGGTCCTCAGACCTCAGGGTGAGGGCAGAAGATTTATAGAGACAGACACAGGCATAGAATCAGAAACCACATCCAGAGGAGGATCAGTGATCAGCTCCATGTCTGCAGCTCCTCTCTCCAGGCTGTGGCGGGGCACTGGTTGTCCAACGATCTGCTGCCCTCTAGTGGCGACTTTGCCTTAGTGCAGTTTCAGTTTTACATAACTGACATAAAATACAATCAAAACTAGTGGATGGAACATAATTTCTTCCAGGGAAACTAAATATTTTCTCAGGTAGACTAGAATAGTTGGTTATTTAACTGTGGAGCTTCAGGTCTTCATTTGACACCATAATGATCCATTAAGAGAAGAACAGACCTCAGTGCATATTAGGCCTGGAGAAAAAGATAATAACTGATTGACACATTTTGATATTTTAATTATTTTAAGCACTGATATGACAAGATTATGTAAAACCTAGCATAATAATGAATGAGTCCAGACTATTTATTCACTCTGCTATCATAACCAGTGTGTGTGTGTGTGTGTGTGTGTGTGTGTGTGTGTGTGTGTGTGTGTGTGTGTGTGTTTTCTACCAACTTCAGCAGGCAAATGAGGAAAAATAGTTGTCAGCCAATTAGTTACAAATCTGTTTGACTAAAATATCTTCAGTAAATGTCTACATTCACACTCAAATCCTTATAGGTGGGACAGAAATGTCCTCTAAACTCTGTTCATGCCTGTTGAGGCAGGCCATAGCTAGGGACACTCGATGGTCCTGATTCTGAGTCCTACTGAACTGGTTTGTGTTTAGTTTTTAGTGTTTAAATGTGGGTTTATGTTCCTTATCATGTGCTGTTAAATAACTAGTGCTGGGCCGTTAACGGCGTTTTAATGGGCAAAAATACTTACATAAATGAAAAGTTTAATTGGTCTCGTTTTTTTTTTCTGATCCGAAAACTGATCCGATCCGTGACTTAAAACCATGATCCGATCCGAACCGTGATAATTTTAATCTATGCCCACCTCTATAAATAACTAAATATCTTTTTTAAATCATACTATTTACGTTTTCACTCCTAAACTCCCTGAAATCACTGGATCAGCAGTGTCTCATCTTCCCTGGAAAGCTGTGGAGGACTAAAGGTGCTGGCTGTGTGGGTGTAGCTGTGTTCCATCCAGCAGACTGGGATTCGAACCCCTGTCAGGATAAACACCACACCCAGAGGGGCTGTTAGGGTTTTGAAACTCTGGAGGCGTCAGGGTTAAAAGTGCTATTTTTATCAAGTGGGGTGTAGATGTAGTAATTTTGTTGATGCTTGGGGGGTGTTAACCAATCAGACCAATTAGCCAGTCAGTCTTTTTGAGATCCAGGGCCTTCCATAAATCATCCATGGCCTAACGACCCCCCGAACAAGCCAAAAAGGCGAGAGCCCTAACGCTACGTCCTCCTCCACCTGTGACAGGATTCATTCTGGATGTGAAAGTGAAAGTGACCATTTGTCATACGTGAACACACCACAGCACAGTGTGAACAGCACGAAATTCAACCTCTGCATTTAACCCATTCACCAAGTGAAGCAGGGGGCAGCTACGAACACAGCGCCCGGGGAGCAGTGCGTGGGGACGGTACCTTGCTCAGGGTACCTCAGCAGTGCCTAGCAGTCTTGGGGATCGAACCCGGACTTTCTGGTCGCAGGGTGAATGCCCTAACCACTAGCTTTACTGCTGCAGCAACATTCCAACATAAAAATTGTGAAACTGAAGAGTGATGGAGCTTCACTGCTCACACAGACCCGAACACGTGTGACTGACCAGCAGCTCTCTGCCAAAATTCAGCTATAATAATAATAATAATAATAATAATAATAATAATAATAATAATAACAATAACATTAATAATATGCTAATAATAACAATAATAATAATGATAACAACACAAATAATAATAATAATAATAATAATAATAATAATAATAATAATAATAATAATAATAATAATAAAGCAGTAGATGAGCTCACTATAAACCCGTTTTACAGAGGGAGGATAGTCAGTGATGATCTGGGGGAAATTATTCTGATGTGCTGTTTTTAGGCCTGCAGGGTCTCACTCAACAATGTTTACACTCAACTGTGTTACTCCCTTTGCTGGTCTTTATCCCACCAGCAATAATGAGCTCATAATGAGCTTTTTCTTCTACAGGGTTCCCTCTCTCTGATTCTCCTGCAGTGTCTAAATGGTGGAAATATGGGTTTTTTTTAAAAATCATGTCTGTAATGATTGTTTGTAGCACTTGTTTTATTGTACAGTGCCCTTGTGTGCCAGAAAGACGCCTATAATGCATTATTATTGTCTCTGTGTATTTGCAGTCATTACATCAGCAATTTCCTCCGGGATCAATAAAGTTTTCTGATTCTGAAGTTTACACACCACACCAAGCTTTTATTTTAAAGAAAAGTAGGGAAAGTAGGATTTTTCCATTAAATTGTCCCTTTAATAGATTACATGTGCTTCAGTAATCTATCCTGTCTTTATGCAAGAGCTTCTTTAACTTCATCAAACAATTCCGTGATAAATAAAGTTTTCTGATTCTTCCCTTCAGGTCGGAGGAATGATCTCAGACGTGGAAGCTGAAGATCAAACCCGACCCAGAGTGGTTCAGAGGTGCCGGTTGGATCCGGTTGGGTGTAAAGAAGGACACACAGCGCTGGACGACTGATATCTCAGTATTTATGTACTGCATAATCCGCCCTCACATCCATATTCAAGACACTGATGAGATACAGTATATACAGTTTAGATTTACACTTCCGTGCCGGAAGTGTAAGTCTCGCCACGGAGCCGCTGCGCTGCGGCCGAGACTTCCAGCCTGCGGAAGATGCTAATTGGCTGACGCGGTGCCAGGCGCTTCCTCCGGTCCTTAACGAGCTCCGCACACGGCGTCGACTTAAGATCCGCCGGTTTAAAAGGAAAAAAACGAGAGAATAAACGGGGCGTGTAACACAGACCCAACACTTCTGGTTCATCAGAATCACAGAACAGTCCCGAGAGTTTCAGACTCAAACAGTAAATCAACACTTTTCACACGATCTACAGGATCTAGTTTCACCGATATCCTCGTACTTACGGACTCCATAGGGGACCTAGTTTGGTTGCATCAGCAGATGAATGCGCAGTAACGCTGCGTCTGAGTGAGAGTGTTTTCCTTTTTCTGGGGCTTTGTTGTGTTTTTATGATTTTACTGTGTTGGGATCAGTAAGTGACTCAGACTGTGTGTTTCAACCTACAGCTAAATTCAGGTCATCACTGTGGAAGGAACGGATCTGTGCTGTAACTCGAGGACCTCCTGTAGTTATAGGGACACCTCCCCTGGACACACTGAGGGTTGAGTGTCTTGCTGAAGGACACAGTGGTAGAAAGTGGGTGGGTGGGTGGGTGGGTGGGTGGGGGTGTTGAACCTGCAACTTTGTGGTCATCGGGTTTGTGGTCAAATGTTTTACTCTCTAGGCTCCTCCCACCTGAAGAGCTGAGATAACCTGCACATCAACACCCCGCTAACGTTCGGCTGACTGCGGAGGAACACACGGTCAAAACCAGCTCAGACCAGATCAGGCGTTTGGTGCGAGGCCGGGGGCCAAGCGGCATAACAAATCTGAAGCATGACTATATTTGCAGCCCCAGTTTTAACCCTTAAAAGATTTTGCTTTAATTTTATTAAAGACACCCCAGTCTGCGCATTATAGGCATTTTCCATATTCGATGCATAAACATTTTAAACATATAAATTCTGTAGGTTTTACAAGCAATAAAATGAATAACACATTTCCGTTTCAGTGCAATGATCCAGCTAAACACCCGGCTCTACAGGATACACACCCGTCTGAAATAAATATCATCTGATTGATTGCCTGCTGATGCAGGTCTGAGGAGTCATTCATTATTTATGAATCATGCCTCACTGAAAAAAGAGAAACTGTGTGGAAAGAGCGCGGTAGTGTTAGTAAACAGACAAGGAGATATTTCTCTTTGGCTAGAATTGGATGGAAAGTCGTTGTTGGGTTTTCGGTCCTGTTTTGTGGGGTTAAAATATTTTTATCTCATGACAGGCAGTGGAAAAAATATGACTTCATATGTATTATGTATTACATTTTGTCCGTTTTCTTTCCGTTGACTGCAAGAAGCCCTCGATTCAGAGTGTAACTGAATGTTAACCTTACTGATCAACTCACTATGTAGATAATATAGGATAATAAAGTAAAATCAAGTATAGCACTTTGGACTTCTATGGGTTAACTGTTGTGATGCTGGATCACATCTTGTCATTGTAACTGGATCTTTAGTGCAGTGTCTGATCAAACATTGTTCTTTCTACATGATTACATTACAGTCTGTCAATATGATAATACAGAATAGAACAGGGGTAAACCCGTGGCCACACCGGACCGACACTGCTTCCTCACCGGGGCAGATTCAGAGGGGACGTACAGTCGGGAAACGAGACAAGCACCTTTATCTTGACAATTTCCTGTCAGGATTGCACAATATTTACTACTTATCATCCTCAAACCATCTCCAGATTTTCCTCTAATATTTTTCTAATATCTGAGAAAGTATAGCTCCATCTCCAGGCTACTGATGCTAAAACTCTCTGATTTAAAGGATGAAGACTAATATCAGAGTGTGTAAAGTCAAAACTGACATTTCAGACAGGTTCAGCAATTGGTTGTGGGATAGAAAAATCTAGGGGGTGGAGGTAGCTCAGTGGGTAGGATACTTGCTTCCAGACCAAGAGGTCATGGGTTCGAATCCTACCTTCAGCAGACCGCCACTGGGTCCCTGAGCAAGACCCTTAACCCCAAGTTGCTCCAGGGAGACAGTCCCCTGTAGTTAGAGAATGAAAGTCGCTTTGGATAAAATGCCATAAATGTAAATGGAAAAATCAGAACCCAGACCTCAGAAAAAATACGCAAGACCGAGTCTCGGAGGAGTTCATCAAAATCGAATGAGTGCGTTTACATTTTAGACAGCTTCAGCGATTGGAGGCAGAACCATTATCTTGATGACTAACGACTAATAGCTGAAGACACAAAGTCAACACAAAGTGGTGTAGAAGTCAACAACCAAAACTGTGCATGTTCTTCGTGACTCTGAGACTCTGTCAGGTGTAAAACCATTTCCAAGTCCTGGATCTGACTTCCACTCCATTTTTCAATGCAACCAATCAGTGAGCCTGTTACATTTACATTTACGGTATTTAGCAGAATCTTTCATCCAAAGCGACTTTCATCCCCTACCTACAGGGGGCAGTATCTCCCTGGAGCAACTTGGGGTTAAGGGTCTTGCTCAGGAACCCAGTGGTGGTGCTGAAGGTAGGATTCGAACCCTAGATCGAGAGGAAAGTATCCTACCCTCTAGGCCACACCCACTCTGTTGAAAATGGGTAAATGTGTTTACGTTTATGTCTATTTTATTGATAGGATTAAAATCTGACACTATTATAAATTTGAAATACCAAAATTACTGTGGAATTTCCCAGCATACTCTCTTACTATTAGCTCCTCCATTTAGGAGGACACCAAAACTCGCCCTCTTGTTTTTTTTGTTGGCTAGTGATTCTGAGTTTGGCAAATTTGAGGGATTAAAGTTGAGCTCAAAGGTAAACTTGGCAATTCTTGTGTTGTTTTCCATTCAAGCGTAATGATCCAGGAACATTTTACTCACGCCTGGTGTGACCGCAGCTTTAGACAATTTACAATTTTAACATTTTTTTAAATTGGAAGCACTTTCGCTCTACTAACGTTTCAAACCTTTCAACTACTTTGTAGGTTCTGGATTGCGGCTCTGACTCCTTCGGCGTACGTGGCAACATTCGAACAGGCACACATACACGGTTACGCAGAATATAAACAAAACATCATAGATATGTGGTTAAGGCATTCAACAAAATATTGCAGGTAGAGCTTTTATCTCTTTGTTGGAGAGAGATTGCCGCAGCAGTTCTTTCTGGTTGATTACCATGAATGGCCTTGTGGACAGACGGCGTAGGACCTGAAGACGGACGCACTCAGACGAAGGTCGAGAGGGGGGTAAACGGCTTGGAATATTAAACAAGGGCGAAGCAATCCTCTTTGGAAACAAAAGGAGTTTTTGGTTTGGATGTCGGTTTGTCAACATAAATTAATATTCTGGAGGAGCATGAGAGGAGTCCACACATACATAAGTAGTCGAGGGATACATCAGTTTTAAGAGCCATAAACAACTTGTTCTGAGTTTCCTCGAATAGATCTGTCAAGGTAAAGAATGTCTGAAGTCTTGAAATGGCTTCGGTCGGCATCTACACAGCAGCTCCTGGAAAGTGGATGAACGTCAGCATGCTGTCTATTTCCGTCCTCCCTCCTTCCATCCGTCCGACTCTGATTTGACAGAAGTTCTATGACACTTCTTTGGCAAGAGACGACGGCACGTCCCGTTCATAAACGTCAAAAACGTCTTGTAATTGGAATGGACAGATCCCTTCCTTCCAACCCTCTCAAGTGACTCCTTTGGAGAGAAGCCTGTCAGAAGTTCTATGCCAAGAAACAAGTTCTGGCAAGAAGCAGGGACGTCTCTCGGATTTAAGGTAGCGTAAGTCTTGGAAAGGGAGAACGTCCCCTTCCTTTTCAAACCCATTCCTGCATGGAGCGCTTGCAGTACAGTATGTGCCGCTGGGTGTCCTTCCTCTTGACACGGAACACGGTGTGGAGCAGGACCATCATGCAGAGGGCCAGAACGCAGGGGATGGCGATGGCCACCGCCTTCTCCGTGCCTCCTGTGCTCTCCAGCTTGCGGACGATGTCCACGTCATCGTGGTCGTAGTGCGGAGGCTCTTCCTCCTGGGGCGAGTTCCACTCCCAGTCCGAGTCCGAGGGGAGGCCGTCGCAGCCCATGAAGTCCCGCAGGATGGACCGCGGGTAGCCGGGCTCCACCCGCAAACGATGGTTGTTGAACTTCCAGTATTCTTTCCCCTTGTAGAAATATGTGAAGCCTGCGGAGGACAAAAGAAATGAGATTCACCATAAAAGCATTGCGTCAGTCTTCTAAAACACCAGTCAAGACACGCTTCTATCTTTAGTTCACCTCTGGAACCACTAATGTGACTAAAGAGCAGCGCAATCATTTCCCTCTGATTAGTGCTAACTGAACTGTAATGTAATCTCTATTAGTCTCACTTATAAGGTTCCTGACACTGTTAGCTAGAACCCAGTAGCCTGCATGGCTGAAACAGTGGCGGCAGGCATGTACACTACCAGTCAAAAGTTTGGACACACCTTCTCATTCAATGTTTTTCTTTGTTTTTATTTTTTCCACATTGTAGATTAATATTGAAAACAAACTAAATTCTGCAGTAAACAGAAACAGAGTTAAAGAAACCAGAATCTGTTCTGTAATAAGGGAATGATGGACTGTTGTTGTTTTTACTTAGTTAAGTGGTTCTTGCCATAATGTGCAGTAGAACCGTAGTGGTACAGGATCACTAACTGTGGACCAACCCGACCCTCACAACTGATGATCCCAAACACATTAAGAAGGAGAGAAACTAATGAACTCTTGATGAAGAACTCCTACTAATTAAACACCATTCCAAGTCGATTCCGCATGAATCTGAGTGAAAAAATGCCAAGAGTGTGCAAAGCTGCCATCAGAGCAACAGGTGATGTTTTCAATATTAATCTACAATGTAGCCGATAATTGTTGGAGAAATGTTATCGTTGAATGGTGTGTCCAGACTTTTGACTGGTAGTATAGGTTATTGTAGATTACTGGAATATATGGAAAACCCTGAACTCACTTCACATATGAAATATTATAAAATAATATGACCAGTGATCAGCTGATACTACATTAGCAGCCCCACCATTAGCTTTATCCACAAAGGCCCCCTGAGGGGAGTCTGGGATGCCCTTCCAGATGGTGATGGGTTTTGGGTAACCAGGGTCCATGCTCCTCATGTCCTCATTGTACCTCCAGTACCTGAACACAAGGAAAAGACTTATTCATTCAGACTAGAATCAGAACCATTTTATTATTTTACATACTGTTACTGCGTTCGTTAAGTGTTTTCCTGTTCTTGTACGGCAGTGGTTCCTAACCTGGGATCCGCAGGGGATCGCAGGGGGTGTGCAATTTTGTCTGCACTGAGGTTACCAAAATTATGGTTGTACACATTAAATTAATAAACTCCCAATAGCTGAGAAACCTAAAAGTACTGGCTGTACATCAGTAGCAAAGAAAGCAATATCTTGAGAGTTAACTTGATTTTGTTTTTTGGACAGGAAAGTCTATCTTCATTCCTTATGTAAGGTGTGTTTGTGTGTGTGTGTGTGTATGTGTGTGTGTGTGTTTGTGTCTATGAGAGTATAAGAACAAAAATCTACAACCTCTTTTTATAAAAGCTAAAATAAAAATTAATCACTTTTTGTGTGTCTATGTGGGCAGGAGTTGGGGTTGGGGGCTTGGCTTGTCTTGGACACAGGTAAGGGGGGCTTCAAGGAAAAAAGGTTGGGAACCACTGTTGTGCCTTGAAAAGCGCCTATAAATAAATGCATTATTTTTATTATTATTATTATTATAATAACCAGAATCAGAAAACTCATAAAATCGGTTATGACTACACAGACACAGAGACAAGAATAATAAAATACAAACATCAAAATAAAACAAAACTCTCCTGAAAACTCTGTACAATATACACCATGCTCTATAATCAAAATGCTGTGGCCAGACAGAGAAGATAAATATAATTACTGCCTATAGCAGACTCTATCATACATAATTGAAACTGATTTATGAAAATCAATATTTTCATTATTTAAAATGAAAATTCCTGGTCCTGAAACTCCGCCTACAGAGTTCAGCTGTTCTGGGTGTGGAGGCCTTCAGAGAAAATCGAAATATTAGAGCCAGATTTCACTTCCGTTTCATTTAGTAAAACATGGATCTTCCATAAAAATTGATTAATTTAACCCCCCCCTCGAGATTTATAGAATAACAATCAGGAAACGTTATTGATCCATTATTGATCCCAATAAGGACAATATAAATATAATTTATATAAAAATATAAAAAAATCTATTGGGTTTACGCAATATATAAACTGCATGCAGAGGTTAGTGAGAGAAGTAGATTTAAAGACTATAAATAAACCCTGAATAAACACGACTGAGATGGTGCGGAGGTTTACTGACCTGTCTCCTTTGAAGAAGTAGGTTTTGGCCACATCCTCCCACCACACGGCCGTCTCGATGTTCTGGGTGGGCATGCCGCTGCCGAACAGGGAGATGTCCTGCGGGTATGTGGGCTGCAGGGTGGTGTCCTTGAAGACCCAGAACCGGTGACCTTCAGAACAGAGAAACCACCACGTCAGCAGCGTTCGTCCAAAACACAAACCGAGAAAAAGCACGAAGCTACTCTGCTTCAAATGTCAGAGATGGGAAGTGTTATGTAAGACAGAGAGAGACACGACAACAGCCATACAGCTCAGACAGTGAATCTATTTCAGTCAGACCTTCTAACACCAAACGATAATCACAGTTTCAAAAAGGGCTCGATTTGTTCTCTTAAAGAACACGTCTTTACTCCAGATCTGGAGCTGCAAGGCTGACAACAGGAATCCTAATTCACTTAAATCTTTTCATCTCTTAAACGTCCACTAGTCTGATCACTTTAATGAAGGAGTTCGGTTCATTTTTACAGCTCACAGTAAGTCATACTGTGTCCTAAACCACATTCACTAGTCTGATCACCTTAATGAAGAGCTGGATGAAGTTTGAGTGGCTCCGAGAACTTCTCGCTAATCGGTGGGACGTTGTGCAAATTCTTTTTTTTTTGCCAAAGTATTCCTTTAAAGTTCAATCTATTCCTATGACAGAATAACTTTATTGTTAAACAAACTCCATGACAAACTAGTATGAGGTCTCACCTTTAAAGAAGACGAACTTGCCCTCACTGTTCTCATAGACGGCGTCAATTTTGGGGGGCAGCCCTTTCCAGAAGTAGGTGATCTGCATGGGGTACCCGGGCACCACCGAGTTATCCCGCACCCTCCAGAACCACTGGTCCTGAAGACAGAAAAATGGAACTCTTTAGAGTAATTATGCAATGTAACTTCAGAGTAAAGTAAAGACAGCAACCAGACGGCTTTCTGAGAGAAAAGCGAAGTGTGATTGCGCTCCACTGCTCACTGAAATCAGCTAAAATCAACAAACTGATCTAGAAACAGCAACAGGGCCCTCAGGGCTTAGCACAAGTGTCACAGGTTGATTATTTGTAATAAACCAGAACAGTGACAAACGCCTCTCAGGTCATGACTGGCCTGTGTTCTAGCCTGGTCTTTCTAACTTTCTCATAGGCCAGTCAGCTGGAGGAGGGAGGCGAAATCACACACTCACTGAGGGGCTTCTCCATGCTCTCCATGTGTGTGTGTGTAACTGTTTGTGTGTGTATGTATGTATGAGTGTATGTATGTGTATGTGTGTGTATATGTGTGTGAGTTTAAGTGTATGTGTGTGTGTGTATGTGTGAGTGTGTATGTGTGTGTGTGTGTGTGTTTGTTTCTACCTTAAAGACGAACAGCTCCTGTCTGAGAATGGCCAGTGTATTGAATCCTCCGTCACAGATGCTGGGTTTGGAGTTGGGGTGTGTGGGTCTGGATCTCTGCGGCGGCCGGTGAGGGCGACTCTGCCGGTCGTGCTTCCGCGGGTCGGAGGGCGGGTGCAGGCGAGGGGGCGGGGCTGTGGTCAGCAGCCGGGTGGGCTGAGGGTTCCGGTCTGGGGGACCTGGAGTCATCACAACACTCCATATAATCCTTATAAGGTTTTATGCACCAAAACATTCATAATGAATTTCTTCATGACCATTTCAGACCTGTTTTTATTCTTTACAACTAAACATCCTGTTTCTGATACTGTGCCTTCAAGACTGATTTATATATTTATATACACTCAGTGTGGATGTCCAGCCTTTAGCTGATGGTGCCTGAGTATGACTTCACAATCTTTGATGCATAATAGCAATTTTCCACTGTTTTTATGAAAAAAGAATATTTAAGCCTCCTTTTCTGAAAGAGTATCGAGCTCTGGTGGGTTCTAAGGTGTCAAAAATAGATTTCCAAGTTCAGTAAACCCCCACTAATTCTGAGTTTGTGACTTTTTATCTGAGAACCGAATTAAAAATTGTTCTCGGAAACCGCTGATATCCTCCACACATTTTGTTTTTGCTTTTGAATATAATTTAGTGCTAAATTATTAAGAAAAATATAACTTACTAATTTTGTAACATAAATATTAATGTAAATTGAACTCCATTTCCATATAAAAGCTAACTATAAAAGATACTTTGATTCTGTGGAGAGAAACACAGAGAAACACTGCTGGCAGGAGGTTTGAAAGTGGCCAATCTGAGAATGTTATTTATTTCTCCTTGCTGCTGATTGGCTGCTATCCTTTGATGCAGCTGCAGTTCAGAATGTCCCCCGTGGAGCGTCTCGAGTGTTCTCCTGTTTTTCCTTTTGTTCTTCTTAAAGCTTGTAATTTTTTTTTACTGTAAATTAAATTACTTTATTGTATTTACCTGCTTATACCATAGAAAAGGCGCTGCATGAATTCCAGTCCAGTCTATACAGGAGTAACATCGCTATTTACATTCTAGCACTGCGGGAGA
>JBBPDC010000039.1:28485548-28500391 GCA_037974485.1 Hemigrammopetersius urotaenia | reverse complement strand
TATATAAAAGAGAGACAGAGAGAGAGAGAGAGTGAGTGAAAGACAGAGAGATGCATGTTCACAGTGGTGTTTGTTTTCCTCGTGTCTTTGCGGCAATATTATATTTTGAAGTATTATAGTCCGTGTGAATGGACTTGTTTATCTGAATATATAGAGAAATTCTTGCGCAGCGTTTTGTCCTGAAACATTCCTGTGCTGGCACTCCCTGAGCGCGCCTGGCGCTGCGCCCGCGGCTCTCTGTGAAATTCCGCAGGACAGTGTGAGGTTAGATTGTCTAAACCACAGAGAGTCTGGACGGAGATGCCACAGACTGGAGCGCCACTGCAGAACTGCATCATAGACTCAGGCTCCACCCACGAAAGCACTTTCTGTAGCTGCTGCTGCCAAAAATCCTGCCTGGCCCGACACTACAGGGTTAAATGGAGGTAGAATACTTGCCTCCAGACCAAGAGGTCATGGGTTCGAATCCTACCTTCAGCATACCACCACTGGGTCCCTGAGCAAGAATCTAACCCCAAGTTGCACCTGGGAAGCTGCCCCCTGTAGGTAGGGAATGGAAGTCGCTTTGGATAAAAGCATCTGATAAATGCCATAAATGTAAACATTTGGTTCTAAAAGCATTGTTTACTGTGACATTTGTCAGGGGTTGCTGGGTACTGCATCCCTCAGCCTTGTGACAAGATTCTTATCTGTGTCTTCTCCATTTCCACCCACCTGATTTCTTGCTAAAATACCCAGCATGCTTTAAAACTTTATGCAAATACACCATACAGCCACTGGCACCCCATTTGAGTGAAATATCCATCCAATAGCTCCTCCAACCTTCAAGATACATCATCAGAAAAGGCGCAAACAAGGTCGTTTGCTACAGACTGGTTACACTGGAGGGATTTAAAGGCCCCAGCTGCAGAACGGTACATCTGTACGAGTCAGAAGTGGGAAAGCACTAAACAGGTGGAGGCCAGGCATGAGAGCGGAGGATCACTCGACCTGTGTTTGGCCTGAAGGTGGATGAGGGTGAGCAGTAAGCACACTTTATAATCTTGAGCCAGCATCCCGAACACACGGGTGGTTTGTTTTGGGCCGGGTCAGCGCGGTTAGCAGGATATCTGTGTCCCTTTAGGCCTTCAGAAACAAAATCAACCCGGCATTCTCACTTTAACCCTTAGAACCCAAGCGGCAGGGATTCGTCCCGGAAGCACAACAAATGGTAAAAAAAGCTCCTTATATGGAAGTTTCCCTGGTTTGTGTCGGTTCTCGAGGTGTCAGACGTCATGCTGAGCTTTGTTTGGTGTTCCTGCATCACGTAGAACCAAAGTTACTGTAATTTAAAAACATGTAATAATCAAAACCACCACTGGTCACACGCAAATGAACATAAAGAACAAAAATGAAGACATTTCTCTTATTTTAGGTTCTAGAAACAAACAAAAAATTACAAGAAATTACAAGAACAGGATAGTCTCCACCCACAAGTGGGAGGGGAAAACCCACATATACCCTGATACACTTTGAGTTCTGAGTGTAAACGCTGGTTCTAGACTGTTTTACACCGAGTATATTTACTGATACACTCTGAGTTATGAGGGTAAACGCCGGTTCTAGACTGTTTTACACCGATTATATTTACTGAAATAAAGTTCTGAGGGTTCAGTAGGGAATGATGTCTGTGTGACTGAGAGGAAGTGACTTGGTGCGGCTCGTCCGTGGTCATTCTTGGCAGAAGGTGCGGTGGTGGAACCTCCCCGGGTTGTAAATTCGGAAAGCACCCAGTTGAGAGATTAGCCGCGTCGCAGAGTGACTTTAAGCCTCCAGGGCGATTACAGGCAGGACGCTCGGAATTTTTAATACTCGGCTCTTGTTTCAGTATTATAACAGCTTTTCCCAACATCTCGGTGTAATCACCGCGCGGAGAAACCACAGATTAGGGACTCGCGGCGCTCCGCAGGGGTCGGGAGGTCAAGAGTGTTTGTGAAACCGTGTTGCCATAGCGACTGACCCGAACTATGCCTGGAATCTGAGGCAGCAGTGCTGTTTAACACCGCTGGAGCAGAAAAGACCCGAGTCTCTGCGTTCTCACTATTTTAAGGCAGAGTCTTTGAGTTTGTGGGATTTTTTTTGGCCTCTGTGAGACCCGATGAGCAAACCTGGCACTCAGACAGGTTTCAGATTAAATTTACTGCTAATACTCATCGCAATGTGATTAATTTGGGATTTTTCAGACTTGATCTGATCTGCAGTCTCTGGGTCAGAGTATTCCAGTCACAGGCTAAAACACATCGGTCCCGTTAGCAAATCCTTATCAATTGGTATAAAAAAACAGTCCACACACTGAGTGGTGCGATGTGTGTGTGTCTTCCTGTGTGTTTACTCCCCTGTGTGTGTAGTGTAAAAGGTGAAGAACGTTTTCCATCCTAACGCCTGTTTTTCACTAAAAAACTCAAATGTTGATATGTAATAATAATTAGAAATGCCTCTTTCATTGAAAACGTGTGTTTATATTCATTTACAAATTTACACACACACACACAAACATATACATACATATATATATATATATATATATCACACACATGTTTGACAGTTTTAATAGATTTGGATAACAGATTTCTCCTGATTGTGAGGTTAATTATTTCTGGTCCGGTAATGGGATTTCCAGCCTGACGGTTTTCATTATCTTATTTCTCCACACCTGCCAATGACGTCCAGTGTAGTTCTTCGGCGGCAGGTTCTGCCAGATGTGTGACGCTTGAGGGCTCGGGGACTCGGCTCAGCTGGCCGATGTTCTGGGGCCGAGGGTTCTCGGCCAGATTCTCTCAGAAACACACGGCCGGAGTGGAAACATGGAACATTCTTCTGCAGGCACATCGCCGGATCTGCTCAGAGTCAAACATCTGCTCCAGATGTCACACGGCCGCACTGTTGTGTTTGGCTCGCACAGAGATTAAATGAACCAGTGTCAGGAAACAGCCTGATAACAACACGTTTTAGGAATTATAACACAAATTAGAGATTGTTACAACTCAAGGTTGTTTTTCTAACCCTTAAACATTGAGACGCGGCACCTTCAAACCCCGACACACACGCATATATTAGCTTACGGCTAACATAGTAGCTTGTGGCTAGTGGATTAGTACACTTTTACTATAGACCGGTGAACTAATTACGCCTTTACAATGATTTATTGGACAGCCACAGGCTATCTTGTGTAGTAATTTATAATAATCTACCTTGTAGAAGCTAATATGTGCAATATTTTATAATAATGCACTAATCTCAAACATATTAGCTTGTGGCTAGCGTATTATTATGGAAAACTACACAAATAAGGCACTGTTGAGCTTATTATTAAAAAATACTGCTTCTGACTAGTTTTCTAATAGTGCCTTTAGTTTCTGGACAGGTTCTTATTATACAATAGTGCACATATTAGCTTTTAGCTGGCATAGTATTATCATATTAGCTTCTGACTTATTTTTAAATAGTTCATATATTAGCTTTGGCAATCCAGATTAATTTTTTTCCTGTTCTGTCCTAGCTTCTCGCATCTCGTTTCACGGCTTGGTTCAGAGCCAGCCTGTTTGTAAGAAGCCCCACCAGCGTCTGGTCCAAATAAAGTATGCTGGAGTCCAGCTTTCATGGCTTCAGCCAGTGATGCAAGGCAGGCGGTGCGGGACCCTTTGTATTTGCAGTGAGGGGGTGGCCTTAAAACAACTGGCTTGGGTTTGTGATTGGAGCCTCAAACAGCACGGCTTTTGTTCCCGAGGCCGCTCTGCCACATCCTGTGGCTTCTCGGCTCTGGAAAAGATGATGGGGCTGTTTAGAGGTGGAGAGAGCGATCGCTCGTCATGTCCAGCAGCTGAAAGGTGGAAAACCCGTCCGATCCCATGCAGAAACCTGAACATATGGCTCCGATTATTTCATTTCCTCTTCTGAGCTGTTCTGGAAAGGGGAGGAGGATCGGTCGGACCCTTGGCCCATTCTCAGCATTTCCAGCATTATTGCTTGCTGCGTCATCTGCTAGTAGTAACAGACCTTTTTGGATTTCCTGAAAACTGATTGGTCACGGTACAGATGAAGCTGCTGAGGTGATACAGAGCTCATATCATGCAGTTGCGAAAGCCGGAGCGGGCAGCGGAGGCCAGGGCGAGTCGCTGTGGTGTATGTACCAGTCTCCAGGAGGACGGAGTTATTCATCTGTGAGAGAAGGCGCCTGTGTCATGTGTAAAACAGGGAAACAGTGAGTGTGTGTTGACTCACTACAGGGGGAACTCACAGGAACTCGCCTCGACCCCCTGCTTATCACTCCTGGGCCTTCATTCTACATGTGCCTCTTTTATTCCATTCAGTAAACTGGATTGATGAAGCCAAGTGCTCTTTTTTCATCCTATTATGTTATCATTGTTACTCCTCCTACAGCTTTTGAGCTTGAACCACCAAACAAGAACCTGTGCTTAAGCTGTGTTCAGGCTTATGCCGTTTACAGTTTTTCCCATTTTAATGAATCATTCTTATATAAATAAGTCTTAAGTTCGCACATGTACTCTAGAAACTACCTGGGAGACTGCAGCAGTCATGTAGTAACATCCTAACATCCTAACAACAACCTGGAACACCAGGCAGCCGCAGGAATCACCTAACAACGTCCTAACAATAACCTGGAACACCAAGGAGCCACAGGAACCACCTAACAACGCCTTAACAATAACCTGGAACACCAAACAGATGCAGGAATCATCTAACAACATCCTAACACTAACCTAGAACACCAAGCAGCCACAGGAATCACCTAACAATGTCCCAGCAGAGCGGACACCTAGTAACCACCTCCAATACTATAGCAACCATTTGAAATACTTTTATCTTTGAAGGTGTAGCGTAGGCTCTTTAATGACCTCATGAGTCAGAAGATCTGGCAATGTCAGTATATCCGTTTTGGTACTTTTTTGTTATTTGGTCCTTATTTGGTCATGACAGCGATTACAGAATGATGACACAACTTCAAAGGCCTGTTTTGTTACAAAATGTGTTTGATTTTTTCCCTTTCTCTGCATTATCCCCTGTGGTCTGACGGGAAACGTGGTGTGTTCGGCGCTCCTGTGCAGGGAGAGAGAGGCTGAGTCAGTCTGTGGTGGACTAAAGGCTACTAATGTTGGCTCAACCAATCAGATGTTCTTACCCTCTGCTCCCTGGGTCTCGCAGTGGGAAAAGCAATGGGAACGTTCTGGCTGGGGGGGTTGGTTCAGGCTGGTAGGGGGTTAAGGCTGGGGGCAGGGGTTCAGGCTGGTGGGGGGATTCCCAAGGAGCAACTGCGCTTTTCCGGCTGGAATGATGTGTGAAATGTGTAGGTTATCCAACATTGTGGTTGAGGGCCTCTCTCTCTCTCGCTCTCTCGCCCCCCTCTCTCTTTTCAGGAAAAAAGCTTTTCTCCTCTGCCCACTCACTCACTTTCTCCTTAGACAGCCTCCTCTGTTTCCGGTGTGAATGATGAGCAAGGCAGATTGGGAGCACATGAGTGTGTGAGTTTGTGAGAGTGTGTGTGTGACGATGGTAGAGCAGTAGTGGTGTAGTTTGGTGTTCAGACTGACAGTCTTGGTGGTCTTTTTTTACCAGGCAGGACTTTCTAACCTGCTCAGTATTTATTTAAAGAGACCAATGTGGTATTAAATCTGCTTGTAAGTGAATTATTGCTTGTTCCTTTGACTCTGATAGGCAGAACCTGCACATTAGTAATTCTGCTAGAAAAACATATTTATGGTTGACCCTGGGGGTAAGGGATGTGAATGGTGAGACAGAACCCCACTCATTTCCAGGGCAAGAGAAACAGTGTTTATCGATTAAGGTAGACTACTTTTATTCAGTAAAACATGTAACTCAGACCTATTGTGCATTTGCTTTGAGTACAGTATAATGAAAATCAGACCATGTTGTATTTCCTTATTATCAGATTAACCAGGACTTTGTGGACTCTCTGTGAGTGAAATGTGTTGCGACTCAATGTTCAGCTGCTAGTGAGCAATGAGGACTTAGAAATTCGCAGCTTTGAAAACACAAACTGGCACTGATAAAAAAAAACATGTAGAACTGCCACAAAAGTGACAGACATTACTTTAAGAAAGCAAGTAATCCTAACTGACATGTGTATTTAAGTTCATACCTTGTGTGTTTTTCATGTTTGCTCAAGTAACTCAATTAGGTTCAATTAAATGAATTTTAATTAAATTAAATTCAGTTTAAAACTCTTAAGTTTACACATGTTATGTACTTTTATTAAGTAAAGTTGTTCCAAATTTTTTACGGTGCATTTAAATAAATTAATACACTTAGTCAGCAAGTTATTATTGATATACTCTATAATGTCAAATAATTGTTTCAGCTCTACATGAAATGTAGTTTTTACGGCCATATACTGTTTTTCTTTTCTGTATCAAGTGACATTTCAGTCTCTTCTGCGTTCTCAAGAACCTGCCAACCACAGTGCCAGTAACTGGTGAGTGGTGGTGAAAGTTTGAGGCAGTAAGTGTCAAACTGTGGTCTCGAGGTTTCGAGCTTGGAACCGAGCGACTTAAACTCTAAAAGCAACAACAGCACGCCGTCATGAACTCGTTAACTAGCTAAACATTTAGCGTGAGCGTTATCTGAAACAGAACTTCAGTCTTTTCTGTAAAAACACATTCAGAGCGGCTCTGTGTGTTCCGGCTCGCGTTTCAGAAGGCCTTTATTTAGAGCACAGCCACATCCCGTCGCAGAAAGAGGTCATTCACCGCCACTAACAGCCCGTATTTCTTTCAGGATAATGAGCGAGGCTGCGAGGAGACAAGCGATCGCATTAGCAATTCAAAGGGTAATTGATCCGAAAGCAGTGAATGTGCAGTTTTGTTCGCACCACAGATGCTGTGAGATTGATGATCTATCTCCAGAGCAGCCCAGGCTTCCCTTCATCGAATCGGTGCTGAACTGAGCTCTACAGACGTGAGACCACCGCACAGGAAGGAGCGGCTCTTCTCAAACCAGTGAAAGGTTAACGTGCTCATGACTAATGCTACCTCCACACGTGCTGAGGGGACTTTTCGGCCCGCATTCCAACGCCAGGCCTCGGGATAAACACAGCCAAAGTTTAGCAAAGTGTAATTTACACTGGCTTGTTAGGAGAGTCTTTCCAAGAAGGATAAACATGGGCCTCATTTTTGGACCTTTTTTTCATCTCTGTAGAGGGATGAAAGGGAGAGACAGGACACCCGGAAATAATTCTGCTCCACTCCTCATTAATATGGTGTAGAAGGACGTGGTTGAAGTCTTTGATTGGGTTCTTGTTTTGTCTCTATGTTAAAGTGTATGTTTCAGAAAACCTCTTAAACAGCTTTTTAAACACACCGGAGCATGGATTCGACACATTCCTCCTGCACTAACTAGACTTAATAATAACCATTATAACCATTAAACTCTTAATAGTACAGGTGTTTGATCAAAAATCCCTCAGAATGTAATATATAATGTAAAAATCCAGAGTGTGTTTAGTGTGAGGTGTGAAACCAACACAAATCCAGCTGTTTTACTCTCTGTCCCCCCAGTGGAGCTCCGCATGTCTCTGAGTGTTTATATGGATGTTGATGATGTAAAATAGTGAATCTGAACTAACTCTCTTTTCTTTGGGGACTATTTTACCTCACAACGCCCTGCATGTATCCCTCCACCATGAATGGGTTTAGTTTTAGGACCCTAATCTTCTCAGAACTCTGGTAGAACAACGTTGCAGGCATCAGGCGGCGCCACCAGAACCATCTGATGAAGAACTTTCTGTGAGGAGCTTTTAGAGACAGACGTCTGGTTCTGTTCACCTCCACTGTGACCAAACACAGTCTTTATTTACTTTTAATTTATACATACTTCCGTTCTGCTTAAACATTCACTAATGAAACCCAGTAGCTGCGCACTGCCTGTTTCGAGCCAGCAGGTCTCCTGTACGGGGAAAAGCATTGAAAATGACTGTCAGTGGTTGATGGAGTATTTGTTACGGAGGCAGAAGACAGAGATTAGGTTGCAGAACGCTGGAGTGTTCCTCTGAGATGTGCAGGCCTGCATTCTCATATCCAGGCAGAAAGCAGTTTTATGGCCAGTGTGAATTCTGCGATGTATTGTTTTTCAGGTAGTCCGGGCCATTAATGTCTTTAACATTCCTTCAATGAAGTGAAACAGTGCGCCTCTGTAGCCCCTCAGCATCTGGGCTGGCTCACAGGCACGCCTGCCCTCACAGTTTGGGCCTTGAGCGTCTCAGAGCCCCCTCCATCCTCCCTGGAGGCCACCAGCATCTGGGTTTGTAGCATAGCGCTTCCACCGACCCCATATAGGGAACTTCCTGAAAAGTCAGAAAGGCCAGGTTTTTTTTCATAAAGGATGATGGGGAGGAGGGGGCGGTACATCCTTCAGCCCTCTTTCAAGCCCCCCGCTTCATTTGGCGTGCACCCAGCTGCTTTTTGGTTCGGTTCCCTCTCCCTGGAGGGATTCTTCTCATTTGGAATTCATGGAAGCCCGTTCAAAGACGTCCAGCGCAGAGCATCCATCGCTCTCCAGATGTGGATCTCCTAACTGCATTGTGGTTTTTATCTTTGTTTAGATTGTGTGTAATGGAATAGGCCTCCTCCTCCCCCTCCTCTCCCCAAATCTCTAACAGTTTGGAGCTAGCAGGAGAGGGAAGTGCTCAGAACACAGGAAGAATTGAGGAACTGCTTTAGTTTCCCTCCCTCACTAAAACCAATAGTGGACCTTCGAGACTTGGGCCTCCGTTCAGTGCCATGGGTTCTGGACAGAGTGGAGGACATCAGAGTTAATTCAGAATTCTAAAGAAAAGTTATTAAAGAAAGAAACAAATATTGTGTGAAAATCACTCTGAAACAAAGACTTGTGACTTGACTTTAGACTTGCCCTCAATGACTCAAGACTTGACTCGGACTCGGGTGCTGTGACTCGTTAGTCATAACTCGTAAACCATGTTCATTTCATGGAATTATTTATTTATATCTCACACTCTTTCCAACGACCCGAAAACCGCTCACCTCGCTCCGGTGCCCCATTACTTTTGTCAGAGGTGAGCAGTTTTCAGCTAATAATGGTTTTCAAGGGGTCGTTGGAAAGGGGTCATCGAACCCCATCTAACTGTGGAGTTTCACAATCCTCCATGTTGGTGAGGACATATCATAGCATGCAGCCCCGCCCCCTGCTAAGTAACAACCAATTGTAATTGTGGAGCGTGCCCAACTAGCATATATTCTAAACATTTACAGCTCAACATTTACAGCTCAAAAATCCCACATTTAGAGTCGCCGTTTGTAAACATTGCCACTCAAAAACTTGAGACTTGACTTGGAAATTGTGAACGTCTCAGTATAACTGTCCACTCTCTCTCTCTGGGTGGGTAGGGTGGTCCTCCCTCTCCCCATCACTCAGTATAACTGTCGTCTCTCTTTCTGAGTGGGTAGGGTGGTCCTCCCTCTCCCCATCACTCAGTATAACTGTCGTCTCTCTTTCTGAGTGGGTAGGGTGGCCCTCCCTCAGTATGTCTGAATAACTGAATGCTGTGTTTTACATGCCTAATTTTTCTCTATTTGAAAGCTGTCATTTGGTATATCATAAGAAAGCAGGATCTTGTGTGACCTTAGTAAACAGCTGGATATCTCCATTACTATTAAATAAAGAGTGATGGAAGACTAAAGAGCGCAGGATTGTAATTGGAAAACTGTTTAGCTTCACTTCTTCCTTATAAGCATGGATATGTTTTCCTGTAATGGAGTTAATACCTTCCTCTGGCTAATGTCACTCCACTGTGGCGCTGGGAGAAAAAAGTTCTGCAGTGTTGGAAACAATGCTATCGAGCAAAAAAAAACCCCAAAACAATCAGCCAATGAGGTAAAAGCAGTGTTTACTGAGTGAGCTTTACTTAAAATAACAATAAGATCTAGATCTTCACCTTCAGACCAGTGAAAACGTCCAAAATGTTCCTCTTCATCCTCTATGTGAGTCTCAGGCTACAGTAATAAAGACTCACCAAGACAAACAGATTCATATAATAAAAGTCCCTGAATGTAATTACTGATCTCAGACTTTTATTTCAGCTTCAAACTGCTCCATTCTCACCTTTTCACTGGTCTGAAGATGTTCAGGGTGAAGATCTAGATCTTATTTGTTTACTTCAGTAAATCAGTGAAACTGCTTTAACCCCACTGGCTGATTTTTTTTCTTAAAAGAATCTTCTTCAGCTAGTCTACAGTGGATCTTCTCTGGTCTGGGTGAATCTCTATGGAACGGTATGAGAGGAGGAGACGTCCTGAAATGAGTGGAAAGATCTGATTTATTTTCAGAACTTCTGACCGGATCATCAGAAGAACGTGATCAGGGCCAGAAATGACAAAAAATATTCTTAAACAGAATAATCTTATAAAATAAAATAACACATGAGATCATTTCACTCAGATTGAATGTTTTAAGTAGTTTAAGTTGGTCTTATTAAATCAGAACAGTTTGATTAAAATAATTTTGGCGGCTCGTATCCACACCTGACTGCAGCCTTCAGAAACATTCGGCTCACGCCCTGTTCTCGAAAAGATCTCTTTAAATCTCTGTGTACACAGTTTAGTTGACTAATCTGACCACATACTGTAAGAGGGAATGGCCGACTCACTGTGAGACTCAAATGTGTTTGGACGCACTAATGCATAATAAAGTAATTAGCTGAGATATTATCCATCAGACCTGTGTTTATATGAATATAAATGATGGTAATGACTGATTAAGAGATTGCCTTCAAGAGATGACCCACACGCCATCCCTGTAGAGACGTTTGGGGCATTTAGAGACTAATTCTGGCCGGCCTTTTTTTATGAGTTTGAGGGCTTTATCACCATGTGTTTTTAATTATTTGAGTCATATTTATACTGAGAGGCCAATTTGTTCTCTGAAAAAAACCTCGGACCAGCTCTGTGTGTTCGAATGAACAGCCTGCACTGCTCTGAGAGTTTTGGTTATATATTACCAGCTTGTGGTCCCTGAAGGACCTTTGTGGAGTTCTAAATCATTTTACAGGCCCTCAAGGTCTGACCTGCCAGAAGTATACAAACATAAGAAACTGTGCTGCCACTATGAAAGTGCAGTTTGCAGCTACTGGGCAGAAACAATACAGAATAATCACATAGTAAAATAATAAAAACTAATGTAGAGCCCTGTGGAACACAACTTATAATCTCTATAAGCCTTGACTTTCGTAAGCCTTTGAATAGTCGTACCCTGACTTTGTGTTGATGGCTTTGTAAAGTTTTACAAAAGCTACGAACAGAAGTATTTTTTTTTTGTCTACTCAGGTTAAGGATTGGTAGATCTGGCTACTTACACCTAGAAAATACTGCTGTGAGCCCTGAGAACTAGACACCTTCAGTTGAATGAATATCTAAACAGAAAATGGTCATGCTAATCCTTACTAGCAACCGTCTGGTAGTATTTAGCATGGCATGTGAGCATGTTTTGTGGGTTCTAGATTAAACCTGGATGTCTGAAGTGTATAAAGTGGTTCTGTGTTCAGTTTGTAACAGACATATGAACAGATCTGTGAGTTTGTGTGTAGTATTTCTACAGCGACTCCTTCAGTAAAGAGTCCTGATACAGAGCTGCTCACACCACCTGACACACACACACACACACACACACACACACACACACACACACACACACACACACACACACACACTGGTTACACCAGCTGACACAATGGTTAAACAGTTACATTCGCAGTTGGTGACGGATCTTCCTCATGAAACCCTCCCTGCTCCTGTAAATCAGAGCGTGATTGACTGATTTCTCAGTCCAGCTCCTGAAGGCCTGACCAATGGGGAGCTTGCCTATCTACATCTACCTTGATACCAAAAAGAGAAACACCCTGATTGGATTATTTTTATTAATGCAGGTAATAGCATAAATATAGATAGAGACAGAAAAACTACTATTGAGCTACAGATTTGGATACAGATACTAATATAGACACTAGTACATGGAGATCCAGGTGTGTTCAGATGCTCAGTAAAATTGTATTTTTATTATTGTTTGCCTTGATTCTCAGTCAGTCCTCTCACCCCTGTGTGGGAGCCATGTGTGGAGTAACCTGTAATAATTATAGCAGGCTTTACTGCTACTGGCAGGAAACCTGGTGAGGTAAACAGTATCTCAGACTCCTCAATCAGCAGAACAATGTGGGAAAATAGAAAATTAACTATAAAAGTGGCCAGTTTGTCCCGATTAGAGTGACTAATGTGCTCTGTGATGTCACCCATTCTCTCGAGTACCTGCTGCATACAGTAATGCAGTGACACAGTGGCTCTGACTGGATTTCTCTGGTTGAGCAAGGCCCACCTCTGCCGCTCCTTACCTGTGTCAGCTTGGCCTCGGGCCAGAAGGGAAGTTGAGCCAATGAGCCAGGCTTTTATGACGGCATGTGCGGTTGACATGAGGCAACTCTGGCCTCGTTCACATCGTCATGGTTGTGTACAGCAGGGGTAACTTGTTATTAGGGTTATTACTGACTTCTAGTGTTAGCGATGTTAGCCTCGTAGCTCCAGCTGTAAACAAAAGAATCTCCAAACATGTCTTGGCTGACTGAGCCCCAGAGGGAACTTATATGAGGGAAATATGACTTTATTATTATTATTATTATTATTATTATTATTGTAGGTGTTTGATCAGCTTCAAACTTCAATGCTAAAATTGTTACACTCCATTTACCACAGTCACACCAAACCCCTCCTCTAGTCCAGTAAATGGCTGTGTGTGTTATTAAGGGGGCTTTTGTGCTCGGAGGTGACGGGCCGTGAGGGGAACCGGGTGTCGGTCCCATAGATGTTGTCTTCAGGAACCAACACAGGAAGCGAAAACCGCTTTATCGGCGCTCCCAGATAAGGACCAATAAAGAGATGTTTGGGCCGTATCTGGTCCTGCGCGTGGGAGGAGAGCTCGGCTTGCATTGGAGCTGTAAAATGAAGTGAAAGTAGCACAGTGTGCCACACGAGAGGCCTTATGACCTTTAACCTCTACTCCCCTCCTCATATTCTAATCTCCGCTAGTTGCCCCTCAGCTAAACGTGGACTAATTGCTACAGTGGAAGTCAGATAAATCCCTCATAACCTCGGTGGGAAGCGCCCGAAGCGATAAGCATCTGCAGCGCAGCTAATGAGTGTTGTTGGTTTATACTGCAGCCCATGTTTTGTTTAACTGGCATCTGCTAGCATGGGAAAGTGTCTCCTCATTATCTCTAATGCTGTAGCAGAGATACAGTGGGATCTGTAGCCAGGCTAGTTATCAGAAACACCCCCTTGCTGGTCGGCCAGTTTATCAGAACCCCCTCCTTCGCTGGTGTACAGTTAACGCCTGTCACCCATCTGCTGTCCTAAACCTTCATCAGTGGCCAGTTTCTGGCCACAGACCCAGTCTTGGCTGGATATTTTTGGGTGGTGGACCACATTCGACCCAGTGATGTGTGTAAAAACCCAAACAGTGACAGATGGACTAGTCTGGAACTGCAGGCTGATATAGTGGAGCTACAAGACAGTGTTTGGCCAGAGAGTGGAAACATAAGGGTGTTTCTAATAAAGTGGCCAGAGAGTGGAAACACAAAGTGGTGTTTCGAATAAAGTGACCAGAGAGTGGAAGAACAAGGTGGTGTTTCTAATAAAGTGGCCAGTGTATGGAAACACAAGGTGGGTGTTTCTAATAAAGTGGCCAGTGTGTGGAAACACAAGGTAGGTGTTTCTAATAAAGTGGACAGCTAGAGGAAGTACGTTTGTTTTTTTAATACCTTCCTCATGACCAGACTGACTTCCCTGTAACTCTCTGTTCCCTCCTTCAGCCAGAGGCACCAGGACTTTGTTTGCTTGGATTAGTTTTGCACGTAAGAAGCATTCCAAGTGTGGAGTGCGGTGAGTGAAGTGTGAAGTTGTTGTACAGCACTGTGCAGAAGTCTTTACCCCCACCCCTCTCTGTTTTCTCATATTTCGCTTCCAGAGATCCAGACTATCTTGTATGTTAATGTGTTCTTGAGGAACAGTTCTCCAGGCTTCCTGAAGGACTTTCAGAGCCTCTCATTTCCAGTCCAGTGCCTGAACCTGACCAGTTTCACAGGAATGTTTCTGTTGGTTAAGACCCAGCTAGCATAAATCAAGCCGGTGATCAGTATACTGGTGGTGCTGAATGGGTAGTTGGAAATACTTTATCCTGGCACATTACATATAGTTGCAAACACACACACACATATATATTTTTATTACATTATTGCTGCAGATGTGTTTAGTACTCCTGTTGCGAGACAAAAGTGCATGTGGAGAAGGAAGTAAGAGCTGAAAGCCACTGTTGCTTCATCGTAAATGAACAATTGAATGCAGTTGAACAATAAAGGAACCACACCCAGTCACACACCTGCGTGCAGCAGCTCTGCGTTTCAGTTTCTGCAGTAAACACAGGCTTCGCCACCACAAATCATCACCTTGATGTCCCTCGTTCTGCTTTAAAGCTCATGAAGTGTCCAGAAAGCAGCTCAGAGATGAGTAGCTCTTCAAGAACAGGCATGTCCAAGAATGCAGCCCAGCCAGTCCAGAGCCTCAGCGCTGCACGCAGAGGCAGGACTGCTCAGCAGCATTGATCTACTCAGGTATCCTGTAGATCTGTGTGTGGACCGGTTTAGGGCCATCAGGGTTACTCTGTTAAACCCAGTGACTGTCATGCCCATGGTCAGTGGTAGAGCCCGACCGATAAAGGATTTTGAAGGCCGATACCGATACAAATATTTGTTGGTTTTAAAATCCGATATTCCG
>JBBPDC010000039.1:28472378-28485448 GCA_037974485.1 Hemigrammopetersius urotaenia | reverse complement strand
AGAGAGAGAGAGAGAGAGAGAGAGAGAGAGAGAGACCTCCTACTGTGCAAATATTTGCTTCACTTTTAGGTCACTTTTTTTCCTCCTTCAGGCGGTGGCTGAACATTGGCTCCGTTGGTATCTCTGCAACATCGTGACGTATTGTTGCCTTGGAAACCCAATTCTATATTCATACAAAATCCCAGCTCGAACTAAATAACTACCATCATCCAGAGCGTGGCCTCGGAGGGATTAGACGCGTTCAAACAGCACCAGGCGCCTCGTCGCCCAGCTCGCCAAACCGGAGGTGGGCGGAAACACCCAGAGGGGACGGCGTTCACGAGACCCTGGTTCTTGTGTTCTGGTCAGTTTTATGGAGGTGAATCACAAAATAAGCCCCCAGCTCACATGCATATGGAACAGGCCATTAGACACAAGAGCTCATGTGGGGCCACAGTTTAGTTTTCCACTCTCAAAATAACTGAATAACTACTGAATAATTACTAAGAATTACTGATTTTTAATAGTGAGGTTACAGGGAATCAGACATATTACAATAAAACCTGTGTTTTATAAACACACAAACACTCCTTTGTGCTTGTATATACTGTAGATATATAGATAGATGTATAGATGTATGTATATATACAGTATGTGGTAACAACTGATTATTAGGTTGTGCCATATTTTATGTCTTTTATTAAAAAAAAGTATGCTTATTTATATATACCAAAATGATTTAATCTGAGCTGTTGCTGTTTATTTGCCACATTGTGCGACTGCGGGCCGGCCCATGTCATTTCAGGCTCATAATGTTGTGATGTGGTTCGGGTCAGTTTGGGCTGGACAGAACGTTCTCTCCGGCACGGACTCCCGGCCACGCCTGGCGAGCAACACAACTGCCAAAGGTCAGTGCAGTGCCCTCATACAGGAGAGTGGTGGAGAGGTTGAGTGTGTGTAGTGTTTTATATCAGCTTAAAATCCAGTCTATCAGACGAAAACCCCCAAAACATTCGTTTTTCGACCCAGGAAAGCTCCAGTGTGTTCTAAAACATAAGGGTCACAAACTCTGTTTACAAACTGACCCATCTGTGGAGGGGGGAAGGGTGGAGGAACTGCCACCTCAGCCAAAATTCCTCCCTTTTGAAAAAAGGAAGCGAGGAGAGAGCGTCACATATTTGCCCACAATGAGGGTCACATTCTTGGTCAATGGGGTCTTTTATGGAGGAATTAGGGAGTGAATGTGGAGGGTTTAGGAGACTGTGTGTGTGTGTGTTTGTTTTGATCGCTCCACGAGACTGGGGACTGTTTACACTGCGGCCGGCCAGGCCTCTCGATTGCATCAGATCCGCTCCCTGCTCAGACGGTCTCCTCCACTCTGATCTGGGTTTCTAGCCTGACGTTTGTGGAGCGCCGGACAGTAACGGGACGCGTTGGCCGCGACTGAGTGGCTGTTGATGTACAGTGTTTTATCAGGGGCGGTTTAGGCCGAACTGACCTAAGCAATGATTAACAGGCGCGCCGTGATCACACTCCCTCGGCGGCCAAGCTCCAGAAACACTGCGCACTTTGGGTGCAGGGGGGGTTTCTTTTCCCCACTGGAACCAGACGGTCATGTTTAAAGAGCAGCTTATATGACCAGCATTGCTTGCACTCGAATACGGCCTTCTTTTAAAGTTTTGGAACTTCTGCTCATATGTTTGTCAATTCAGGGCAAGTAAGGACAACATTCTGAGAAAAGAAAACTGGGAAAAGTCTAGAGCCATCTTGCTTTGAATCACCTGACAAGCTGCCTAGATAAAGGAATTCCAACCACTTAGCATTCAGCACCACCAGTATACTGATCACCGCCTGATCATCTGGAATCATCTGCTCCTGTTTCTTCACTGGTTCAGGACTAAATTCAAGTTGTCACTGTCTAAGAACACCTGACTCATTTGTCTCTGTAGCTGACAGAACATCCCAGCACGTGTGTCCTTCAGGAGTGTAAATGTGCAGCATTAGTATGAAAACGAAATATTTCGATTTTAAATTGATCTCTATAAACGTACTGCCGGTCCACACAGAAACAGCTGCTTCCTGAGGGCCGCCAGCAGAGGATGCTCACTTCAAGAACCACCTCAATAACCAATAAACACACACAATCACAAAAATGGACAAATTTCAATTTTTTTTTATTTAACAAGCAAAGCAGCTTATTTACAGAAGTATTTTACAAACTCATGTTTCAGGTTCTTGTGGAGATACGATCCGCCTGTTAACAAAGCCTAAAGTGCAAGTCAAATTACTTTTTTTAAATTAAAAAAAAAATCACTCCCATTCCCAAAAGTTTTAAGATAATTTACTGCAACGTGTTTCTATTTAGAATTGATTTTTCCCCCTCCAAATATATAAATCGTGTATCATTCCAATATCATTCCAGTCTTAAATTTGTTCTATCATTTTAACACAGCTGATTTTGAAAGATAAATGCATAGTGAAAGGGATTTTGGGGAAGTGGAATGCTTTGATTTTAGGAAGTTATGTTCAGCTATGAGGGAGAAACATGGTCAAAAAGGATCAATCAATAGGAAATCTGTGATCTATTCGATCTACAATGTCTGATTAGTGCCAAAGAGAGAATGATAATAAAAACATGGTCCAATGAGAATGAAATTCAATATCAAAGACTGGATCATCTCTTAACACTGTCTTCAGTTCAGTCCGGACTGTAGAGTCGTCCTTAGCGTTGGGTTTCCTGCTGTAGCTTCATGTTCCATCTCCAGCGTAGCACTAGGAACGTGCTGAAAATCCAAGAAAAGTCCACTCTAACATAGAGCACGGGGACAGTAACCGCAACTGCAGCTTGTCACACCACCAAATCATGGAAAAACAACCTCAAATAAACAGAAAAACCACAAGAATAGAAAAGGAACAGGAGTATGTTGATGCACAGCGGTATAAAATCCCCCCGAAAAACGTCTGAAAGCAAGTTTGGGCCAAAACAAGGAATGCCAACTAGAAGTGAGGAATTCTAGAGAGTGAAATGAGACGAGATGAGATGATCTCCATCAGGAAGCCCTGCAGATTCCAAGACGATGTTCCTGCAGTTCCGAGGCCAGAAAAAGTGCACTTTTAGTGTGTGAGAACCGAGCAACAGTCACACCCAGGAGAACTTCAGTCCATCCACAGGCTTTAAGGCTATGGAGCATGCAGAGCAATGTGGGGGCCAGATTTGGCTGAAAGTACGAAATAAAACGAGAGAAAAATAAAGGTGAAGGATATTCTGGGGGAGAAAAGCAAAATCCCCAATCAAGGATTAAAAACATTCGACTTTTGAATACAAATAAAAGCCTTTTTTTTTTAATCAAGTCTCTTAAAGCCGTCGGCCTCGGAGACGGAAAAAACAAGATAATCATATTCAAAGTCTTAGAAACTACAGGAGTCGTCACTTTGGCTGAAGAAGAAAAATAAGCAGAAAGAGTCTTTTCTCCAACTCGTCTAGGCCGGAGGTGTCGGTGAGGTGCATAGAGTTTCTCCCGCCAAGGTTCCGGAGGGTCCAGAGGGTCAGGAGGGGGCGGCGGCTCTCCTGACGGAAAGCTGCTGCTAGGAGTTCTGCAGGAGGCGACGGTAGTGGGGCATGACCTCGTGCTCTGGGAGGTGCAGGTTGAACTCCAGGGCCACCAGAACGGGGAATTCGAAGGCGATCAGCTCGCGGCGATTCACCCGAAACCGCTCCTCCAGTTTCTGAGGGCAAGAACAGAGAACCTCATTCATTATACAGAACCTCATCCCTCCACGTCACCGAGGAGGAACAGGGTGGTCAGATTCACACATGGCCCTCAAACCCCTGGCAGAACCCGCACGCGTTCTAAAGAGAGCGACCAACACATCGGAGAACAGGACATTAACCCTTAGAACCTGAGCGGCACGGATCTGTCCCGGCAGCCAGCGGTAAACCAGCATCACGCGGCAAACCGGCACCACGAGGTAAACCGGCGTCACGTGGAAAACCTCTCCTGCTGCAAATGTGCATACAGGCAAAATCAGCCTTGTTTTTATAATAATAAACAATCATTCAATTCCAGTTCCGTTCACAACTAAACTGCAGCTTACAATTAATTGTTGTGATGTCACAAAAAACCCCATGAGTCTACAGCAGTTTAGCTCCTCCCAGTAATAGGAAGAACTTTTTAAGTGAGGCACAGCGCAGGGTGGCCAATCACAACAGATGTCATTTACATATTTCAGGCTTTTTCATGCCTGGGTTCAGAAAATGAATTAGGACCTTTTTATATGGATCATATTTTTCAAATAATCACTGATTTGCTGCATGTGGGTCTAATAAAACTAAAATAATGAGGACTTGGCCCTTTAACGAGATGGCAGGTGTGTGAGGGAGGAGCAGGACCTACGTCGATCAGGAGCTTGACCTCGTGTTTCTTCAGGTCTCCACCAATCTTGGCGGCGAGGAGGACGCAGGCGCCGGCGCACAGTTTGCGGTTCTGCTTGTTGAGTTTGCCCTGCAGAACCAACTTCTCAAAGTACACAAAGGCCATCGCCACTGTTGGTTCCTCGTACCCACACTCCTCCTGAGCCAGCTTCCGGATCTCCCTCTTCAGACTGCGCACACACACACAGCAGGGTCACATATATATATACACACACAGCAGGGTCAGGGTCAAATATACACACACACACTCACTCACTCTACTGTCCAAAAGTCGTGAGCCACCTAGTCATTTTTGCATATTCCTCAGACACACACACAAAAAAACACACAGTTCTGTTCTAGTTAATTTTTACAGCTCACAGTAAGTCACACTGTGTACTAAACCACGTCCACTAGTCTGATCACCTTAAATGAAGAGCTGGATGTGGTTTGAGGGTCCAGAGTAGTTCTGGGTTTGTGTTTACAGTAAAAGATTTGGGTGAATGTTGACTTTTAGTGTTCGCGACGTTAGCCTCGTAGCTCCAGTTCTGAACTAAATTATTATTGTAAACACTGGTACGGTTTTGTTAATCCTGTATCAGGTTTCCAGACCCAGATTAAGTCTAGACTACAGTGTCCCATGGTGCTTCACTGTTGGGACTGCAGTTTAATCTAGACTAAACTAATCTGTGTGTTGGAGACCGGCCCCAGGAGTGTAACCGAGCTGCTTGCTGCTTCACCTTTGGCCGGATTATCCTGAGGCATGACTGGAGTCGAGGGTCTGCCGTTCCTTTGAGGATTACATGTAATCTCAGTTATATAATAAGTTTTGTTATTAAATAACCAAGCCGGTGCAACTCTGTCACATCTCTAACGTATACCAGCAAGGCTTTAATGAGCTGTGAGGAAATAAAGCTAATAGATCCTGTCCTATTCTAAAACCTGCACGACATCACAGTCACCTGAACTAATGAACCTGGAATAAAATGGAACAATGTGGAACATGCTGCTTAGCAACCAGAGTGTATTAAAGGGCCCAAAACAAGGGAAAATATACTACATATATATATCCTGGGTTGCTTTTTTTATTGAAGCATAATACAGGATAGCCAATGAGAACAAAGCTTTTTTACATACATCTGTCCTAACGCCGCTGCATTTTAATAGAGGCTGAAATAATGGCCATATTTATCACATATTTCGGTCAAAAACAAGAGGTGAGATTTTACTTTCATTTCGACTGCAATGTATTGTTAGGGCTGTGTTTTGATGATTTGTTGTAATTTTCAAAATAAAAAAAATGTGTATTTTCTGAAAAATGTGTCAGAAAGTGTGTCCACGTGAGTTTTTTCTTTCAAATATTGCATAATTTTCGGAAAATTTAACTTTTTTCAATGTGATTTATACTTGTAGGATAGGAAATTAGGGAAATCTGAGGACAGTCCAAAAATGCACATGAAGGTAAGCCTTACCTAATTTTGCAATTGCGGTCCAAAACAAGAGGTGAGATTTTACTTTCACTTAGACTGCAATGCATTGTTTGGGCAGTGTTTTGGTGATTTGTAGTAATTTTCAGCTAATAACGGTTTTTGAGGGGTCATTGGAAAGGGATCACTGTGGAGTTTCACATTTAGAGTGAGGAATTTTTCTTCATATTTAACATTTAGATTTAAGATAATTTAGATTTAAGATCCTCATCCATGTTGATGAGGGCATATCACAGTACACAGCCCCGCCCCCTGCTAAGTAACAGCCAATTGTAATCATGGGGCGTGGCCAATTAGCATATCTTCTAAACATTTAGAGCTCAACATTTACAGCTCAAACATCCCACATTTAGAGTCGCCGTTTGTAAACACTGCCACTCAAACACTTGAGACTTGACTCGGTATAAATGACTTTCTGAACATCTCTGTCTCGCGCTTTAGCAGGAGTTAAAGGTTCCAGCAGTGACGTCACAGCGGATCGTGGGCCTGGAGTGACGAATTTACCTCCTGATTTTGCTGAGAGTGAGGCGAATGTGAGGAAACTTCTCCTTAAACGTCTCATTCATGTCCTTCTTGAGGTCGGAGGGTTTGACGTACTCAATAACGGTGGTCTGCATTGAAACAGAAGAATGGAGATGATCAGAAGACGATCAGCATGATCTCACTTTTGCAACAGTGGTGATTTTAAAGTGAACATCAGCGTAACTTAATATGTTGATCAATAAAACCCTGATCTTTTTATTAAGAGTTTTAATGTAAACATGAATGGGTGGGGCTAAAATGCTATAGGCTGGATAAATAGTTGTATGTAAATATGTTGGTTTTGTGACATCATAAAAAATGATTTTGCATCTTAATTTCCATACATGGGATAATTACAGACATTAAATCTGTATAATTCTTGAAAAGTGATGGTATGGGCCCTTTAACAGTCTAATAAACATCATAAATGAATACATTAAATGTTTCCTTCTCATGGGTCAGGTTAAGTGTGTAATCAAAGTTAGCCCGTTAGTTAGTTTGGCTGGTTTCTCTGCTGTTCCAGAGCGAGCTGCAGGTTCTTCTGCTCACACTTGTCCAGGATTGTTCTGCTGAGATGCCATCGGGAGAAGAGCGATGTTCAGACGTTCCCCTCTGATAACGTCCACCAAACAAAATTAGATTTCAGCCAAACGCTTAGTCCAAACAAACCCCCTCTAAATACTCCTGCAATCTCTACTTTCATGTGGATCAGAGGGACCAGGTGAGGAGAAACAGGAGAACCATCTCAGAAACACCAAAAACGAGGCAGATGATCACAGGAGGGCCGGGAGAACCCACCGGCTCCAGCTCCACGACACGGACAGAATATCAGTGTTGTGCTTTTATTGCTACATATCGTGATTGTGGTTCTTTTCAATATATCACAGTCACTTTTCTGGTATAAAAAAGGCTTAAAGTTTGTAAATACCATCTCAAAATTGACATTTACTTCCCATCCATACAGAACTTACATGGAAAATAAGATACAAAAAATGGCCTGTTTTCAAAACATAGGTTTTGTGATGTCACATGTTTACATATAATTTAGGCCCACCCCTTCAGTCTGAGTGTTTCAGCTCTGTTTTGAATGATCTGCAGTACAGAGGAGCCAATCAGAAGTGAGGGTTTGAAAATGGTAATGTAAGCATAAACTATGATGAAATATGTTAAAAAGGTATTGGGGAAAGAAAAATGTAGAATATGAGCCACCCTGTTCTCTGACTGGTCAAAATGTTTCATCACTACCTGGAAAGAGGACACTGTTTATTTACACATAAAACATAAAACAACAACGGAGACACAAACTAACAGCTGGGAAGTGATGAAGTTCCAGCTCAACTGTCTGTCTGGGCTGAAGATAAATTTCAGTGGGAGTTTCTACGACTCTAACAAATTTATCTTTAATGTTTTCTCTGCGTTCTTTATCCGTGTGATGAGAACCAAACCCAGAGAACTTGTTAGTGAAGTCCTGGATCTCCTTCACGTTTCTCACACTCAAACAAGACTAGAAATAAGCTTAGAACCTGATACAACTTCAGTACTGTCACAGTACAGCTTAGAACCAGATACACCTTCAGTACTATCATAGTAGAGCTGTGGGTGTTAGTGTAACAGTAGTGGTTACTAGAAGATATACTGTGCTGCCCTGATGTGTTCTGAACACTGAAATCAGGAGGAAAAGGGAGGAGAAGAAAAAACCTGGACAGGATTTTTGTCTGAGGTCAAGTGTGCGTTCACCACGTGGAACCATAACAAACACACTGATGGGAAATGAACTGGGGCTCCATTATGTAAACATGATTAAAGGCTGTTTCCGCGGGAACGTGAGAACGTGATAGCAGTCAGTGCCGAGCGAGAGACAAGCCGGCACAAACGAGCCCAGCGATGAACCCAGGCAAGAAAACCAGAGAAGGAACCCAGAGAGGAACCAACAGGAACCCACAGGAACGAAGATGCCCTGTGTGACATTCTGTGCCTAATTAACAGACACCTGGAGTTTCAGGAGGGTCACGGCCAAAAAGACTGTGAAGATAAGCACACAATTCTGAAGTGACCGCAGGAGTCTGAAGGCACATCCTGAGCAAAGCTGCCAAAAACTCACAGCTGAGGACAAACTAGCCCCTGTAGATTTAAAATCAGAAGGAATTCACTGATCATCTTTCAACTGGAGCTGCAGGATGTGGCCAGAATACTGTGGCGGAGAGGGAGGGAGAGAGAGAGAGAGACAGACAGACAGAGAGAGAGAGAGAGAGACAGAGACAGATAGAGGGAAAGACAGACAGATAGAGAGAGAGACGGACAGAGAGTGAGAGAGAGAGAGATTGAGAGAAAGACAGAGAGTGAGAGAGAGAGACAGACAGACAGATAGTGAGAGAGCAAGAGAGACTCTATGAAGAAGACTAACAGGAGAAGACTGTTGTGTACAAAGTTAATCTCTGTTGGACAGATCATCCGTCTACGGCTAACAAAGTTGGTGATATTTTTCTGGAATTAAAAAGGCTTAAAGTATGTAAATATTTCATCATGTTTAGCCCCGCCCACTCACATGGAAGTTCTAAAGAGTGTTTCGGCCCCATATTGTCGTCAGAACGAGCTGCAACACAAGGCAGCCAGTGAGAAAATGTCATACAAAAATACATTAGTCTTAAAGGTACAGTTACAGAGACATCCTGTTTTAATCTGATCAGTATACTGGTGGTGCTGAATGCTGAATGGGTGGATCTCCTATATCTAGGCTCCATGTATCTTTAGGCACTTTGCTGACTGTCAGTAAAACGTTTGTTCACATTTCTGTAATTTAATCTCCTCAGTGTGACAGAGATCAGACAGTCTGGCAATCATTTTTGCACCAAAAAAGGAGATTTAAAACATAAAAAAATGTGTGGCTCAGGACTATAGGTTCCTAAGCTGAAGCTTTGGGTTTCATCAGGAGCTTCAGCTAACACAGGCTTTAACTCACCATGTATGAAGGGAAGATCAGGACCCGCTTGTGTTTTCCACATGGCCACTGTGGGTCATCCAGAAGGTTGGGGTCGTACTCCCTGAAATCTCCCATTTCGTTCCCTGTGGATCAGAAACAAAATAAACAAACTCAGGGTGAATTTCAGAAGCAGCAGGCCTGCAGCCGGCCTGCAGCCCTTACAGCTCATCACATCTGCAGTTCATCATTAACTCCACCTGCAGAGAGACTCCCACCAGCTCAGGCTTCCCACGTTAAAGGCTAAAACAGAGCAGGAGACAAAGTCTTCCTTCGAACGCCCTCCCACACCAGAACTGGGGACTAGAACAGTCTCTAAGATGCTTCGCAATTACTCATACACACACACACACAAAGAAGATTCTAACATTCTAACTGATGAACTCACACGCACACTAAAGATTCTAACACTGTAACTGCTGAACACTGCAGGTTAATGGAGGTTCAGGATTACAGTCGATCTTCTGCTTATTCTCTCAGGACTACTGACACTGTATCCATAGCAACCACAGCACACACTGTAGTACAACAACCCTGAACAAGTCACAGCAGCATCGAGGCGAACGACATCTCACTGACAAAATATTTAGACAATTAACATCTTTAAACACATGGAGAGTGATGCAGACCCTCTGGAGGCTTCTGAACAGACTTCAAACACTCAACAGCACACAAATCTGCTCTTGAAAATTTGGGAGCGTCCTCTTCAGAGAGCACAGCTGCATAACAGTTTAATAAGAGAATATGAACAAATATGTATCTAAATATAACTCCAGAACCGTTGCATGTGTATTAACACGTGTGGAGGCGTGTCTCCGTAGACCATAAGTCTGTTTACACACATTTCGAAAATAAACACGTCAACTGAGCAGGGGCACACACACACGGATGCGACCTCGAGAGAGAGTGTGTGAATAAACCCCTGCCCTGCAACGCTGCGCTATAACGAAGCTCTCGCAAAGCCCGAACAGACAGGCCGTTGTTTGGGCGCTGAGGAATGCTGGGAAGTGAGTGGGTGGTGAGAGCGGGAGCTGGCAGGGGCACCTGTATCCAGGCTGCTCTGGTTACTGTTGGCGCGTGCCAGGATGAGGCTGCGGTGACTGGCGTTCCGGGACTGGGAGAAGGACGAAGTGGAGTCGATGGTGTTCCGGCGGCCAAGAACGTTGGTAGGATACAAAAACTGCATGTAGGAAACAGTCTGTGGAGAGAGAGAGACACTTCAGATATACAGAAAACACCCAGAGAGTGAGAGATGACAGTTATACTGAGTGATGGGGAGGGGGAGGACCACCCTACCCATCAAACTGAACCAAAGCCACAATGTCTCTCACCTTGCCATCAGCGCCCAGTTCCACGCCCTCCAGGCCGATCACCATCTCCTTGGCACTCACTCCGCCTGAGGGGTGTCTCTGGCGGCCGCTCTCCACCTTCACGTCCCTGAGGGGGCAAAAACAACCTTCAGCCCCCGAACTCAACTCCACCATTGTCCTACCAGACCAATCTCGCACGTCCCACCACCTGATCTTAGCGCTGCGGCTCAGGACGCGCGGATTAGTGCACTGGGGGACAAACGTTCTACACAAAAACAGCTGATTCAGCTCAAGACTGGAGTGAAATGTGAAGGTAATGGGGACGGAGGGAGATGCAGGGTTATGCAGGGACAATAAAGCTCATTAGCCAGTTCAGATGATTATTTTTATCGCTCCCGTACATCTTTTCCCAACCAGGTTATGCAGTTAAGCAAAAATACACGTGATGATTTGGCCAGAGAAAAGGCAGAGACAACATCTAGCATGACTAAATACAGGAGCAGGACTCCTGAAGCCTGAATATTGTGTCAATTTCATACACATCAGTGTGTTTTACAGTGTCAGACACTACATAAGAGGTTACGCAACATCCTCACACAATTTATTTCAATATTTGGCCAAACCATCACTTTATATTCCAGGTGTAAACAGAGAGGCTTCAGAGTGGGTCTGGTGGTTCTGGAGAAACTTAGAACTGTTCAAAATGGAGGTGAATGGAACCAGACGTCTGCCTCTAAAAGCTCCTCACAGAAAGTTCTTCATCAGATGGTTCTGGGAGCACAGCCTGAGATGTCTGGATCCACTCACCTCCACTATATTAGTGTTGGAGACATCTGGTTCCATTCACCTCCACTATATTAGTGTTGGAGACGTCTGGTTCCATTCACCTCCACTATATTAGTGTTGGAGACGTCTGGTTCCATTCACCAACACAGGAGAGAAATCAGAGTCTCTACAGTGAACTGTTACACATAAGATATACTCTGGATGAGACTGTTTACACTCAATTCAAGGGAATTTTTTAAAAATCTGATTCCCCTTTAAGGTAGTGCTTTGTGAAAGGCCGTTTTTTTAACAGATATTTGGCCTACAAACAGATCTTTAAGAGAGATAAACAAACCACGTTTTCCTGCTGCCACATGTCCACTGTTGGGCTGTGGAGTCCGATTCAAGCTAAAACGCCCTGAGCTAAAGAGAACCTGCTGAACCTGCTCACCTGGCCTAAGGAGAAACGCAGGTACTGCAAGAGAAAGCTGCAATAGTATAGGGAGCAGGACGGGTCAGAAAGCTGCTGCTGCTCTTCAGGCTCTTTTCCAGTTATACAGGAACCGTTCTGTATCTAAACTGTACTGTGATGGTACTGAAGTTGTATCAGGTTCTGGTGTTCCAGTGTATCTCAGTCCGGTAACGGAGTTTCTGACTCAATTCTCTCCACAGTTTCTGGCCGGTCGTCCCAAAACCGCGTCCATGGATTCGAACCGGCGGAGAGTTTTTCTGTCAGAGCCGCTTTTGTTATTGTGCTCTTTTATTATTTCTAGTCTTGTTTGAGTGTTTATTTTCTCTGCGTTCTTAATCTGTGTGATGAGAACCGAACCCAGAGAACTCATCCTGGATCTCCTTCACGTTTCTCACAGAGTCAAAGGTAAATTTGTTAGAGTTGTAGAAACTCCCACTGAAATTTTGCCCAGATACAAATTTTTGTATCACCAAAGTTGTTTTATTTTATTTTTTTTGCACGGACAGTAGAAAACAAGGGCCTCTATCCAAGCCTGTCTGTAATGACAACATTTCAACCAATCAGAAAGAAGTGATGCAGTTGGCTTGGCTGCGGCCCGCTTTCAGCCCTGGCGTTCAGTGGCTCGGCTTCAGCTTGTTTTAGTTGTAATGAAAAAACAATTTGTTTGCGGTACATTGCGGTTCCTTGCACCGGTGGAAAAGTGCTGAATGCTCCGAGAGTAAAGGCGTGAGGGAGAGGCGCAGAAACACTTTAATCACAGCGGCAGATCAGATAGGAAGACTTGATCACTGATAAAATAAGGAAATCATAACGAGCCGATTCCTAATGGGAGAGAAATCAGTCCACCCTTTCGAAAACCCCCCACCAGCACTCGTGCTGACGACGCCCACAGCGTCCTCTACAGGAGGAAAGCAAAGAAAAGCCCAGGAGACACAGAAACCAGAAATACATTACAGAAGGTGGACGCAGGCGGATGGCTTGGGTGATATCTATGGAAAACGAAAGAGGCGAGGCATGATCTCACCATCTCTCAGGCCAGAGACCAGCCAGTCGGACCACAGACAAAATGAAAAGTGAAAGTGAAAGTGACCATTTGTCATACGTGAACACACCACAGCACACAGTGTGAACAGCACGAAATTCAACC
>JBBPDC010000039.1:28448773-28463582 GCA_037974485.1 Hemigrammopetersius urotaenia | reverse complement strand
CAGGGACTGGACTGGAAATGAGAGGCTCTGAAGGTCCTTCAGGAAGCCTGGAGAACTGTTCCTCAAGAACACAGTAACATACAAGAAAGTCTGGATCGCTGGAAGCGGAATATGAAGAAAGGAGGGGCTCAGGACTTTTGCACAGTGCTGTATAATGTATAACCTGTGGTTGTATGTAAAAGTGCTGCAGGGACGCTCGTTTCAGGGGGAGGGAAAAAGGAATTGTCACGAGACAGAAAGCAGTCGCGGATAAAACACTTCTTATAACTTCAGCATAACTGGATGGAGATTAACTGCTGAATAGATTGCTTATTGGAAAGGTGTTGATCGAACAACTACACATGAAAATGTGTCAAATAAAACATGTTACCTTGATAAGAAATGCTCTCGTCAACTGTTTCACTTAATAGCTTGTTAAATATCCGCCAATCCACTTTATAATAATAATTATAGTAGGGGTCTTTTGTGGGTCAGTAGTGATGAATAATAAAAATAAGACATTGGTTAATAAAGGAACTCATTAGCAAAGAATCTTGAGTGTATTTTTTGTAAATAGGAACGTCCAAATAAAATAACGTTTGCTCGGGACACATTTTACACACTTTTCCTGTGCAGAGGTGTGAAATTCAACAAAAACAGCCCATTTGTTTCTATAGGATAAAGAGACGATGGGAAACAGTCAGGAAATAAATTATAAGTGTAATCTTGGCCCTTTAAGGACACAACAACAAAACAGATGATCAGAGTTGGGCCAAAAAACGTCTGTATCAGTTTCTGCAAGAAATCTACAGTATTGATGAAGTGCTTTGAGCCTATTTTGATTCGGAGGCGTCGAGGAGCGGCAGGATAAGGATGATGGAACGAAACAATAAAGGGGCACGTATGGGGCCAGAATGGGGTCGAGGAGAGGAAATGTGGTCCAGGATTTATGAGGGAGGTCTGAGGTGAAGTAGCAGCAGCAAGTTCAGCCATGAGGGACAATCTGTGGAGATCAGGAACACCGAGTGGAACATGAATGTGGAATCTCCATGGACTGAAGCTCTGGAGAAGGGAAGGGCTGTAGGAAGTGGAGGATGAAGGAGCAAGGGCAGAGGAAAAGGAGAAGGTGCTTCATGGTCAACATACAGAGAGGAAGAAGATCCTGGAGCTGGAATTTCAAGTGGATTTACTGTAAAAGCAGTAATTTGTCAATTTGATTGGTCATGTGATCAGATCATGGGTCCAATGGACTTGATTCAGAATATTTCTGCAGGATGAAAACTCTACAGGCCAGAAATTTGGTTCTGAAGTGTAAAAGTTTTCACTGTAAGTGCAGTTTAATGATGTGGAAGTTTCTTTATCACAGTAGCTCAGATTCTCCACATGCTTTCAGCAACTTTCGGAAAGAACTCGAGTCCAAATCCTCCCAGCACCTTCTCCAGTTGTGTGTGATGTTCTGGACCATGTGGAGCTTGTGAGTCTCCAGCTGGTCCTGCAGCTCAGTGGGAGGAAGATCTGGAGACTGGGGAGGACGAGACGTCCCTCTCTAAACTCTCTGCTCTTCTCTGGACTGGAGAGAACTCTGGAGCAGTTCTGAAGGAGTTTGGGTTCGTGATCCTGCTGAAGAAGGAAATTTAGTCCAGAGATCCGTAAACCAGGAGGAACTGTGTGATGTTGAAGAACTGAGTGATACTTTTCTTTCTTCAGGATCAATACAAAGTGAATGTCGGTCACTAAAGACAGACCTGATGTGTCTCTGCAGAAACAGCAGTTTCAGTCTTTGTGGATAAATAATGTGTTTCTACAGACGATAAAATATCAGAAACCAAGTATTTTCAATATTTCCCTGTAATAAAATTTGGAAAAATCTGTGTTAATTGTTTTAAATCCTGGAATGCCCCCAAACTTCTGGTCTGAACAATACTATGATTAGTGTCAATGACTGTTCATTGCTTAACTTTACTTGTTTCCTTAAGTGAAAGGAAAGGTTTGGTGAAAAGTTTTCAGCCCTCTGTACAGGCTAATTCCTTCCTACAACCGTGGGTGCTAAGCCCCCCTTGTCCTTCAAGCCTAGTGACGTAGATTTGAGACGCCTTCCGGATACAGTGAAACACCTTCTGGATTTACTGAAATGTTTTCACGCACACCAACATGTGAAAAGCCTCACTATGCTATATGAATTTATTTTTGTTACATAATAATCTATTTCACATGCATCACGTAAGCATGTGCATGAATCAATTTCACCTGTATGAGCATTTCATACGTGTGTGAACCGGAACAGAAAAGACAGTGACAAACAGAAAATAGTGGCCTCTAACGGCCACCAGCTGTAACAACGTGTGTGAGTGTGAGAAAATACATTTCACATATATCTGAGTGCGTGTTTCATATGTGTGTGTGAGTCCTTTTCATCTGTATGTGTATAAGTGTTTCATATATGTGTGTGTGAGTTTTCAGTGGAATGGATGCATGCGTTACAGTTTCATATGTGAATATGTATGCGTTTCAAATATGTTTGAAATATTTCCTAAACGGCCCCCCATATAAATCTCCTGAGACCCGGCGGCTCGGGGACTCTCCAGCTTTCAATGGACTCTAATGGTGAATAAGTCCCACCCGTGAAACAGTGACTGCCTGCTGTGATTGGGTAGTTCTCCACTGACATAACACCGCTGGCCAATCACCGCCTTTGTTTTCACTCCGGTCGGTTTTATGTACTGAGCGCTGAACTTGAGTGTGAGACTGAAGCTTCATACATGACAAAACGTGTAACATATTATTTACTAGCATTTATTCATAATATTTCTTTTTCTTTTATATTTTATTATTCATCTACAAGTGCACAGAAGGAAAGGCATTAGCTTGTTAGCTTGACCGCTAGCTAGCGATCCTCACCCCCACCCAGCCAAGCTGGAACCATCTGGCAGGCGATGCAGGAGTCTGTCTGCTCGGACTGGAGTCTGACTGCTCGGACTACAAGACTACAAAATAGTTTTTCTATTCGTCACCTCAGTTAAAACACTAGAACACACACACCACACTTCTCTGGATAAACCATCCTCTACAAAACAGACTCAGGTGCACTTAGCACTTTAGTGTTTGTTATTCTTACAATATTGCTGAGGGACTTGTGTTCTGCTCGTCAATCACATTTCATTGCAATGTTTTACTCTGTGTCAACTTGCATATGACAAATAAAGTTGAAACTGAAACTGGTCAAATCCTTGGAAAAAAATCCCTTGCTGGTCTGATGGAGTGATTAACAATCTCACCAAGAAGACCAGGAGGGTAGAGGTTAGAGGTGTTTTCTTGGGATTTAGAAATATTGTTAATTATGTAATGTGGAAAAAAACATTACTATTATGTGTTTGTAAGATATGTACAATAAAATACTTTTTATATTTTGTAGTGATTAATTATGAGGAGATTGGGGGAAGAGCAGGAGAGAGAAGATACATCAGAATGTGAGGCAGCAAAAGCAGAACATGGAGGTGAAGAAATTAGGGAAGAAGATCAAACTGCCCAGGTGCGCCGAGGGACTGAGTTTGTTTCATGGCGCGACGGGGTTGAAGGGGTTTATTTCACCAAAAATATTGACCAGGAGCCGTCACTGGAGTGTCCTGAGCAAAAGTTATTGCCATTTTCATCACCTTTAAATAATCAACCTTTAAATAAATGTTTTTGTGACAAAAGGCAACATATTTACATCCAGCCATAAAAGTAAATTAGGGTAAATAATAACATACAACAAAAAATAGTGGCATATGGGCCTTTTAATTTATGGTAATTTATGGTCAACCTCTGGCCTGAACTGACCTAAACCTACATAAACATCATCATTAAGGCTGCGTCTGTCAGTTTTAGACTCATTTCATGTCGGAATTTAAACTTTTTAAACATTTATGTGGTTTATGTCAGTTAGCTAATTTATTATTTTTTATTATTGATTTTTATAACTTAAATCCTGATGCTGTTAGTCGTTTTAGACTCATTTTCAGCTCCGTTCATCATTCTGGTACATTTTTCACCGGTCTGGAAGCTGTGAAGGCCAACCGAACCAAAACATGAGAATAAATGTAAATAATCATCTGCTTTCAAATGAGGTTTATTTCACTGAAAGCACTGATTCCTGAAATGTGCTTCTACATTGTTTCAAGTTTCCCATTAAGTGATTCATCGGCCTCTTTATGTGACAGCTGTGTGACCCCACCTGACCTTCCTCACCTTTCCTGAATGCGCTCGCGCTATTGTTTACACCACAAAAGTTCATGAAACCATTCCGAATTACTCACCCAGCCTTGAGAAAGTGGGTTGAATCAGTGCGTTTCCCTCAACTGCACGCCATTAGCGTCACAAGGAGGAACTGAAACAGCCATTTAACCTCTAGAATTATTATTCACTCACATCTTAGAGGAACACGTCCACTCATCTGATCACAATGAGTTCAGTTCATTTTTACAGCTCACAGTAAGTCATACTGCGTCCTAAACCATGTCCACTAGTCTGATCACCTTAATGAAGAGCTGGGTGTGGTTTGAGGGTCCAGAGAAATTTTGTGTTTATGGTGACTATTGACTTCTCACGCCTCGAATGATTGACCACTGGTCTGGTGTTGGTGGAAAATCGTGCTGTTTTTATATTTTCACTGAACCTTTATGTTCAGCTTAATCACAACAACATGAATTATTCTTTTTGACAAAGAGAGAGCGAGGAGAGAGAGAGAGAGAGAGAGAGAGAGAGAGAGAGAGAGAGAGAAAGAGAGAGAGCGAAGGAGAGAGAGAGAGACAGAGAGAGACAGAAAGAGATAGAGTGAGAGAGAGAGAGAGAGATATGGAGGGAGAGAGAGATAGAGAGAAAGAGAGAGAGGGAGGGAGAGAGAGAGAAAGAGAGAGAGAGGCTGAAACAGTCCTCAGGACCTGAAGAGGCTGGCTGCGATGCCTGGGTTCCGCCCTGCTCCGTTCCTGCAGGTGCCAGGCACGGTGAGAGGCTCCGGCCCTGTGCCGCTGACCCCGGGACGTCCCGGCGCGCCGTGATGGATTCACTCCTCTCCCTCCTCCCACGGCCGCGCCTCCTCTGGGTGAGAATGGCTCAGTTGGGATGGGCAGGGCTTATCAGCGCTTACAGTACTTTTTCCAACACGCACACACACACACACACACACACACACACACACACACACACACACACACACACACACACACACTAACCCTTTAAAGGACAAGGCTCACACTCTCTCAGCTGCACTGAGTTGCAAATGTACTGAATTATCTGCAACGAAGCCTGTTTTGATTCAGAAGGTCCTCCTCTGCAAAGACTATGGGCCAAACGCAGACCCTGTTCAGGACTCGGCAGAAGTCTTAGGCACGTTTGGAGCCGTTGATATCAGCAATGGGTTTCTTTCTGCCGACAGAAAACTCACACAAGAGAAAATTAGAATAACCGCAAACTAACCGAAAGATGTAAAAAGTATCAAGGTTTCCATTTTGTTCCAGCCAAGCCACAAGTGAAAGAATAAATGCAAACAGGAAATATTTGTCTAAAAAAGTAGTTAATATTTTGTGAGCAGCTTAGTAGAAGAACGTGGTTTCTGCTCTGTGCTTTCAGTCATTTGTGGATTTATAAAATTCCATAAGAAACACAGCTAATTTTAGCTAATGACATAAAAAAGACAAGTAAAACTGGACTTGCAAGGAAAGAGGTTTGGAAATGCCTTCGATGTACGTACAACCAGCATTTACTGTATTGAGGAAAAGAGTATGCATTATAATATTACACTGACACACTGCTCAGTAGTAATCGGCGTTATTTTCAGTGTAATGTTTTGATCTGCAGGAGCTGTGCTGGGAGAGATGTTTGGGTTTTTTATGAGCTGAGCCTTGGGGTCTTTTGTCTGGAGGGTTTTATTATAAATCTAAAGTGGTCTCCGAGGTTAGTGGTCCTCTTGACATGGCCTGATCCCCCTTATCCAGCTTGTAACTCACCTTGAGAAACATGAAACGTGGCCTTTTCTGCCCCGTCATGTGACATTCCTGCGTTTCTCAGTTCCACATGGTGAAATCCAGGTTAATCGGCTCCTAAAAATGTGCCATCGGAGCCTCTAATCGGCCTTTATGTCAAAAGAGAGGCAGTACATTCAATAGAATTGCAAAAATAAGCACAAATTGACTGGCTTCAGATCAGCCGAGACGTGTCTGGAGTCCAAATGTATCTTCTTTAGTTCAGAACTGGAGCCTTGAAGTCAATAGTTACCCCAAATCTTTTACTGTAAACACAAACACAAAACTCCTCTGGACCTTCAACCACATCCAGCTCTTCTTTAAGGTGATCAGACTAATGTGAAGCTCACAGTCATACTGCGTCCAAACCACGTCCACTTGTCTGATCACCTTAATAAATAGCTGGATGAGGTTTAAAGGCATACGCGTTTCTAGATGGGTCCAGCGTGGGTCAGGGCCCCTGTAGAATTGCTCCTGGTCCCTGTGATGGCCCCTGCACTGAACAGCCAATTATTTAAATATTAATTTCTTATCACAACATGCGCTGCTCGAAGAACGGAACTAACGCTCTGTGTGTTCTAGATGGATTGCTTAAAGTGCCACACACACGTGCTGTTATCTAGAACCTGAAGACCAGCAGCGCGAAGTGTAAATTCCAGTTGTAAAAGTGAACAGCTGGAGCCTAAATGGACTAATTTTCTGTTTTTCCTCCTCACTACAGTGAGATGATGACGGTGTGATTTAAAAAGTGTGATTTCATGCTGTGAAAAAGAACTGTAATGAAAATAAATGAAAAGCTAAATAAAAAATAAAATATATGAAATAAAATATTGACCTGTTTTGCCGTTATATGTGTTCATGTTTACTCTTAAAGATTTGGGTGACTATTGACGTGAGCCTCGTTGCTCCACTTCTAAAACTAAAGAAGAGAAATTTGAACCCAAACTCATCTCGACTGATCAGCCACATCTGGGAAGGAGGAGCTCTCTGGAAAAGCCATGTTTTGCTGAACTGTTCCTATAAACCCTGATTTAGTTACAGAACGTCAAACTGGTCCAGCATAAAAGGAGAGAGAGAGGCTAGAAACACATTTAGCACAAGATTTTTTTATTTATTGCATCTTCTAAAACTTTCTGGCCGTTTGAGGTGTTTCTGATGGGAGGTTTCATGCCAGTGAGATTTTAGGCTCACGTTTTGATCCTATAATTTCAATTGGAAGACGCTTTTCTGGAAAATATCCTTTCCTGATTTGTTGTGTCTTGTCACGGAGTTCATGTAACAACAAGAGTTACAGACAGCGGTGAGCTTAACGGAGAATTACACCAATTCTTCACCAAGGTTTCTCAATAATTCAGTGTCTCTCAGTTTGGGTTTCATGCGAAAGGGTTTCAATTTTCTTTGGGGACTATTTTACCTCACAACGCCCTGCATGTATCCCTCCACCATGAATGGGTTTAGTTTTAGGACCAAAATCTTCTCAGAACTCTGGTAGAACAACGTCTCAGGCGTCAGGTGGCGCAACCAGAACCATCTTATGAAGAACTTTCTGTGAGGAGATTTTAGAGACAGACGTCTGGTTCCGTTCACCTCCACTGTAACAGTTCTGATAGGAATTCTCCTTTAACTGATATCTAGTTCCATTCACCTCCATTGTGAACAGCCTGAGTGAGTTTTGCAGTGTTTCACACCAAACCCGCTCTGTTTACACCTCAATCCTTTATTTATGGGGAGGTTTTTAATTTTTTAATTAGACACACAGATCTGCATGGTGGAGCAATAGCACAAAGCACCAGCGACGAAGATAAACACAGCTATCGCTTTATTTCTGTAGGATTGGTGAGTTAAAACCGTTACAATGCTAACATGGCCATCACTGTTTAGTCACCGGTGAATCGCCAGCAGCATCGACGTAAAGGAGCCGCTGTTCACCGCTGACTGTCCGTCACATCAGTTGTGTTAGGAAATACAAACTGCGTGTGTGTGCCTGTGCTTGTCCCCTGCAGCAGACTAGCGCAATTACGGAATGACACCAGCTATTATTTTACGAGCAGGAAATTTAATGAGCAGGAAATGAATGAAAAGTGTGAATTTCACACAGCATTGAACAAACAGGGCTTCACTTCAGGCCTTAAATATCAAAACACGATAAAACACGAGCAAAACATGTCTTTCATCCAGTCGTGCCTTATCTAAGCTAACTCCATTGCACGTGTACGTGTTCTGTCGGGTTCTAGATTAAACCTGGATGTCTGATGTGCATAAAGTGGTTCCGTGTTCGGTGTGGAGTTTGTAACAGATGTATGATCATATCTGTGAGCTTCTCTGAAGCATTTCTACAGCGACTCCTTCAGTAAAGAGTGCTGATATAGAGCTACTCACACCACCTGACACACACACACATTGGGTACACCGTCTGACACACGCATACACACACACACACTGGGTACACCATCTGACACACACACACACACACACACACACACACACACACACACACTAGCACACACACACACTCGGTACACCGTCTGATACACACACACACACATACATTGGTTAACCATCTGACTCGCACACATTCTGTGATGGATCTAGAACCTCCAGTAGGACTATTGGGATGTTCTCCAACACTAAACTGGTCTGTAGAATCGAATTTGATTGGCTGACTCCTCTTACTCATGATGATGCTGGTTGATGTGACTCTGTAGGACTTCATGCCAGCTCCTGAAGACCTGACCAATGGGAGAGCTTGCTTAGATACAGAGTCGGTACTCACGAGGGGTTAAAACCAGGGCTCTTATTTTGTTGGTTTTGTTGATGAGGGTGGGGATGGTTATTGGTTTTGTTGTATCTGCAAAGGCAGTATTAACTGTTGATGGTGGGTGTGTGAGTGTGTGTGTGTGTGGGGGGGGGGTTGTCTTGATGGGGTGGGGGGTTTGTTATGTCAGAGGGACTTGTTTTTTTGAAGAGGTTGTTTTCTTTCTCTTTTCTTGACCAGAAAAAGAAGACCATTTTAAGAATTCCCAAACAAAACGTAATGATGAGGTAAGAGCAGAACTGCTGGACTTCCTGAGTTTAAACATGATATTACTGAATAGAAATGAACTAGAGATTACAGACACATATTTAGTTAGTTCCTAGAAACCATTATACCTTCTCTGAAGAACACTTTTAACAATATACTGTAGTAAAGAGAAAACTGTCCTTACAAGGTTAGATCTGAGCATGTCTGGAAGGTTAATAGTCCGTTGCCGCTCCTTCGAATGACATGTAGGCCTAAATTTTTCTGTTTGAACTTCATCTCCCAGGCGCGATCGTCTCCATGCGTGATCTTGGCAGTGAAAGATCTTCTGCTTTAGCATCAGTGAACTCCAGCAGCACCTCTGGCCATTACTCACTCCTCGCTTTGGAGCTCCGTCCAGTCGGCTCAGATGAAGTTGTCATTTTCTCCCGGGCCGACATGGCCGGCGCTGTGTTGTGAGAATGTTGGGAGGGGGAGGCGAAAGGAGAAGGAAAAAAAGAGTAGAGAAGAAAACATTAAGTCCAGCTCCAAGGCATTCTACAATGCATTAGGTCATGAGAATCTAATCACACGCTGCTCGGACTGCGAGACAAGCCAACTGACGGGGCCGGCCCGAACTGGCCCAAGCGCGGCCTCTGGTCACTCGGAGTCCGTCCACGGAGAGCGAGGGATGATGGATTCGCTGGGCAGGAGCAAAATTATTGAATTTCGTCTCTGCTGGGTAACAGTAGAGCGAGAGAGCGCTACTCGTAGACGCCGGTCCATTCGGCTTCTGGGAATTCCGGAGAAGAGAGCGGCGCGTGAGGAATGGCGTATCCAGTCGCCGCGGTTATTTTTGTTTGTGGAAATTCAGGAGTGGGCCCGTTACCCTGGAGGCGGCTCGTGTTTTCCATGTAGCTCAGCGACTTGGCAGTGGCCTGGATCTCTGGGTTCCCATTCTGTTCCCCTCCTTCTCCTCCACCTCCTCTCTTTTCTCCTCCACAGAAACGTATCTCTAACCCACCATCCCTCCCTCCCTCCGGCAGGAAGGAGTGCGCAGGCCGCTGTGGAGACAGCCTGACTGCGCAGGCGGCCCAGCAGATGCACTGAAGATAAGTTTGTGTTCGTAAGTCGGGCCGCGACCCTCAGCGGCAGGACATTGACCAGATCCTGTCAGCGAGAGGGCAGGGGGTACCACCCCCCCTCACACTCCCCCACCCACAGCAGCAGCACCAGCAACACAAATGCTGGGTGCACAAAATACACCATTGCATCTAATTTCAGGATCTTAAAATCAAACCTGTGATTAATATTTCCAATATTTTTTTATTTGTCTATGAGATTTAAAAACGTTTTTTTATGTGTAAGTGTTTTTAATGTATATCTTAAACTTTTATTGTATCTTCAATTCTATGTAAAAGCACTATATAAATAAAATGTATTATTATTATTATGATGATGATGATGAGGAACAGACCAATAGAAACGCTCTAAAAAAAGAATGAAAATGCTTATACATGAATGTTGAAAGTGAAGTTTTTTTTGCTTTTTCATTTTTTACATACTTGTTTTGTTCCGGACAGCAACGATTTATTCTCAAAGTATGTGCTCTCATTATGGCCAAAGATAACATTCTCAGGCTTTTTCAAATATACAATTCCACGCTTTGGAATCCCTTGGTGTTGGAAAAATACTTTCTGTGCGAATCGTTCCTCCAATCATAGCCATGCACGATCATTCTGAATCACGAGTTTGAGTTTCCTAGAGAGTCGTATTCAAACCGAATCAGAGATTTACCACTAAAACAAGCCCCTCTGCCTCGCTCATATCTCCAGCCTCATCCTCCAGCCCAGCTGGCGTATCAGCCCTGTCGGGGGGGCTCTGGAGCCGGCCTTTTCCTTCTCACCAGGCTCCCTCTGCCCTCCTCCTGCCCCCAAAACAGAGGGTCCGGCCGCCACACAATGACGGGCTTCCCCTCCAGCCGCTTGGCTAATGGACGGACACAGGCGACGGCGACGCCGAAAACACTCAGAGTCAGCACTTTCTCATGGCTGTACTCCTGTAGTGTGAAAATTAAGCTTTGCTTTGCTAAGCGGACGAAAATGGAGAACTTTAATGGGTACGACCGGCAGGAAGAGGAAGTCTGAGAAGGGCAACAAGTGGCAACTGATGTGATTTGTTAGCTTCGCCTCAAAAAGGAAAGGTGCCATCAAATGGTCTATCGCACAAATTCCTGGGACTTTCAGAACCAGAAAACTGGACTTTTTTCATCAGATATTAGTTCAATAGTGAAGAGACTCAGTTTTGTGGTTTTGGTTCGAGATCAGGGTGGAGGTAGCTCAGTGGCTCGAGATCAGGGTGGAGGTAGCTCAGTGGCTCGAGATCAGGGTGGAGGTAGCTCAGTGGGTAGGATACTTGCTTCCAGACCAAGAGGTCATCCTACCTTCATCACCACCACTGGGTCCCTGAGAAAGACCCTTAACCTTAAAGTTGCTGCAGGGAATCTGGAAAGTATGGAAGTCGCTTTGGATAAAAGCGTCTGCTAAATGCCATAAATGTAAATCAGTTCCAACTGGACCAAATGGTTCTTGACTACTGTCTCCACTTACAGACAAAAATAATAAAAATCTACTCTTCTTTCCTCTTCCAGGTCAGGATAAAGTGAACAAACAGTCATACAGACCGGAATGTGGGCTGGAGAGATGTGATGATGTATCGATTGATCGTTCTAGAACGATTAGAATTATCGTTACTGAGGAGGCCATCCTAAAGAACTGCTCAAAAAAGAAGATGGGAATGAGCCACTTCACAGCTTCTAGAAATTACATCTTAGCATCGCTGATGCTGTTGCAGCAGGGGGGGTCAAAATGACCCCCCCCCTTGGCGGTTATAGAGGGACTGGAATGTTGGCGGTTCTAGTGTTAAAGAACATTTTATGCTAATTATACTAACAAGAGGATTTTTCCTAGAGCCAAGCCAAAGACGATTTCTGACTCTTTTGAGAACAGGAGTGAAGCCTTTCCTTCGTTTCTGTGGCCTCGGGACTCGACTGAAGTGTTCCATGACACGGCTGGGGCATTAAGGACCAAGGCGTTCCCGATGACTTCCTGGCTCGGGCTAAAGAGCCGAGCCCACTGGGGGCACGGGACAAGATGAAAGCACTGGCACGACTTGAAATGCCAGGAGGAACGTATTGTAACATTCGCCTTTGAAGTCCACCTAATTGGGCTTTCAGCGCATTCATCTGCTCAACAGAGTTTATTTAGGGCGCTGTAGTCCATGATACAGGACAGGCCGGACTGTCTCTTGGTTCAGGCGTGTTCTAGAAAGGTCTCCACTGGAGGGGAAGGTCACACTGGACACTGCGAGGTGTGAACTGAAAAAAGAGCAGAACAGGAACAGCGTTTGTTGAATGCGGTCGCTTGGCTTTCGTTTTCATCATCAAGTCGTTTGGCCCATAACTCACTGGTCCGGCGTCCGAATGAGTGCATCGAAAGCTCTCTGGATCTGCAGACTGTTTCTCAGAGCAGAACTGAGCTCTGTGGGAGTTCTTCAGCCAAAGTAGTTGTGTGGAAATTAACCAGGCAAAATGTGACAAAGGAAAACAGGAAATTAATCCCAAAACAGAAAAATTACTATTTGGCAACTTGACAACTTTTCTTTTTTTACATGCAAGGAGCATGAAACTCTCAAATATAGACTTAAAGGGGCCAAATCTTACACATTTCTATTTTATCTTGTGGTTTTAGATTCAATAAGGACATTTGTGTGCTTTTATGTGCACTTTTTTTTAAAAAACAGACCATTTCCCAATCCTTTAGAATAAATGCCTATAAGACTGACATACAGTAATCCGCCGTTTTTCGCGGGGGTTACATTCCAAGATCTCCCGCATAGTGAAAAAACGCGTTGTTGTGTTTTGGTTTTAAAAAAGCCTATTTGTATAGTGTAAACCCTAAATCTGGCCCTGAATCTGCTCCCAGAACACCTTAATTTCATTTTAAACTCAGTTAAGTGCATTACCCCTAAATAAAATGTAAAGGTAAATAAATAACTTCATTGCTTAAAAAAAAACATTAGCATTACCAGTTAGCATTAACAGCGTGCCCTGTCTAAACAAAGACTCACAGGGCACAGCTTATTAATACTAAATAAACTGAGATAACTGTTGAAAATTGGAGGGGCAGGTTTAAAATACAAGGACAAGACATGGACCAGTCATGCTACATGCTTCAGCAGCTTCTTCTTCTTCTTTTGACAACTTTTCAGAGTATTACTGCCACCGCTGGACTGGTGGCGGTAATACAGTTCGTTTCTCAGAAAAATCTGCATTATACTGAATCCATGAATGCTGATCCACGTAAAACTGACGTATTCAAATGAGTCACTGTTCTAACTGGTTGCTCATTCAAAAAGCAACCCAGGCTGAAACACTCTTTACAATTTCAGTGGACGGGGCTAAACCGATCAACGCCAAATAGGTGCATGTTTGTGACATAAGGAAAATAGTGAGACTGTATATAGACTGTACAGACTGTACAAATTAAAAAAATAACAAGAATAATCTTGATGCAGGCCCTGTAAACTGACACCGTGCATTATTCTCACAGAGACCAAGCAGACGAGAAGAACCGAAAGCAGAAAAGCTATTAAAAGCCATGGCAGAAGATTGTTAAAGGCTGGGAAGACACTTAATATTGTACTTAATGGCCTTTCACCACACCTTACTTCTCAAGGCTTTCGAAATCTTCAGACGCCAGCGCCAGGTCACCAGGTTCCTCTCACTGAACCGGAGCATCTATCACTTTCCAGCTCTGAGAATGTTCTTGGTTATAACTCTTCCAGGCATTACCTCTGGGTGGTACCACTTGAGTGTAAGTACTAGATCCAGGCCACTCACTCTCCAAATGAAGGATGTGGGTAATGGATGTCCGTTTAAGTGGTCCTAGTCCCACTCAGACCTTTACGAGTGAGTGAGAATGGAATGATTTCATGCCGTAATGCTCACCTATGGGGGAACCGTGGTATGGAGGTTTGATTTATCCCCCCAAGGTCAGCAGCGCATTCAATAACGCCTTATATGGACGCCGCACTAAGCCGGGTTTTCTCGGTCAGATTTATTATCGACTGCATATTAATGGGAGCTGGATCTCAGTAGCAAATATCAAAATGTGGTTCAGCAGATCTTATAAACAGTTCCTGCAGTACTTTGCATTTATAGTCCTTGTGAACTGGAAAGGCCTTTTTAATATATTAAGAAAACTGAAATATCCCACATTTAATACACTTGACACCTACAGCCCATTTTCATTTAACCATCAGTTTTTATCAGTCCAACTGCAAACAAACTATTGGGTCGTCCTCCTTCACTCAGGATTACTGTCCTCTCTCTCTCTCTGGGTAGGTAGGGTGGTCCTCCCTCTCCCCATCACTCAGTATAACTGTCCTCTCTCTCTCTCTCTGGGCGGATAAGGTGGTCCTCCATTTCACCCATCATTCAGTATAACTGTCCTCTCTCTCTCTGGTTGGTAGGGTGCTCCTCCATCACAGAAACTCTTTACCATCTAGTCCACTGCAGAAGGATCTGAAAGGGGACTGACCGAGAGCACAGCCTTCTGTTGTTCTTGTTGCCACACCAAGCCAGTGCTTTTAAAGCAGAAATCTACAGCAGTGTGCAAAGGTCTAGACACCCCTCATTTCTTTATATTTTACTTTGAATCTCCTTGTTGGTGTAAAAATCCTGTGTTCTGTCTGTTTGTCTGATCTCTGTCACACTGAGGAGATTAAATTACAGAAATGTGAACAAATGTTTTACTGACAGGCTGCAAAGTGT
>JBBPDC010000039.1:28438550-28448673 GCA_037974485.1 Hemigrammopetersius urotaenia | reverse complement strand
TGGTCGGAGACACCTAGGTCATACACCTGCAGGTTGGTGAGAGGAGCAGAGTTAGTGATGACCAGGTCCAAGGTGTGCCCCTTCTTGTGTGTAGGGACATCAACCAATTGTTTTAAGTTAAAGCAGTCCAATATCTGAAGGAATTCAGCAGCTAAACGGCAAGAGGGGGTGTCTACATGAATGTTAATATCGCCTAAAATGATAACATCAGCCGTGGATGTGCAAAACATTGTGAGAAGATTTGACAGCTCAGGGATGAAATTTGGGTTTGGCTTTGGTGGACGATAAATGAGAAAGAACAGCAATGGTGAAGGAGGCTTGCATTTAAATGCAAGGCATTCAAATGAAGAAACTTCAGGTAGTGGTAACATAGATAACTGGAAATGAGAGGCTCTGAAAGTCCTTCAAGAAGCCTGGAGAACTGTTCCTCAAAACCCCATTAACATACAAGAACATGTGGATCTCTGGAAGAGAAATGTGAAGAAATTAGGGGATTCAAGACTTTTGCACAGTACTGTATAACCTGTTTCAGTGCCCCACTGAGACTGTCTGCACAACCAGAATGACTTTTCTGAAACCAGCCCCCCAAACGTTCTACACATTTTTATTTCTCCATCATCATGGACCCTTGCAGATAATACAACAAATACTTCAATAGTTAACAAACAGAATAGTCTGTTACAACTCAGTGGATTATCAACAACATTAAGTTTAGGTTTAGGATTAGTATCAGATTTAATTGTTGGGTTGAGGTTAGATTAATTTGATTTTATATTTATTTTCAAGTTCAGTTACATTTAATAGACGTTCCGTCTAACATCTGTGCATCTACAAAGTATCTGGAATCAAACAAAGTGTCTTTATTTACACAATTTGAGACCTCCACTCGGAACCTGTGGTAAATTAGTGCCTTCTTATGTGAACTTCCATTAATATCTAAACCCCTTATCCTTCACCAAGGTTTGGGTGGGGGTGCTGGAGCCAAAGCCGACACTCAGAGGGCAAAAGGTGGAGAACAACCTCGGACAGGTCACCAGGGTCATGAAGACCTGAGAGGGTTATTTCCCTCTCCTGGTCGTTTTGGTCAGATTTTTGGCCTCTTTTCTCAGTAACTGTGTTCCTTTGAGCTCAGGGCCTCCGTCTGAGCGAAGGGCAAACAGGAGACGGCCAGCTAAAAAAATGAAAGAGAAAAAAAGAAAAGAAGAATTGTTGACACTAACGTCCGTCGCTTAGAAGTGCTCAAATACAGCCTTAACGTATTTACTTCTCACCCAATTTAATGTTTAATCCCTGATTAAGCTTCAGACAACACGGCCAAACAAGCCTTTATGTGAACTACTACGCCACCGAGAATGGAGTGTGTGTGTGTGTGTGTGTGACCTCTACTGTTCATACACGTTCTTGTTGGATCAAAGAAAACGTGAGGGCGTCTGCAGGTGACGGGTCACCGAAGGGTGAGACTGAGTCACAGACGGGGGACGGGCTGCTCAAAACGGCTCCAACTGCTTTTATTGGTTTTATTGGTTATTGATCAGCGGCTAATTTTGGGTGATCCGGACCTGCCCGGCCAGCGGCCTTGAACCTGGCTCAGTTTGGCAGGTCGGATTTGGCTAGGGTCGAGCAGAACTTAACTCCTGGCTCCATTAAATGAAACAGGGCCCCTTCGACTCGTGATGTATTGCTGAGTAAACATGAACAGCAATTACATGGCAACGCAAACTGAGCAATATGAAGGCGGGGGCGTCTGGCTGGATTTTATAACACTGATTCTACAACTGGCCTAGGTGTGACAAACGTTTCCAAGAGAACTGACGCCCTTCATAAAGCATAAGCTTAAAGGAGCAGTTCCTTAGATCAGCACTACGCAAAGATCTTTTAGGCCACCCCCCATTTCTTTATATTCTACCTTAAATCTACCTTGAAACTGTTTTATTCCTGTCAAACTGTCTTATCTTCGCAAAATTGAGTAGATTAAAATGCAAGAACTGTTACAAGGTGCCTAGATTAATCACTCAGCATTCAGCACCAACAGTATATTGATCACTGCCTGATCTTCTGGAATCGTCTGCTCCTGGTTTTTCTCTGGTTCAGGACTTCAGTTAGATTCTCTTTGTTCTGCATGAATTAATCATACGTAGGTCACTGTGTGTCTTAACCAACAGAAACATTCCTCTGAAACTGGTCAGGTTCAGGGACTGGACTGGAAATGAGAGGCTCTGAACGTCCTTCAGGAAGCCTGGAGAACTGTTCCTCAAGAACACATTAGTATACAAGAGAGTCTGGATCTCTGGAAGCAAAACCACTGAATGTGTCTTGACCCTACTGTGAGCTGAACGTCACTACTACAACCAGCCAAAACTGATTCAAATGTTTTGTGAAAACAGACCCTGTTGTGTGTCTTGTAAGGGTAGTTTGAGGCTCCAGAGAAGTTTCAGAGCCGAAAAGATTTGGGTGACTATTTACTTTCAGTGTTAGTGATGTTAGCCTTGTAGTTCCCCCACCCACACACCCACATCTGGCTGTACAGCCCTTAGCTGTACACACTACAGAACCCACAGTAACTTATACATGATGACCAGTGTAATCTGTATAGAAATCCCCATCGATATGCACCAAAGTAAATTGGAAAGATCTCCCCATACTGCCCCTTACAGGCCGGGAGGATAGAACTGATCTGGGGGTAGGTGGAAAATCATATGAATGAGATGTTTTTGGCCCAAATGTTCCTTTGACATACAAACTAGAAGCTGAACAACAGTGTTAATGTATAGTTTAGTCATTTTTGCAAGATCTTCAGCATCCATACAGAGTTCTTTGCTAGAATAAGGAATAATGCAAGGCCTTTAGCTTGCAACTGGACACCATAAGTAAGTGCCCTGCTAAGTATAGCTCTGTAAATATCAGATGATGTATTAAATGATATTCCCCATCTTACGTGACATCCTCCAAACACTGTCCTATTGAATGTCCCAAATACTGGATGATTAATTGCTCTGGGTCTATGCTGATGGAGCCGGCGCAAGGTTCCTGTGGATATTGTCCTCGGCCGGTAAACAGTCGGGAGACGGTGCTAAAACACAGGTTGCCATCGCCTGAGTCCCATCAGCCCTGCAAACTTCAGGGACCACACAAAGTGTATTTACACCTCACACTTCTGCGTATAAACACTGCCGCTTATTAATTGAGCATCCGTGGAGAACAAAAGGTCCTCGCTCCCGGGACTGGGCTTGGAGGCTCCCTGCTGGACCCCCTTTTCCATGCAAGCTCTAATTGAGTGATTCCAGTGAGGGCTTCATAGTAGACCCCCCACCCCCCCCACACACACACACACTCACACCCTCCCAGCTATTATCACTCGAGCTGTCAGCCACAACTCCCAAGCGGCTTGCAAGGAATGCAGTCTGAAACGATCCCCCCTTCCTTGACTGGAGGGCCGCAGGTACCGGCAACTGTCCGCCTGTCACCTGTTTCCCCAAAACCCGTTCTCTGAAAAGCAGTCTCTCCGTAAGAGATGCCAGAACTCATTATACTGGGATCCAGCAAATGTTGGGAGCAGAGCCACAATAGGGTGGGGGTGAGGGGGGTGAGGTGGAGGTGTTTTGGCTGAGGGAGCGTTCAACAGGCCGTGAAAAGGGACCTCACACGGGGACCGTGGAGTGACAGGTGTTTAGGAGAACAGCCAAACAGCATGAAGAGGACACCAAGTGGGGGAGCTGAGCGCAGACAGACAGAAGAGCGAGGTGGAGAGTGAGGAGCGTGAAGCACCAGAGCAAGAGCAGGACGCTCCAATCAAAAAGGCGTTCCTGATTTTGGGGAATAATCAGGGGCTGGGTTTTTCATGGAAGGGTCAGTGAGGGGTGTGTTTAAATCTGATGATGATGATGATGATATTGATGGTGATGATGGTGATGATGATGATGATGGTGATGATGGTGATGATGATGGTGATGGTGATGGTGATGATGATGATGATGATGGTGAGAGTGAGAGTGATGATGGTGATGATGATGATGATGATGATGAGGGTGATGTTGATGGTGATGGCGATATTGATGATGATGGTGATGATGATGATGATGATGATGAGGGTGATGTTGATGGTGATGGTGATATTGATGATGATGGTGATGGTGATGTGATGGTGATGATGATGGTGATGATGATGATGATGGTGATGGTGATGGTGATGGTGATGATGATGATGATGATGGTGATGATGATGATGATAATGATGGTGGTGGTGATGGTGATGACAGTGATGATGATGATGGTGAGGGTGATGATGGTGATGGTGATGGTGATGATGATGATGATGAGGGTGATGGTGATGATGAGGGTGATAGTGAGGGGGTGTGGTTAGGACATGGAAAGTAATGACATCACCACACGTGGTCTACAGAAGCGAGTAGTGGAGGACGCTGGGGAGAGCAGTGTGGGAACAGGCTGGATTAGTGATCCAGACGTTGTCCAGAGCTGATAAAGTGCTCCGTCTTCCTCCTTAGAAAAACAACAGCATGTTTCTGTGCTGAAGCTCTGCCTGCCCACCATTTATTCTGGTGTCCGTTGCACCGCGCTGCTTTTTTCTCCCCCTTCTTTCCCCTCGATGATGAATCAGAGAATGGGCGTCCCACCAGAGGAAAATGTGGGAGAGAGAGGCCTTCAGCTTCGGGACGGGCGGAGAATCTCTGCTCTGATGAAATCGGCCTCCTTTGCTACGTATCTTGCTCCCAGAGGCCCGAGGGGAGCTGGACGGAGACTGGTAGCCGAGACGAGAGCAGCCAAACGAAGCAGTGGACACTTGTTGAGAAAGTGCCAGGTGGGAGTATACGCACACACACATTAGCTCTGTGTGTGTGTGCGTGTTTGTGTGTCATGGGCAGGAATGTGTAGGAGAACTAGCTCAGGGCCTGTGTGAGTATTGTTGTAACCTTTAGGTTGTACGTTTCCTCCATGGAGCTTTGCTGCTGGTGTTTGGTAATGGGAGTGAACAAGAGAGTGAGTGTGTGTGTTTTGTGTGTGTTGGGGGGATGGGGAGGGGATGATGGGGTGGGGGGAGGGGATGATGGGGTGGGTGGAGGGGGGTGGGGGGGCTGAGCCTGATGTAATGGTCAGGAAATGTGATAGCTTCTTTCGGAAGAGTTGAGGAGCCAGTCAAACCCCCCTTCCAGCCCGACCAGGACTTTCGTTCTTGCCTACACACACACACACACACACACACACACACACTCGGGAGAAAAGGGTTAAATAAATGTTAGTGTGACGATAAAAGTTTCTGTTTTCTGCAAGGAGCTGTTGGGCCGGGCTACTGGGGCAATGATGTCATTGCTTTACATGTTCTAACCACACCCTTCTCATCATCATCATCATCATCACCATCACCATCATTACTATCACCACCATCACCACCACCATCATCATCACCACCTTCGTCCTCATCATCATCATCATCATCATCATCATCATCATCACCATCACTATCACCATTATTATCACCATCACCATCATTATTATCACCATCACCATCGTTATTATCACCATCACCATCATTATCCCATCATCATTATTATTATTATCACCATCATTACTATCACCATCATCATCATCATCATCACCATCATTACTATCAACATCATCATTATCACCATCATTACTATCACCATCATCACCATCATTATCACCATCACCATCGTTATTATCATCATCATCATCATCATCACCATCACCATCAACATCCCCATCATCATTATTATTATCACCATCATTACTATCACCATCATCATCATCATCATCATCACCATCATTACTATCACCATCACCACCATCACCATCATCACCATCACCATCATTACTATCACCATCACCATTTGTGAATCTCACAATTAAAAAAGTACTGCCATAGAAAACAAGTCATGGTTTCCTAAAGAACCAAACTTGAAATGTGTGAAACATTAAGGTTCTGCACCAGTCTTAAAGTTCTTCCTAGAACCCTTTCCAAGAGGTTCTTTGAACTTTAAAAGGCTCATCGCGCTCACCACTGCAAAAAAATGCTTTGTTAAAAACTATTTATTGTTTTTTGGAGGAGCCAAAAGTGACCCACTATACCTCCACCCAGTCCCAATATATCTCCACCTTGTCCTACCATGTCTCCACCCTGTCCCACTATACCTCCACCTTGTCCCACTATATCTCTACCCAGGCCCACTATATCTCCACCCTGTCCCACTATATCACTATTATATCTCCATTCTGTCCCACTATATCACTATTATATCTCCATTCTGTCCCACTATATCACCATTATATCTCCACTCTGTTCCACTATATCACCATAATATCTCCACTCTGTCCCACTATATCACCATTATATCTCTACCCTGTCCCACTATATCACCATTATATCTCCACTCTGTCTCTTCTATGATAAAATTACTGCTGGTGATTAAATTACATGCTCATCAATCAGATTTCAGATGACACAACAATCTGATCACTCACAGCTCAGATAAAAACAATATAGAAACACATGCAGCCCTTCAGTTTGTGTAGGGATTAATTAATAATTGCAGAATAATGAAGAATTTCATAATTATATGTAATTCAGCATTTAATTACAATAAGTGTAAAAGCTTTCAAAACACATTGTAAAACAGTTGAAAGGCTCTTTTGGGAATCAAAAATGCAACATCACGTCAAGAGCCCTTGTGGCTACCTTTGGAAGTCAGTAACAAACAAGAACAGATTATTTTAATGCACCACATGCTACTCCTAGATGCTTCCATTCTGTATGAATAGCACTTATGGCTGGCTGGGGCAGCTCTAGCAGGACAGAAATTTGATGACAGTATTACTCATGCTCATGCTGTTTGTCCATGGAGGTTGTATGACTGTATACTTGACTTTATGCACCTGTCAGCAACAGCTGTGAATTAATTATTAAATTAAAACAGGCATCCATATACTTTTGGCCATGGTTGATCAAGAGCATGCTAAATGAACTCTTCATAAAAACTGACTGATGACCGTTGGTCCATCTCTGCCTTATGAGGAACCATGAGATCTCTTTCATGCAGAGTTAATCCTGCGGTCTACAGAACATTATCTGATGTTGGTGGAGGGGGGGGGCATTTTTCCTTCAAACTCCGAAAATCCGAAAGGAGTAAAAACGCCTTTGCTCACTTTCTCGTCTCGCCAAAGTCATGCCTTTCTCCTCATTTCCTTATGAAAACCAGAAGGGTGAGGCTGGAGGTGAGCTTCAGTTCATGGCTGAAAGGGGTGAAAACACTGGCACCAGTTCAGCGAATACGCAGCATTTCTGAAAACAGTGAAAGCAACTCAGAGCCCGCTGTTGATTTAGTGCGATTATGAGAGCGCTGCAAGAATGGGAGGGCAAAAAGATAAAGTTTGTATCCACTGTCAAGGTCATTTGGGCAGGTGTTTCTGGGAGCGCGGAGCCGCAGGAACACTCTGGCCTGCACCCGAAGGGAGAGAAAATAATGAACAGATATTTCTGAGTCCTACTTTCCTGCCGTTCAGAGTTCTGCAGTGACACCAGGAAGCAGGTCCATCATGGAGATGAACTGACCCAGAACTGGAACAGCTTCTTCCATGTGTTCTCCCAACCCAGATCAAATAAAACACTAACTTTGCTTGCTTTGATGTTTCTCAGAGCTCGAGGTGACTAAGGCAAGAGTACTTCCTGAGTCGAACCACAGGAGAATCACTTTTGATTTCTTTTGAAAGGAATCTCTTTTTGTCATTATGGAACCGTCTTTGTAAACAGAACGGTGAGCAGAACTTCGTCACTGTCCAAAATTTTGTGTTATTTTAGGTTTTAGAAACAAACAAAACAACAACCCAGAGAACTTTCAGGATAGTCTCTGCTCACAAGTGGGAGGGGTAAACTCATAGAGGGAGGGGCTCCAGAGAGCGGCAAAGTGGCGGCACGCCGAGAGAAAGAGCAGCAAACGGCGAGCATGTAGGAGAACAAACACCGGTTCTAGACTGTTTTACACCAATTAGATTTACTGAAAACAGTTTACTGATACACTCTGAGTTCTAAGAGAAATGGTTCTTCAAAGGGAGCTGAAAGTGGCATCTCCAGAGCTGGTGTAGGTGTAGGTTCTTCTCAATGTCCGTCCTGAAGAGGCAGAACTGAGTGCTGAGTGTCAGGCGGGAGGAGAGGAACAGGGAGCAAAAGTCAACATCCCTGTTCCCCGTGTGCAGTAAGTGAGGAATAATAAACATGCTGGCAAAGACGAATGTCGGACGGCCCTGACCTTGAGCACGTACGTCGGGTCTCGGCCACTGGCCGTGCCCACAGCCGGCGCTGTTCCCGCCGAAAATTCCCACATTCCCCTTCCGAGGCACAGGAAGAAATGACAGAGCTCATTTCCCTCCGCGATCAAACGTTTGTTGATCTCTCGCCCAATGCAATCTGATGAATAATTGAACGTGCTGAAAATCGGGGACTATTTGAGGCATTTCCTCTCTCTTTGGAAGGTGGGGGCCGATTAGCTTCATTAAGGGCTGGAAAACAGGACGTTTTTAAGTCACATCAGTAATTAATAGCCCTCCTTGGCCGATAGGTTCCTGCTGTGACTCCGTGCAAGGATGCAGGAAAGGGCTGCATGTTGGACAGGTTGAATGAAAATGGGTCCTCTTTGCATGATCTCAGTCCTCTGTCTTCATCTCGCTTCTCCAGAGCAGGTCCACGGCCCACAGCTTCTTGTGGGCTTCACGCTAATTAGTGCTTTTGTTATCAGCTTATCTGGAGCTCCCGAAGGAGAGCGCTGATAGACTGGTGGGGCAGTCCCCAAACACCACAACCTCATACTATCATATGCCTCTAATGGCCCACAGACCAGAAATAGCCTCGGAAAATCCTACAGCCTCAATTCGGCAGGGGGTGTAACTGCAGCAAGTCCGGGGATTATAAACTGTAGCAGTTCAAGCAACAGGTTCAAGACTATTTTATTATCATCATCATCTGTGTCGTCTCTTCTCGGAGAGAACATATAGCAACAAGTTACAGCAGAGACAGTATAATAAATAGGCACCACAACAATGTACAGTAATGTGAACAGTATGTAAACCTTCCAGAATATATATAAAGATATACAGTAATCCTCCGCTTTTCATGGGGGTTACGTTCCAAGAGCACCCACGTATAGTGAAAAAATGTGTTGTGTTTTGGTAAAAAAAAAAACCTAAAAAGGTAAATAAATAATTAGAATCAGAATACTTTATTGCTTAAAAAAAGTTAGTATTAGCGGTTAGCATTAACATGTGGCGAGAGAAAACAAAGACTTGTACACAAAAGAAATGTTGAAATAACTCTCTCTACCCACATGTTTAGACAGGGCACAGCTTACTGACACTAAATAAACTGAGGTAACTGTGGTTTAAAACACTAAAATATGATGACAAGACACGGAGCAGTCATGCTACATGCTGCAGCAGGTTCTTCTTCTTTTTATGGCGGTTGACAACTTTTCAGTGTATTACTGCCAGCGCTGGACTGGTGGAGAAAATACAGTTCAGCTCACAGAAAAAAATATGCGTTACACTGAGGGGTTACTGTATATATTATTGTACCATATGAATATTATTGCACAGTAGCATTGGACCACACTGAGTAAGTGTAAATAAGCCTATCAATCTTTTCAAATATAATGGGTTCTCTGGAACCTTTCTCCTCCAAAGGATGGTTCTTTACAGCAGTGGTTCTCAAACTGGTCCTCATGGGCCTGCAGAAATAGTCTATAATCCTGCTTTATCGCTACTGCCACACAGCTTCTCTGGTTTCCAACTGATGATTCTTTGAAAAACTGGTTCACATACCAGTCTACATTTTTGTTCTGTCCCAGAAAGATTTTCAGCAGGTGGTTGTTTAAAGGAATGGTTCTCACACAATGTTCCTCACAGATCCCATATTATTGTTGCCCTACTCCAGGAAGGGTTCTTCGGTTCCCTTTCAACAAACAGTTAAACAAACCAGTCCAACCACTCAGCATTCAGCACCACCAGTATACTGAACACCACCTGATCATCTGGAATCATCTGCTCCTGGTTCTTCACTGGTTCAGGACCTCAGTTAGATGCTCTTTGTTCTGCTTGAATGATT
>JBBPDC010000039.1:28426156-28438147 GCA_037974485.1 Hemigrammopetersius urotaenia | reverse complement strand
GGTTCAGGGACTGGACTGGAAATGAGAGGCTCTGAAGGTCCTTCAGGAAGCCTGGAGAACTGTTTCTCAAGAACACAGTAACATACAAGTCTGGAACTCTGGAAGGTGTACCAAGACTTTTGCACAGCTATATGTGGCGAATGGAACATTCTCTCTCTCTCTCTCTCTCTCTCTCTCTCTCTCTCTCTCTCTCTCTCTGTGGGTAATGGTGCGGCGGCCCATACCCGACAACAGTTCTTTCCTCCATTTAAAGGCCGTTCAGGACTGGGTTTGTTGACACATAGGTAATTGATTCAAATGGGGCTCCAATGAGTTCAGCAATTGTGTTGTTTTTAAAAGGCCAGAGCTCTGACAGAAATACGCCGGAAAGTATTGCATTTGGCGGTGAGCGCAGTTTCCCATAGACTGAAGTGTTGAACTCAGCTCGGAGCCTCTTGGACGCGGGCGGACTGTTGAGCTAGTGGGAGAGAGAAGATAGCGCTGACCTTGCTCTGAACCCCCTGCAAAAACTTGGATTACGTCTGGAGCAGTTGGAGAAAATACTTAAATGAACTTGGGTGATTTAGTGGGGGGGGCTCGCAGACAGTGTTCTAAAGTAACGAAGGTGGGGAGGGAAACAGGACCTAGGGCTAAACGGTGAGACAGGGACTGAAGTATGTAAACACACCTTTTGTCGATGGTGAGCGGCAGCATGTCTGTCAAACCTCGGCCCGTCTGACGAGTTTACTGCGGCCTTTTTTAGATCCGGGATCCTGAGGCCTCTCTCGGGGGAGAAAAAACTTCCCCTCCTTCCTGGCAAGACGAATTTAAAAACAAGAGGAGTAACACTGTGCTGCACTCGTCCTCTGTCCCCATTCCGCTTCTAGAAGATCCTGCGCGTTAAAAACAGCCTCTTTCGACCAAATTCACAATCACAATCACAATTAGAAACTTCTTTGATCCCGAAGAAAAATCGTTTGTTACTGTACAGACACACAAGAATAATAAAAAAAATATAAAGTCTTATAAATTAATATGAAATACACTAATCAGTATAGTAATCCCTCACTTTTTGTGGGGGTTACATTCCAAGTTCACCCACATATAGTGAAAAACTATGTGGTGTGTTTTGGTAAATAAATGCCTAAAAAATTTTTATAGTGTAAACCCTAAATCTGCCCCCAAATCTGCTCCCAGAACACTTTGTCATTTTAAACTCAGTTTAATTCATTACACTTAAAGAAAATGTTAAGGTAAATTTACCTTTATCAGAATCAGAAAACTTTATTGCTAAAAAAACGTTAGCATTAACGGTTAGCATTAACAGCATACAAAGACTCTGAATCTCTACCCACATGTTCGACCGGACACAGCTTACTAATAGTAAATAAATTTAGATAACTGTTGAAAATTGGGGGGGAGGGGGTTAAAACACTAAATTGCGAGGACAAGACACTGAGCAGTCATGCGACATGCTGCAGCAGCTTCTTCTTTTTCTTTTAATGGCGGTTGACAACTTTTCAGTGTATTACTGCCTCCGCTGGACTGGTAATAAAGGCAACTATATAAACAATATAACACCATATGAAACCTGAATATTTCTTATCTTATCCTAAAGCCTTTATTAAGTTTTATCAACTCAATAGATGGTAAATATCTGGCTGCTCATTAGTGCCACACTAAGCAATAATGAAAGGGCATGTGTCAATGAAAACCACACTTTTCTGTTATTAACAGTCCTAAGTAACAAAATGTCCTGTTTAGTTCCTAAGCCTTCTTTTGAATTCACTGGGTTTTTTTTGTCTGCAAACTGAAAAACTCATTCTTTTGAGAGAAATGCCCAATGAATTTCAGAGAAAACAGTGAATCATCTTTCATCGTCGTTAAACAGTGAATCATCATCGTTAAACCTGAGGGCACGAAGTCAGAAACGCTGACCTCCTTTAAACAAAGGTATATTTATATCCTCGCTAGGCTGGACTTTTAAACAGTGTGTGTGTGCGTGTGTGTTCACAGTCAAACCAGATAAGTCTAACTGACTTTCCGAGCTTAGGCAAAGGAGCGAAACTTTGCAAGTGCAGGAGGATGGAGGATCCTGGCAGGCCACACTGCTACTGTTCTGTGAAGTCTGTGATTCATTAGCAGTACCTGCCGGAGTCGTTCTGCTCCTCATCCATTATCCTCCGCCGCACAATGAAAGAGCTCCTGTTTTTCTCTTAGTGGAACTTATCAGGGAATTCTCTTCCTTATTTTTCCCATCTGAACTTTTCTCCAGCGCCACGGGAGTGGCGTTGTGTGAAGCGAAGCGGTGGAAATGAAAACAGGGCCCTCAGTAATGTAGGTGTCATGTCCTCCACACTGTTCCTCGAGGCCACGGCGAAGCCAGTTGTCAGCCGTGACGAATGTGAGCGCTTCCGCTTTCGGACTGGACATTTGCCCTTCCTTCGTTCCCCACTGTGCAGACCCTTGCCCACACCTCCTCCAGGCTGACTGGCCAGTCTCTCACAGCTGATACCTGGTTAATAGTGCAGTCTTGGATAGCTTGTTCATTTTTTTACCATACTCATATATAATTATATATTTAAGCACACATAATTACATTTAGATGCATAGACAAGACTAAGCTAATGTGGTCTCGCAGTGGTCCTACAAACACTGACAGGGTGAAGGACATCACATACCTTTTATTAAGCTCCACTAGATCTTCTCAAACTGCTGCTAATGCAGCTAACAGCCTCAATACGCTTGGAGGAGAACCCCAACTACTAATTCTATCGGTCAGATCTGGCAGATTCTCATCCACACCTCCTCCAAGCTGATTGGCTAGTCTCTCCCTGCCGATTCCTGGTTGATAGCGTAGCTTTGGAGAAGTTATTTTTTGTTTTGCTCTGCTACAATGTAGACAATTAAATAATTACACAGAATTACATGTACATGCACAGACAAGTCTAGTAGCTTTATGCTTCCAAAGCTGGGAGGGTGAAGGCCATTTATGTCTCCTTCAAGACACCTGAAGCTCTACAGCCTCAAGACGCTTAGTGCTAATTGCTAATTCAGAAGGTCAGCTAACTGGCTAGCATTGGACAGCACTGTGGTACTCAAGGCTAAACAAAATTGTGCAAATATGTATAAGCCAGTAAAGTCGATGCACTGCCCACACTGAGGAGTTACCTGACTTGCCTCTGGCTGGTTGTATGTGTGTCTAAAACACACAGATATGAAGTTATGTGACTCAAATGTTTGTATGAATATCTCCTGATTTAAAGTGTTATGTCTGTGCACCCACCAGCCACCTTATTGGAAACCCCTGCCATTTAGCCACATGGTTAGAGGCAGCAGCCAGGGCCCCACACTGACGAGCTGCACTGCCTGACTCAGGCTGGTTATATGTGTATCTAAGCCACACAGAAAAGCTTCAGGCCTGTAAGATCTGCAAGATTCAAAAAGGGTACTCTTCAAACACACATCTGTATACTCTGTATAAACTATCTGTATCACTCCGCAACCTGCTACTAAATACAGCCTTCATACCAGAGCAGTTAAACTCTGAGGAAACTCTCTGGCCTTTAGACCCTTTAAGGATGCAGAGCAATGAATGCAGATGGTGTGATGATTACTATAATCACCATGATGATTACCCTGTTGGTTTTAGGTGTGTAGGTGTTTCGAGATCAGATTGTTGTGTTTAGGTGTTCTGAGATCAGATTGTTGGGTTTAGTTTTTCTGACCTCAGACTGTTGGGTTTAGTTGTACTGAGATCAGACTGTTGGGTTTAGTCAGTCACTCTTCTCCACCTGATGGGAACACTAATAGCAGGACTGTGATGAAGGAAGCCAGTCATGTTAATCTTATTATTAGTTTATGCTTCATTTAAGACTAAATGCAGAGAGTTAAAAACTTTACAGAAGGCCAGATATGTTAGTTAGCGAAGGTAGCCGCTTGCTAGATGTGTTTGTGTGTTTTCTCAGGTTTAGTAACTAGATGCTCCACACTGTTTATACCACACCCTTCGTCTTTCTTCCGGTAAGGAAATAGGAAAACGTGTCACTTAACTCTCCTGAGATATGAGGTATGACATGCAAAACTGCAGCATCTCCTGATGAACGGATGCACGCTCAGACACTTCCCCCACACAGAGCTGCTCTGCTCATTTCAGTGATAAGTGAGAAATAATTGAAATGACAACATGCTTTTGCAATCGCAACTTCTGCAACTTTTCAGAGATAATTGATGTCATGCTTACATTCACGGGATTATTTTCACCTCCCAGACTAAAATATCTGCAGTCATGTGTAGAATTACATTATTTCTTTTAATTTATATTGTTTATTTTTATGTCACTGTTTATGCACATTTTTGTGCCCAATAACTGGTTATGTATTTTCTAATGCGCAATTTTAAATGTATGTAGATTTTGATGAACAGTTACTGTTTATACACAATGTATTAAACTGATAAAAATAAATGGTGTGTTCAGGCTGTTAGGTGTGTTCAGGTGTGTTCAGAGCGTATTCAGAGTGTAATGAGAGTAGGTTCTGGTGAGTTCAGGTGTGCCCAGAGTGTGTTCAGGTGTGTTCAGAGTGAGTTCAGAGTGTGTTCAGGTGAGTTCAGGTGAGTTCAGAGTGAGTTCAGGTGTGCCTACGTGTGTTCAGGTGAGTTCAGATTGTGTTCAGGTGTGTTCAGAGTGAGTTCAGGTGATCCTTCATGTGTTGAGGAGTGTTCAGAGTGTGTTCAGATGTGTTCAGGTGAGTTTAGGTGAGTTCAGGTGTGGTGACGTGTGTCCACGCATGTTCAGGTGTGTTCAGTTTTTTATGTAAAATAGGGTTTTTTTCACAAAAGACAGAATTGTTTTGTGTCTGATATAATATGAAGGTCATCAACCTTCTGGAAATGAAGAAAGTGTCCATTCTGGTACCTGATGTGGCTTTAAATCTCCAGAGAGCCTAGTTTGCATGGCATCACTGTTCCTGGGCTGCGTACTAAACCAATGAATAGAAGCTTTCCGAGGCCGGGCAAGTTTCCCTCGAGGTGCTGATAATGTTTCTGCAGTTGCTCATTTGTTTAGCGGTGCTGATAATAAGCGATGACTCGATTTGCATCTGGACGCTCCCACTAGTCGTCCAGGTGCAGCTTTTTCCTCTGGATGGAGAAAGCAAGCAGGATGACCCAGCTTCCATAACGTCTTAGTAACTTCATCACTTCATCTCCAGAACATCACATGAACTCATCGTTTGGTGATGCAACCAAAGTACTGCTTCCATAATAGAGAGCTTCATGATTGCAACATCAGATAAAAACCACAACAATACAGTAACGATGACGCCTCATAGGAGGAGCTTCTGTCCAGCTCAGCTGGGTCACCACAAACATCCCATCACTATTAGATCACCTACGAACCTCACCGACCTTCTCACAGACCCTGATCAGGACTTCATGAAACACAAACATCCAACCGAGTCTTTTCTCTGTCTAATCCAAAATAAATCTTCTTCTGATCTGGAGATTATTGAGTCTGACTTGTAAGTCTGGCTTATAAGTGTAAGAAAATCAGTGTAAGATATGTATTTAATATTTTTTAAATTAGTTTATTTTTGACGAGCGAGGAAAAGACGACTGAGAGCAGTGAGATTTGCTCTGGAATGGGCGGCTGTGCGGTCATGTTTGCCTGTTTGTTTTGTCAAAAGGTTTGTCAGAAATAGAGCTGAGCCTTTCTAGGAAACCACAAATGGCCCAAAGTTGGTGATCCCATCTCATCCGTGGGCACCCGGACTGATCTAGGGTCAGTTTGGAAAGAAGCAGGTCCCTGGGGGGGCGGGGGTGCAGTCTTTAGCGGTCAAACAGCCTGAGGCCAGATTCAGTCCCAGCAGTGCGGAGCTGTTTGCTCAGCCTGATCCGTGGACTTTTAACCACAGAGTGAAGGCGGGGTGGACACTGACCCTCTCACTCACCCCAGTTTACCCAGGGCACGGGGGGGCTTTGATCACATTAAACACTCAGTGTGAACACAGTAAACCCTAATATAGAATATTACTGATTTTATCTTCATGTTCATTTATTTCCTTTCTACTTTGTTACACTGCTGGAAACCACCAGCTGCCACTGGAGGGCTGTGGTGGGGATGGTGGGGATGGTGGGAACGGTGGGGGTTAGAAGAAAGAGAGAAAGAGGAAAAGAGAGAGAAAGAGCGATATGATCATGGTGGAATGTTGTGGTCTTAGAGGAACGTGGTCATCCTGGTGGAATGCTGTGGGCCTGGTGGAACATTATGGTCCTGAAGGAATGTTGGGGTTCTGGAGGAACATTGTGGTGCTGAAGGAACGCTGTGGTCCTGTAGGAATGTTGTGGTCCTGAAGAAACTTTGTGGTCCTGAAGAAACTTTGTGGTCCAGAAGGAACGCTGTGCTTCTGAAGGAACACTGTGGTCCTGAAGGAACGCTGTTGTCCTGAAGGAATGTTGTAGTCCTGGAGGAATGTTGTGGTCCTGGAAGATTGTTGTGGTCCTGAAGGAACGCTGTGGTTGCCCACAAGTTCCGAATCTCCAGGCTGTTTCTGAAGCTCAGTGAAGACCTGCTGTGTTTGTGTGCGGCTCCTTGTGCTCCAAGGATACGGCGCTCCTGCCAACCATAAATTTCCAACCAAATAAATATTTGTTCTGCCTTTAGTTTTCACATTTTGCTGCATTAAATTTTCAAAGGCTGGTTTGTAATTCGCCTCGGGGGAGCAGACAGTTTCTGAGTCTGTTTCCATAAATCCATGAGCATCTGGAGCAAAGGTCATAAAAACCAAACTGAGCAGCAGGTGTCCTCAGCGCCGGGGCTTTCCTGACCAGCCTCACCAACAAAACCAGACCTTTTTATATATGATGTCATTAAATAAAGTGTAATTAAATTTGAGAGAACTGAACTTGAAAATAAAACTCTTTGCTTTACATTTTACTGATTCAGTGTTCAGTGCAGAACTAATATTAAATAAGGTCTCGTATTATTTCAAGATTATAAGTGTAATTACCCAATAGAACCTAAGTATAATAGATTATATACTTATAATAGTTTACTTATAATATACTTATAATTATATAATAGATTGTATATAATACTTAAATACAATACAAAAGTCTAATAATATCTAAGGTATATTTAAGGTAGCTTAAAGGTTTACCTGCTTTTCCAAAACATATTTTATTAATTATTTATATTCTTTATTATACATATAAAGATTTTTAAATGTCTAGACGTACAATGTACAATACCAAAAATGTCACAAAAGCAGACAATTAAAGAGCTGATGTCATTAATTAAAGAGTTGATATACTCTTTTATTCATGTATTTTTTAAGTTCAACTTTTTGGTTGTTTTATACACATTTCATTCCATTTTCCAGTCTTCCAGCCTTTACCCCTCAGAATTAAACCGCCTGTTTTTGTTTACCTTGCCTTTATGACTGTTCTATGCAAATGACTTCTGTTCTGATTGGTTGCCCTGAATTGTGCCTTCCTTAAAAGGCAGCCAGGAGGTAAAACACTCATAACATCACTGTGAGCTTCTGTAGGGCTGATGATACGTTTTTTTGTGGAAAATGGGCAGCTTAGTTTTCCATACCAGACAATTTCCATGCTTGGACAAATGCAGCTGACGTATGATGGTGTCTTTTTGTTGGTACATTTTTAGAAATGCATGGAAAAGTTCGTGCCCCTCCAGGCGCTGGGCCTCCAGATATCACACTAATGGTCGCCTTGGTGAAGACGAAGCCGGTGCCCCTCGTTCACACTGTAGTTCCATCTTCCTCCAGGAGAAACTTTTTACTCAAATCCCTCACAGATCCTGGCAGCTTGTAAACCGGCAGCGTCCAATCGGAGCCAGCGGCCTAAAGCTGCCGGATAAACCCGGGCCGGCTGCGGAGCGGTGTTGCTACAGGGATGTGGGCCTGGAATGCAATGTGACGTTGTGAGTGAGCTCTGCCGGGCCGTGCCAGAGCCGTTATTGATGGCCTGAGTTGTATGTTGTGGCTGGTGCTTCTCTCCGGGGCAAACGCAGTTCAAAAGGGCAGCACGGAGCAACTGTGTGCTCAGAGGAAAATACACGTCTGGACTGGCCTTCTGACTGTGTCGCAACTGAGCAAACACGCAGAAACTGACCTTCGGGAAACAGAAATAAGCCTGTGAGAGCACTGCTGGGCTCCAGAGTGAGCTGATCTTGGTGAAAAACTGTGAATGGAGTATATTCCCAATTCAACATCAGTGTGAGGACGTTCCAAAGGGAATCTGGAGAAAGGATCCGGATTACAGCACAGCTGTTGGATCTGGTTCACCTGGATTCTAGGTTCTTTAAAGGAGGTTTGGCAAGCCTGTCCACACAGGGTTTTTTCTTTCTGGTTCTCAAAAAAATCCTGCCCAGTTTATACAAATCTATATTAAAACAAAACAAGCTGCTGTCAAAAGCACCAGAGACCAAAAGGGGGCGCTATAACCCAAACCATAATGTCATTTTTGGCTAACTACAGGTTCTGGTAGGCCAACAACACACCTCAGTATTTGAATAAAACATCTCCTGTCCACGTCCACTGACTCCACTGACTGATCTGAAGGTCCAGTGGATCCACATGTTGTTCAGATCTGTTATATTTAGGAGGCCATGGGCAGATTAGAAGAATCTGGAAGCTTCATTCTGTTACTGGGATGCAGCCCGAGTCATGGAGGTGACCTCTGTGACCCTTCAGATCTGGAGATGTGTGGAAACATCTAAAAAGTCCTGTTAGCAGGTTGTTTAGGCTCCACCCACCTTCAAACAAAATTGCCTGTTTTCCCATTCTTCGCTCTGGAGTTTTTGCTGAAGGTCCATGTTCAGTGACCTAAAATGACAAAAACCCAAATAACACCTAAAAGCTACGTTTTGTCTGGTTTTGCCAGTTCCTCCGAGCTCCTCTGGGTTCCTCCAGGTTCCTTCTTCCATCCCTTCGGATTGTTTTTGCTGTCATTTTTTTTTATCTGTGATTACAATCATAGAACCGAAAACAACTGAACTCAATCAAAATACTGTAAGAGAATCATCTCAGAAGATTCTGTACAGCTCAACCAGAACCAGGTACTGCATAGAAGCTGTGAGGAAATTCACGTTAGTGCCTGAAAGGATCTAGAAACCTGGTGAGCTTCAGCCTCAACAAAACTGTAGTTTAGAATCAGCAACAAGCATCCCTTCTATCAAGAGCACAGTAATGAAACCCAACACTAAATCATGATGCTCATTAGTGGGGGTTCTTTTTATCTAAAGACACTTAAGAAGCTGAATTTGGATTAAGAGGAAAATTTGTTGTAAAATTTAGTAAAATATTTCTATGTAAAAATGTAAAATTTGATATTTAGGTAAAAAGTGGCTTTAAAATCTCTTTTTCTCACAATGGTGGAGCACTTTAACCATCAAACATGTGAACATTCCAATCATTTAGTTTGGAAATGGTGCAATATCTATTACAAACTAGAACTAAGTAATAATAATAAAATAATAACTCTGTTTAATTCGCCTTTAAATTTAAATGATTACACTTCATGCCCAAGCCAGGCCGAGGACTCGAACACCCTCGCCTCTTCGAAAGAGCTTTAACACTAAAGATGAACCATGTTGAGAAGAAGCTGGAGAAGAAGGAGAAGAGGAACACAGTCAGGTCAGTTACTGCTCTTATTTATTTTGTCCAGTGTGGGTAAATTCATCCGGAGGACCAGATGCAACAATCTGGAACACCTTCTGTAAAAATAACGGCTTGATTTTAGAAAAAGATCAACCAGCGAATGACAGGCCTGACGTTCTCACGCGTCGCCACAAGAATCACAGAAGACAGCTGGAAAACAAACAAACAAGCTGCGATTTCATCGTTTAAAAACAAGCACAATTTGTCTCCTGCATGCGGGACAATTACGGATCCTGTTGCGCTTTTCCAGATCGTAAAATCAAATTTTTATTTTATCTTCTAAAATGTTGAAGACCAGGGAAAACCATCTCAAGCTTAATTTTTTTTGTCCATAATTGACAATCCAAACGTGTTTAAATTGAAATTGCGCCCCCCCAAATATATATATTTTTATATATATAACAGAATACAAATACATTAATCTTATTCTAATAAAATAAGAAAACACCTCTAAGAAACACACCACATTTGAGAAATAAATAACTCTAGAAGTCATAAAAGAGGAAATGAAAGAGATCGAATGGCGCTCGCGTTCTTTACACAGTGTCCTGAACTCATCGTCTCCACGGCTGGGCCTCCAGAAGCTCCCTGGGTCAGGAGGTCAGTCTGGAACCACCACACACGGATCTACGCTCTCAAGCTGCACCACCTGATGGGCCTTCGGTGGCTCTACCAGCTGAAGCACTTCAGATGATTGTTATTAGTGTTTTTTTGTTGTTGTTTTTGTAACTAAATTGCTGTACAGATTAAAACCCCAAAGCCCTCATATATACTCTAACCGTGATTCTGTAAAGGAAATAATATTAACAAACTGAAATATTCATTAGCATTTGGATGCCAATGCCATAAGTTAGGTAGTTTTGTATCATGACAAAGAAAACAGAAAATATTGCAGCAAACTTCTACTGCAGGGGCGTCCAGCCGAGGGCCTGGGGGGCGGGGCTTGGTTTCCCGACACTAACACACCTGGTTCAGCTCACCTGTCCGTCTCCAGGTGTTGTGGGTGTGTTTTAGGAGGACGCCGCCCCTCCAGGGCCGCATGTTGGAGCCCCATGTTGTGTAACAACCAAAAGAATTAGCATCAGAAAAGAAATCCTGAGTGCCGTTTGTTCTGCTCGTTAATGGTTATTGTTTTTGTTACATTTTTAATTGAACCCCATTGAAATGTGTCTTTTCAGAATCAGCAAAGTACCATTGACATCTCACACACACGCACACGCACACACACACACACTCTCACACAACCAGACAGATCACAGAGTTACGATTCGACACTGATCTACAGCAACAACGTAAGAAATCCCCCCCCAAAAAAACATAATGAAAGCCTTTATCTATCCTGATACCCTGTTTTAACCCTTCGCATTTCAGTAAGAGCTTTCTGTGGTCCGTGGATGAACACCTGAACCTCGTCTTTACTCTGACAAACATAAGCATTGGTTTCACCAGCTGAAGCTTCAGAAATACATTTTCATTTGGCATGAAGCTCTCGGCGCATCTTCAATTCCAGTTTGGGATTCAGATCGTTGGGATCACCTTCCAGCGACTCCCTCCAAGGCGAGAAATCCATTATTTGGGAATATGTACAAGAAAAATGACGTTTTGATCCATGTTCTTCTCGTACTGCAGCGTGTGTCCATACAGAACGTCACCTTGAGGGTCCTCCTCCTCCTCGTAGCCTCCATGAGGAACATCCAAGGAACGTATTCCATGGTGCAAGTTCTCCACAGGTGAAAAAAGGATGCGGTCCTCCAGAACATGGACGATTTGAGGACAACGCCAAGAACCATCCGGGGAACCTTGTGAGGAACCTTCAGAGGTGGGTTCCATCCAATGAAAGCAGCGTCAGGCCAAGGCCATGGGGCACCAGGTGTCCCCTCGTACTGAAGACGCCACATCAGCAGTGGAGGTCAGTCCCACGTTAGTGTACAGAGCCTCCTGACCCGGATACTTCACTATGGACCCTGTGGAACCGGGGACGTCCACCTGACTCACCATGGAGGAGGAGTTCACCTACAACCACAGCAAGAACCAACGTGATATATATCTCTCTCTCACACACACATGGAAGTTCATTTTCTTTATAACTGACCCGCCCCCTCCCCCTAAACTGTCCAATCAAAGGCAGCCCACCCCCTGTCACATTCAGGTTCCGTTACATCAGTAACAGACAGAGGCATTTTTACCTTGTATCTCCTTTACATAATAATAACCTCCTTTAATAATAACAACAATAACGCAAACTGTCAAATAAATGTGTGTGTGTGTGAGTGAGTGAGTGTGTGTGTGTGTGTGTGTGTGTGTGTGTGTGTGTGTGTGTGTGTGTGTGTGT
>JBBPDC010000039.1:28413523-28421023 GCA_037974485.1 Hemigrammopetersius urotaenia | reverse complement strand
CCTGCTTGTAATGGCAGTAGTTTGTGTACCTGGCTGTGTTTGCTCCTGCTTTGCAAAGCCAAGTCGACAGCGGCATTCAAAGGGCACGAGGCTCGCTCAACACACACTCCCAGAGGTGCTATTGTGCTCGTACGTTACGTAAAGGCGTCTCTCGCACCGACAGGAGACAATGGGCCAAATACTCATCGTGAGGAACCCAAAATGGAGCAGGTCTGGGGTTGTGAACTCTGGTTCTGGGGATCTACTGCCCTGGACTGGTTTACCTTCCCAGGTGTGCTCATTCTGAAGCTTATTATTCAGTAACTAGATGGAAAACAATGAAAACCATGAGCCCAGGTGTGTTGGGGAAGGGAACTCTTGAAAAATGTGGAAGTTGGTGAATTCCTGGACCAGCCACAGGCTGGGAGAAGCCCTCACTTTCACAAACGCTATCAAGCAAGCTAGGTCACATTAAATAAACCCAGGGTTCGGGGTGGGTTAGCTACACCTTGAATCAAGGTCCAATTAAACGTTATGTACCTAGCATGCTTTTTACCTATCATTAATGTGAGCTAACCAACACTTTCTCCAGCCGGAGCCAGCTGGTGCTTTCCCCGCATTATAAAGATTAATGTTGGAACTGCTTAACATCAGTATGAGATTCTGAGTATTTTTCCCACTTCTTAAATTCACCTCCTGAGTAAGAGCTTCTCTAATTTCGACTCCCAAAGGGAGAATGTTTTGATCCATAATGTGTTAAAGAGAAGAAACTGAGAATCGAGGAGAACATCAGGAGAACTTCTGTCTTTAGTTGATTTTCTCTTTTGCTCAAGTGGGGGTTTAGGAGAAACAGGTCAGAGTCTGTAATCTCCAGGTAAAATGATTTATTTCTGATCAGACAGAAAGGAGAGTGTGGTGAGCAGAAAAATCCTCCTCTGGGTTGTGTTTGTAGTTTGAAATATAAGACTGTTGTGAACAGCGTATTCTTGATCTGGGCTGTTATGAGATTCAGGATGGCCTTCTCAATTTGTTGGATGTAGGTAAGATCTGGAAGAACCACCAGAACATGCAGCATGGTGGAACTCCAGGAGCTGACCAGGTAGTAGATCAGCTTCAAGGCAAGGCTGTGGTGTGTTTTGTCAGCGTGTCGGTCTGAAACACACCTGCTTCCTCTTTTTTCTTGAGTTCCTCCCTTTGTGCTTCAAGCCCAGCCGAGGCTGAACAAGTGCTAAAGGCTGTATATCACGACACTCTGCCCTCCACTCCTGCCCTTGAGGAAAACAAGGAGGCTCTAAACGTCAGCCTTGACTTCCTCCGCTTTGTAAAAGACGTCTTTATGCCTGGCTGGGTGTGGAGGGCCTGGATAAGGGGCTGCTCTCAGTTCGTGTGATAGTGGACGGGCATCTGGGGAGCGTTTCAGCTGTGTGAGGGAGTCGCAGGAGCCGGATGGACAGAAGGATCTTCTCAAGGTGATGGGAGATGCTCTGGCCCGAATTAAATTCAAGTCACTAACTCTTGCCTATCTGGGTTGCAGCCAAACATCATCCTGTCATTCTTCTACCAGGAACATCATCTGGCTCTGCAATCCCTATAAACAGTGTACAGTAATGTTCCAAGACCCGCCTATAGTGATAAACCACGTTGTTGTGTTTTGGTAAAAAAAAATGTCTATTTTTATAGTGTAAACCCTAAATTAAACACTTTAATTTCATTTAAAACTCAGTTTAATGCATCACCCTTAAAAAAAATGTAAAGGTAAATAAATAATCAGAATCAGAAAACTTTATTGCTTAAAAAAGTTAGCATTAGCAGTTAGCATTAGCAGCATGCGGCGAGCCGAAGACTGAATCCGTGACTGCTGATCCGCGTAAAAGTGAGGGATTACTGTAAAACCAGTCCAGACTGGTCTCATTCTGGTTCTCTGTCGGTGGAATGAGCTGCATTAACCGCCCAGAGCAGCAGAATCCCTCTCCATCTTCAAAAACCTCCTGAAGACTCAGAGAACATCTCCTCTCCTGATGCACGGTCTATCTTCTTGTACGACTCTTACCTAAAGATTTTAGCACTAAGAACTGTTTTCACACTCTCACAAAACTTGAGTGCTTCCTCATATGGTAAGTTATGTTGGATAAAAACATCTGGTAAATCGACGTAAAGCCATAAGGAGACACCTGCTCACGTGGAGGACCTGGCCCAGGTCAGCGTGAGGCTCAAGAACACGAGACATCAATCAGTAACATGGTTATATGAGGCTGTTAATAGTTAACGAGACCCCCCCCTTGGGACTGTGCCCCCTGAAACAGGGCGAGGGCTGAAGGGACCACGTCTTGAGAGGTGAAGGTGAAAATAAACACATAAAATCCACCCTCATCTCTTCTGAGTCATTAGTGTGGATTAGCTCAGAAATAGGGTGACCAGACGTCCGGATTTAGACCGGACAGTCCGGATTTTTTATACCCTGTCCAGCGTCCGGTGCAGCATCAAGTCGGACGCGTATTTGTCCTCCTTTCTGGAGTTATCCTACTGGCCTAAAGAGCTGTGCTCTAGAATATTATGCTGGAACGCAGTCAAATGATTGGCTAAAAGCAGTGTCAAATAGATATCAGATAAGGTTTGGTTAGGTCCTGTATTGTTGGTTAAAAGACGTAAACAAGGCTCCATGTGCTGGCCACGTCATATCTATGCTGCTGGCTACACTGACAGAAAGTTAACACCAGTGGCGGCTGGTGAAAAAAATTCTTGGTGGGGCTGATGTACCAATAGATTTCACTTCCTAGTCCAGTATAAGCTTTCAAATGAACAGCCAGAAAATGATGACAATTTCACAATAATAATTTAATTTCCTTTCACAGATAAATTAACAATTTACAGCTACATTAGGCTCCATTCATGCTTTTTCCAACATTGTCCTTCTCGCAAAAGGGCAATAAAGATCTCACCGAACTTGGTGGAAGTTGTCCCTCAACTGTCATCGTCACCATCATCTCTCTCTGACTGACATCAGAGCAGACCAGAATTTTCCCGCATTTGCTGTAGCAGCGCCCCAAAACCATTTAATTTGGCAATGCTAATAGGACAAATATTTATTATTTTCACCTAGCAACCATACATGATTGGCTATTTTGCTGCACTTCTAGGGCGCTTTGATGAGCCCAAGAAGAGAAATGATGGAACTTGGTGGAGTTGGTGGAACTTCACTGTTGAATGAGAGTCAGTTGGTGTAAATGTTGTTTAAATCATTTAAATAATAGGCACACACTATTAAGTAAAACTGACATTGATAAAAAAGTATATATTTTTCATTTTTATATATTTTACATACCCCCCACATCTGGGAGAGCTTTAAAAAACTAATCTCAGTGGTCAGTTTTGAACACCACAGTATGTTGAATAAATACAAATACTGTGAACAAACACTTTTTCACTCTTCAAGAATATTTTTTCCTATTCTGTTACACATATATCGCACAAAGTTATACCGTAGAGAGGAGAATGCCAGAGTCCTTTATTCACAGCCTCTGTCAGTAGCATACTGTCCTCCTTTTTGCTATTATGAATATGGTCACCCTACTCAGAAATGAAGACAAGCCAGAAATAAACAATCTTCTTATTGAGAGATTATTAAAGTCTGACTTGTTTTTCCTAGACCCCCTTTTAGGAGGAAGGAGCAAAAAAAAAAAAAATTCAAATGAAGACAGAAGTTCTCCTGCTGTTCTCCTCGGTTCTCAGTTTCTTCTCTTTAACACATTATGGATCAAATCTGTCTGACTTTGGAAGTCGAGACTCGAATTTGATCACTGAGACAAACCTCAGACTCATTTATAAGAAACTGAGTTTTCTTCTGGATCTTCTGGTGGATCTGAATATCTGCTGGTCTGAGCTGAATGAAGATCAGAGCAGTGAGAGAAAAGAGATTTGATGTGAAGATCTTAAACTGGGATCGGGCTGAGATTAGAGAAGCTCTTTCTCAGGAGCTGAATTTAAGAAGTTGGAGAAAATGCTCAGACTCTCAGATTGATGTTCAGGTCTGTTTAGGAGGACCAGGCCACCTGAAGCTAATTTGCCTTTAACTCTCTAAAGCAGTGTTGAGATGGAAATAAACATGTAAATGAATAAATAAAGCTATTTTTAGCATGGTCAGCACTGAAATGCGAGTAAATAAGTGAACATGAAAGTCATTTGCCCTTATAAGCGAGGGAAAGTAAATATTACATTTAAACTTTGCTTATAAAATTGACTTTTTTAGTGTTTATTGCTGGGGTGGAACATAAGAACTTTCATTTTAGACTTTAGCACAATTAGCACTAGGATAAAAACATACAAACTTCAGTTTTAAGCTTTAGCATCTTTAGCAATGGGGTGGAAATAAAGACATGAACTTCAGTACAATTATCTCAGTTTTCTGGAGTGAAATTTGGCTCGAACTACAAGCATGATTAGCGCTTTAGCATGATTAGCGCTGAATAGCACTGGGGTGGGAATAAGGGCAGTTAGCGCTGTTAGCGCAGGTGAAATAAACACAGTGACCCATCTTTAGCACAGTCACTGTAAAGCTGGAAACAGAACAGTTTAGTAATATAGAAACAGAACTAAGTTACACAGATATACACCTTAAAGGCACATGTTGGAGTGCAGGTGAGCAGCAGGTAGGGGAGTTATGATCCGCTCGGGGGCGGCCGTACGTTTATTGGTGTAAATAATGATTTTATAGGTTTTCAGACACAACTGCTGCCTGTATAGCAACGAGTTATAGCAGTGCCTCCACGTAGAAACTTTCTTTCACACACACACACCTACCCACACACACACACACGCCGCCCTGTCCTGCCTCCCAGGGTCAGGGGAACATGATTACAGGCCATTTATCTTTCCTGCTCCCCCGAAACGGCCTTGTGACTCCGGGGCAGAGGGAGAGGAGCGCCATCCTTGACAGACACCTTCAGTAAGCTCTTCTACCCCCCACCCCAAACTACCCTCCCCACCCCCCAACAAACACCTCCCTGGATGCCCCGTGCCCCCTGCCTGCCTCCTGCCTCTCTGCCTTGATAAACAGTGCTGCTGAGGCTCAAACGAGGGTCAGGATAACCTCATGCTGACCTACAGGCTCCGTCCTCTTAGTGTGTCTCAGACACACACAAACACACACACTCACTCACACACATAGACACACACACACACAAACATTCACTCACTCAAACACACAGACACACACACATATACACACACAACCCCAGCTCCTGATCTGTGCCCGCTGTGCCAGCCCTCTCCTGCTCTCACCCCTCTGAACACTTCTGTTGGAAGGCATTGAACTGAAGCCCCTGGGGTTTTAATGTTTCTGTTCAGGTGTTGAATGGAGCAGATTAGATTTGCTAGTGTACAGTTACTTTACTGTTATTTGGGCCTAATATGTCCATCTGTTAAGGGTGGAATGGTTTCAGTGATACCTGTTCAATACCGAACAGACTGTGATACTGTTAGATATCTGTGTGTGTGTGTGTGTGTGTGTGTGTGTTAAATGCTTGACTTGGTCTCTATGACAGATAGACCTATTGTTGTTTATTTATTTTTTTATTTCCAAAGAGCAGGTGTAAGTTCAGGTTTGTTCTTCAGTCCAGCAGGAAAACAGTCCCAGATGTGTATGTGTGTGTGTAATGGCCTCATAAGTTGAAAAGCAGAGTAAAATTAAAAAAAGTTAAATGTTTATCAATGGAACTATGGTTCTACGGTCGCTGACTTATCTAGAACTGACAAAACTTACTTGCCCCACTCACTGTATATTAGAGCATGATTGATCAATTCCTCTTCCTAATTGTGTTGGTAGTTTTTCAGGTGTAGGGCCTTCTGTCTGGCCCCTGAAGGACTGACCAATAGCAGAGCTGATTGGATACATTTCTGTTCAGATACTTTAACCCTTTCACTTCAAGCCAAAACTTTGAAATAGGAGTATTATTGCAAACCATAAAGCCAGCGATCATGATTCTATTCTCTAGAAATGATTACACTCACATGAATCATAAGGACTTCTCTGGAGGCCTAGAGGGCCCTCAGGGTTCCTGTTTGGAAAAGGGGTGGACAAAGGATCAAATAGGAAAGAATTCACGGCTCAGTAAATGAAGTTTTTGTTTTTGTAGCGTTCAGTGTTTGGGTTTTTCCCTCTGCCTGATTACTCACACACTTCACAAAAGAGGAAATTCATTATTTAACAATGTATGATGATTCATTCTGTAAACCATGATGTGTGGTTTTTATGAGAAAGTGAGGAAACATTAAGTTTACAATAGATTAACCTGTTTTCTTTCCAGTTCTCATAATCGTCATCAAAACAAAACCATGATGATGTGTGAACTGGGAGAGATTATACCAGCTGAACATTAAACACTACTGTGTCTGAGGCAGGACGGGGTTCTCCCAGAGAGCGGGAGAACAGAATACGGCAGTTTCTCAAAATGTAAAATACATAACAGGATCTGACCTTTGGTGACATCTTCCCAGGTCATAAAGAATCACACCCTTGATCTTCCATACACTGGCTACTTTATTAGAAAAAGTCTAGAGCAAGGTGAAGCGACAGGAAAGGGGTTTCTAAAAAAGTGGCCACAGAGTTCCACTCCTGGTCTAGTCGACCTGCTTCCCTGCGTTTACAGGATTCTGAGCCGCCCCGTCCCTCCAGCAGCTCGTCTGTCAGACTGAACCTCCCAGTAGCTTCATGCTCTTATCAGACACTGACAAATCTGACCAGATCAAGTGAGTTCAGACTCTGATGCCAAACACTGTAACGGCAGCCGCAGCTTATCAGCCGAGTCCAAATATATTACAGTTCAAAACACTGACCACCGAAACAAGCCGATAAATAAAGCTCCTTTATCTGCAAGAGGGAAAAAAGGTTCATTCCATTTTAAAAGGCCCATATAAGAACCAAAAGAATCGACAGATCAGACACAGACACGCGAACAATCTAGAATATGAAGTCTAAAATAAAAAACAAAAGCAAAACTCCAGAAATAGAAACCGCTTAGTACTAAATACACTTTGCTATATACAAAAAATAATTAAGAAATATTTTCTCAGATTATTGAATAAGGACCGGATATATTAAGTAAACACTGCAAAAATCTCTAAACACCCCATCCATATATGGAAGCCAAGCTGCAAAAATAGTCCATTTGGGTAATTGTTTTTGTGATGTCACAAAACCAACGCATTTACATCTTCACAAGGGGCTCAGAGCTGTAACCCCACCCACTCATGCTAAAGTGTTTCAAAGTTTTTTTTATTAGTCCAAACCACTATTAGTGTTAATTAGTGAAATACTTCAGCAATAATTGATTCCTTTATCTCTAGTATTTTTGTGCATGCAATACAGGATATTGAGTACAGAGTGTTTTCTGGAAAATTATTTTTATGCTTTATACTATATTTTATATTGTTCGTGTGAAAGTGAAAGTAGTGAAAGTGACCATTTGTCATACGTGAACACACCACAGCACACAGTGTGAACAGCACGAAATTCTTCCTCTGCAT
>JBBPDC010000039.1:28379787-28391834 GCA_037974485.1 Hemigrammopetersius urotaenia | reverse complement strand
TGATTCCAGATGATCAGGCAGTGATCAGTATACTGGTGGTGCTGAATGCTGAGTGGGTGGAGCTCCTTTATCTAGGCACTTTTTCATTTAATCTACTTGCTAAGGATAAGACAGTGTGATGGAGATAAAGCAGTATTTTCACACTAGAAAAGTGATTCGAAGCAGAATTTAAAGAAATGAGGGGTGGCTCTAGACTTTACAGTGATGTACTCTTATACGATCTTCACACATTATTCGCCCTCTAACCACAGAAACCTATTGGATTTTGTCTTGTTTTCACGGCTCTGCTCTCGAGTATCCTCCGAAATCTGCTCCCACAGGCTGTGTTGGGAGACGCGAGCTGTTGGGCCGCAATGGTAATTTGTATTCAGATATTCCCTGGATGAAACCCCTTAGCAACACCAGCCTCTCTGCACTGCTGCAGTGCAGCTCCTACTGCGGCTGGTGGAGGCTAAAATCACGGGTGTGAACCCCCTCTCCCTCTTCCATCCTGCCGCCGCGGCACTAGGCAGACAAAAGGGACGATTCCAGGCGGCGGAACAGCCTCGCACCACTGCTGGAGCGTCACAACAGTGGAGCCGCTGGGCTGTGACACAGTGCTGAGACAGGAGAATGCACCGGTGCGGTGCGACGGGCCGCCGGGGCCGTCTCAGTCAGTGTTGCTTTATAAATGTCCTCTCCAGGCTCCGCCCACAAATCGAGATACTGGACAAGTCGGACGAGCTCGAACAATGGTGAACGACACTGTCGACAATGCTAAACTAAACAGAACGTCTAATGAGCTCAATTAGAACACACCAAAAGTCTACAAAAATGGCATTAAATTTATAATTAGGAGGAAAATAAACAGACCACACACCTGATTAAAGTGATTTAAGGCCCTGAAAGTGATCCAGGTTTACTGAGGAATCCTCATTTCAGTTCCTTATGCTTTAATTTAATTAGAGCACTCGTGGAAAGCTCTGTTTAAATAAACCTGCTGTGTCTATTCGGTGTAAATCGGCGGATCCTTCACGCCTTGTGTGTGCCCTAGTAAATCGCTCGAGCGCTTTGAGACGCTAAAGAGCCCTTGTAAAACTGTAATTACCCAAACCGGATCAATTACCAGCCCTAACTAATGCTGACCATTACACGCACAGAAGGGCTCTCGCTTTTCAGGGGGACGGAGCGAAGCTGCCGGACTCCCGGACTGCAGGATAGGTGAGAACGTGTGGAACATGTTCTACCTGGTGCACCAGGAGCTCGGCCACCTCCACGTGATTGTTCAGGGCAGCCAGGTGCAGAGCGGTGTAACCATCATCCTTCTTCTCATCCACAATCCAGGGCCTGGGGAGCTTAGACAGCAGCACACGCATTGCACTACAGGACAGGGAGACACACAGAGAGAAAATTCGTTATATTATACTGTTATACATCCTCACACACAGTTTATATTTACACTTTTGTACATCTGACAGTACGTATAAAACAAACACGACACCAACACACACACCAAGAAACACGACACCAACACACACACACCAAGAAACACGACACCAACACAAACACACACACACACAGGCAACAAACACACACCAACAAAAACACATACAGCCAACAAACACACACACTTGCTATTTGATGGCATAAAACTAATCTTTATAATTTACGCTCCTGAAGCTCCTGACAGCGTCAGAGTGACTCCAGTCGACCCTGCAGAGCTGCTGTTTCAGTGCCAGCCTTTATAAACCGACTTTATCCAGAATTTATCTTCTCCTTATTCACTCAGCACTACTGACACTGTAACCATAGCAACCACAGCTCGCACGGTTGTATGACAATCGTAATTCGCTGAACGAGTTGAGTCAAAGTGAAAAGACTCACCAGCAACAAGGCGAAATTCTGAACACTAACATTTATTTTAAAAATAGAAACACTTCCAATATCAAAGACACTTCGCGTCAGTGTCAGTATCAGCACCCAATACAAAAAAATAAAAAGATGCATGATTGCAAGGGACGCTTAAAACAAGTAAAAGTTCAGCCTGAAGACGCCGCTGCTGTTTCTGTGACCTCGCGGCGGTTCTTGTTAATGGAGGGCTTGCTGTGCAGGATCTAAAGGTTACAGGGAGGGTACTGTGCCCCGGCAAGCCTCTGCTGAGAATCTGATGTGAGTCTGGGATCAGCTTTCTAAACCTCCTCCCAGATCCTCTCCATCTCCAGCAGAACACTCAGACTGACCCCGGATCAGATACAAGTGGCAGAGGGCGCATTCTAGAAATCCGCATGGCAACATCTCAAGCACCTGAAGAGAGAGGATCTCCTACAGCTGTTTCAAAGTGGTTTTAAAAAGTGAATGAATAAAGGAAAGGTGTAGGAGCGAAAGAGTGAAGCACTAAACACAGACTTCTACTGCAAGTGTAAGTTATTGGACTGTACAGTTCAGATCTAGTTACTAAACTAAGTCTGAAAAACACTGGAGTACACATTCAGAATTCCAGCATAATTAAGAGGTTAACATTAAGAGCTCACAGTGGAGGTGAATGGAACCAGACGTCTGCCTCTAAAAGCTCCTCACAGAAAGTTCTCTGGCATCAGGCAGCACAACCAGAACCATCTGATGAAGATGTTGTTCTACCGGAGTTCTGAGAAGATTTTGGTCCTAAAACTAAACCCATTCATGGTGGAGGGATACATGCAGGGCGTTGTGAGGTAAAATAGTCCCAGAAGAAAAGAGATTTAGTTCAGATTCACTATTTTACATCAACATCCATATAAACAAATACGCTGAGCTTCACTGGGGGGACAGAGGTTAAAAATGCTGGATTTGTGTTGGAGACGTCTGGTTCCATTCACCTCCACTATATTAGTGTTGGAGATGTCTGGTTCCAGTATGATACCAGTGATGAGGCAGGTAGTGGAGTTCAGCCTCTGGAGTAGGGTGGATTTTGCTAAAGCCAGTTTATGTTTATTATTATTTTAAGCAGAACAGTGTGTGTGCACAAGAGAGAGCAAGAGAGGGAGTGAGCAAAAGAGCGCGAGCAAGCGATAGAGAGTGAGCAAGCAAAAGAGCGAGAGAGAGAGCACGAGCGCAAGAGAGAGAGCAGGAGAGAGGAAGCGAGAGAGAGAGAGCAAGAGAGTAAGCGAGAGAGGGAGGGAGAGAGAGAGGGAGAAATGAATGAATATCAGCAGCACCGTTAACACTCAGAGGGCTGCAGAGGCTGTACTGCAGTGTGTTCACGCTGTACACAAACACCCACAGCCTCCGGTTGAAACGTGTACACTCTGCTCCTCATGACCGAGAGGGGCGTTTCCAGGTAACACGTACCTTTATTAGACCTGCAATCGTATACGCAGCATTCTGGAATACATACACAAGCATACGCACACAAACATTCGTACAATACAGTTCAATTCATATACATGCATATAGACACACACACACACACATCTACACGTGTCCACACACAGACATGTCCATGACACCCCCTCTGGGGTTTCAGTTTCTCCAGATTTCCCATGTCTCCCGTGTCAGGCTGGATGAGCGGACGGCCTCTGCGCTGCCAGGGCAGATTGACAGGCTCCCTGCCAGGCCGGTGGAAATAGGCAGGCATTAATATTAATTCGGCTTGCTGGCACTGCTGCATTGCAGTTAGCCTGCCCATCGGACGGGGGGTTCAAAGGGAGCAGGAATCACAAGGTTCTTAGGCGAGCCCCGCCTCTGAGGAGCGAGTGCCTGGCCGTTTGTTTTTGGGCGGGATGGGATGGGGCTGAGGGAGTGCTCTGACAGGGGAGGCCGTCGACACAAAACGAGAGGGGAGAAGGAAAGTAGGAAGGAGAGAAGTGAGGTGAAGGAGAGGCATGATGGAACTGGGTCACCCAGCGAGATGCGCTGGTCCCGTAGGAGCACACCGGCGGCCTGTTGTCTCGTGCAGCCGCGCAATAATTTGTCAGAGGGCGGGAGCTCGCCACCGGCGAGGGGGTAGCGCTAATACCAGGCCATCTTAAGAGATGGGCAGTGGAACTCCGCCAACCTTGTATCAAGGCGATCAGGCCCAAAATGGTCTATTTCCCTCCAATTTTTAATTACTTAATTTTTATTGAAAGTATTACAGTTTGACATTTTAATGTCCCTTTATACAAAGATGCTGAAAAGTATTACCCTGTGCGTTCAGTCAGACAAGGAGCCAAATGAGTCTGACTGGAGGTTGGTGATATTCAACAAATAACTACTTTGTTTATCTGTTAGTTTTGCTGAATACAGAGTTCCTTTCCAAATACTAACTTGGAGTTCCAGGTTTGTTTTATTGCAGGAATTCTCATTCCTGATCACTGCTGGAACAAAACAGAGAGAAGCTTTTGGTCCTAAAACTAAATCCGTTCATGATGGAGGTATACATAAGGGTTGTTGTGAAGCAAAATAGTCCTGAAACAAAATGTATTTCATTATTTTATATCATCAACATCCCCATAGACACGTGGAGCTTCACTGGGAGGGGATAGAGAGCAAAACGGTTGGATTAGTGTTGGAGACGTCTGGTTCCATTCACCAACACTGGAAAGTCTCTACAACCAACCACTTCACAGCAAACACACTGACATCTCAGAAAGTAAACAGGACAATCATACATATATGAACTGTATGGATAAGGGAGTGAAAGTACCACTGTAAAAACTCTTCAGAGACTTTAAGAGCCTCTTTAATTCCAGAAAAGTGATGATATGGGCTCTTTAATACACAAGAGATTATAACTGTACTATGTAGCAGTAAAATCACAGTGCTATTTTGTTCTCTTCGTGCAGCTCCAGCTCTGAAGCTAGGAGGATGAAGGGCTGAGGAGGGGCTGCCTAATGAAGAGCGGTTTGTTATGAGTCGCATAATTTTCTCTTCAATGTGACCTTCCTCTGCATTCATCTTCACTGGTCCAGTGGGTGCGTGTGCTTTGATTTAAAAGGTATTAGAACAGAACGTGGGCTCTACCTGAATCTCTAAAGAGCTGGACGTGGCCCCCGAGCGGCCGGTGCGGCTCCCAGGCCGGCGGAAGCGCAAGCTCGGCTCACTTTAACGAAGCCTTGGCTCTGCATTACAGAACCGTTTCCAACACAAATCGCTTCCAGTCAACGAGGGACCCGATGGCACAGTAATATCCGTGACCCAATTACACACTCTGCTCCTCCGGGTGCTGATAAAAGCCTTGTTCCTTTTAAAATGGCTTCGCACAAATTTCACACCTTTAACCAAGAACAACTACAGAAAATAAAGCGAATTACGCCCTGCATGGACAACAGAGTTTAATGGCAACCTGTAAAAGAGAGAGAGCGAGAGAGAGAGCGAGAGAGAGAGCGAGAGCGAGAGCGAGAGAGCGCACCTTTACGCTGTTTCTTAACCCTAGTGGTTGACGAACAGGTGAAAACACTAACTGAACTCTGAAACAGAGACTGATTGGGTGATAAAAAAAAAAAAAAAACGCTCCCACTCGAACAGGATCTGTACGAAGAGCAACAGAAAACAATCTCGGCAGTGTGACCACATTACAGTGAACAGCGCTCACTGAACTGCAGCACAGCGTTCTTTGAGTGATGGAGAACTCCGTGCCGGGGACTCGGCTGTTCGATCGGCACGCAGCTGCTCGGCAGACGCAGAGGAACAGAGGAGGGACTATAAATCTCTTCACCTCCACTCTGTTAACCGGCGAAGTCCCGTCCTCCTCGGGAGAGACTCTCTGTTCGCTTCTCTCTCCGCCCTCCTCCGGCAGACCTGCTGAAGGAACTTTTCGTGGTTCTTTGCTTCCAAATGATGGCAGAACCTTCTAGGAAGCCTCTGGGAAGGAACTTTACCTCCTCGTCCATTAGAGCCAGAAGATTAATAAGAAAAGGAAGGCCGGAGAGCAAAAAGTGCCTTGAAGGTACGAAGCCTGTGAGATACAATGTAACAAAAACGAACAAAATCAAACAGCAACACTCACCCACGTTTATTATTACTTTTGCATTTCAACCACAATAGTATTTCCCTATTTATTCTATTCATACGTACAGAGGAACTGCGCCCGGAACAGTTACTCTCCTTACATCCAGCATCTCTTATTATAGTACTAATGTGTGTGTGTGTGTGTGTGAGCTGAGGGTTTCCAGAATGTGTGTTTGTGGAGTCAGTAAAAAAGTAAAGTATTACAGTAAAGTATTACAGAAAGTATTACAGTAAAACTGTAATACTTTCATTTTCTTCTTTCTCCAAAGGATCATGATCATGGTGGCTGATTGGGTTATAAGAGTTAAAAATACTGTAACAGCATTTGAGAGCAGTTGGTTCCCCTCAGATAAAGGCATCTGGAGCGACAGGCACTGTAAGAGTGGGAGTGTTTTAATGCTTCAATGAGAGAACAGTCTTTAGTGTTGGTATAACAGGGTACGCTTACAGTAGGAAGCTCATTACTGCCAGTGTGATGCATTATTAACAGATACATCCCCCCAAACTGCAGTCGGGTTCTGTTAAAACAGTGCACGGGCCGCACATCGTGTTTGCTCAGTCGATAGAACTCCAATATATCTCTGGCGCTTGCCAAGTAGAAAACAGATACATCAACAAAATAAACATAAATGATGAGTGGTGGAGTAATTCATTAAATTAACATGGCTGGACCATTATTTATTTATTAAAATACCCCACCATCACAATTAACTAACTTTAACTTAAGTGATTTTTGAAAAGGTGCCTAAACACTTCAGTGCGTTGCGCCACAAGGTTGCGCAGCCTGACCACTTTCTATTAAAGCGCGGCGTCACTCTGGTGTGACCTGAAGAGGACACTAATAACGGATGAACAGCAGGTTAACAGAGATTCAGTTCGACAGACGATCCAGGACCAGCGATTCGGTTCGACAGACGATCCAGGACCAGCGATTCGGTTCGACAGACGATCCAGGACCAGCGATTCAGTTCGACAGATGACTCTGGTATCAGGGTTTATACAGAGATTCTTGAATTGAATTTACTACCTTTTTACTACCTTGACAATATTTTTTACTATTGCAGCGTAAAGTGTAAAGTGACAAGTATTGAAATATCTCAAATTAATAACATATTTACTTACAATTTAACGAGATAATTATAACTTTACTTCAACACTGGACACAAAAACTGGCCAAATAGAGAGAGACAGACAGACAAACAGAACCAGAGAGAGAGAAAGAGCAAGAGAGAGAGAGCTACTGACAGACAGACAGGTAGAGAACCAGAGAGAGAGAGAAAGAGAGAGAATTAAAAAGGGGCTCTGTAGGGGTGTGTGTGTGTGTGTGTTAGGGCGGGCGAGTACACAGGAGCTCTACCACAGCAGTAGGATTAATCAAGATGTCACAACAGGCCTTGGTCCATAGGTTATACTCAATATGTTTGAAAAAAAAAAAAAAAAAAAAAATAATAATAATAATAATAATAATTGTATAACAGTTAAAAGACAGAATGGACCTTTAAAATGAACAGCTACACACTAGAATCTGAATCAAATGGTTCAGTCAGGGCCTTGAAAAAAAGAGGAGGAAACGAGCTAATAATAACCTCCTGAGACCCGGCCCATTCGCTTCTGTCCTTTATAGTGGACATGTTTTGTTCTGTAGACGAGATCCTGGGCTTTCCAGTGATGGTCCTGTTAGGGGTTTGCATGCTGGAAGCAAGGACTGCAATGGCAAAACATACATGAGGAGCACCAAATGCAAGATGTTCCTCTTTTTAACCAAAAAGAAAACCAGGACTAACACAGTTAAACTATCCAGAGGAGCTTCTAGGACTTAATAATTCACTGCTGACCTAAAATACATGATTTGTTGTCCTTGCAAGCAACTGAAGAGATACAGAATGTTATTGTTTTGATCAAATTGAACGTGTTCTTGGGTTAATATCACATTTTTTATTTTCTAAATTCAGGTCTATTGTCACATGGAAATCGTCCTGTTGTCCTCTACAGTGGAGACGCTGGAAAATTAAAATAAAAAATCTATTCAAAGAAATTTACATTGTAAGGTGTTTTTTAGACCCAAATAGAGGAGATTACACAGAAAAATAAATTGTAAGACTTTTTTCTTTGGTTCTCAGGTAAAGTGCAATTTTACACTATAATAACAGCACTTCATTAACAAATAACTTACGAACAAATATATTTCAACACTGGACACAAAAACAGGCCAACACATACACACAGATCGAGAGAGCGTGAGACAGGTAGAGAGAGCGAGATACAGAGGTAAAGAGAGAGCGACAACGAGAGAGAGAGAGAGAGAGAGAGAGAGAGAGAGAGGTAGAGAAAGAGCAACAACAAGACAGAGCGATGAGAGAGAGAGAGAGCGAGCGAGACACGTAGAGAGGGAGAGCTACAACAAGAGAGAGAGAGACAGAGAGCGAGAGAGATACGTATAAGAGAGCCTGTAAGCCTGCAAGTACTTGCCTAAGCCAGTCCTTTAAACGTTGATTCCTCCGGTCAGAGGTCTGAAATCTTGCATTTGCCCAGATCTGACATACACTATTAGCGAACTCCCGCAGAGGTTTGGCAGTGAGGCAGCCAGGTAGCCCACGCGCGAGGTCACGTGACCTAAACGTGCGCGCGAGGTCACGTGACATCATTCCCATCACTCAGGTCCTACTCGCAACATAAAAATAAATTCACGCAAGTTTAATAATTTTAGGAGATGCACGTAAGTTGCACAAATTGAAAAACGCATAGGCCCAGTTGGATGGGGGCTCGAAAATGTACTACCTCATCAGATGACGTTAACTACTTTTTACTGGCCTTAATTTGGCCCAGTTTAATTTACTACCTTTTACTACCTTTTACAACCCCGCGGCAACCATGGGTATGATATTAATGTTCTGGACTGGGCTGTTGATCTGTGCTGGTTAAACACGATACATTTCATAATTAACACAGTGTACTCTCCATAATGAGAACGGTCACATTGTTGTATTGCAGTATTAAAATAGTTCAGGACATTGTTAAATTCCAGCAGTGTACTGTAGATTTAGCAAATCAATTCACATACAGGAAAGCCAGCCAAAGGCTTTGCATCTCACACATGACGCAGGAACTGAAACATTTTAGGCCCTAGCAAGTTCCGACAGTGTCGCATTGTCCAAGCTGATAAAACTAAGGAACCATTTCCATGGACACATGAATCTTTCAATCCTTGGTGCAGATCTCCACTCGGCAGGAAAAGTGCAGCAGAAGTGTTTTCTGGTCATTTCCCACAGGTCTACACAGCTTCACCCTCGCCTGCAGCCACGTTTCTCATTAATACAACACTCAGCAGTGACTCTGTCGGCAGGGAGCCACGGCCTGACCCCGCCCAAAAGGAAATACGTCCTTTCTGATTGGTCACTGGGGAGCTGGGTCAGATTGTCCACTGGGTTCACCGATTTGATTGATCAGTCCTTTGTCCCAGTGCTGTGAACTCATGCTTGTAGGGGAAAGGTCATCATGGACATAGTCCAAATTGCTGAGAGACTCTAATCCACCAGTAAGTGCGGTGCCACCCCTCATCTCTTCATACTGTGCTTCCAGAGATCCAGACCTTCTTGCATGTTAATGTGTTCTTGAGGAACAGTTCTCCAGGCTTCCTGAAGGACCTTCAGAGCCTCTCATTTCCAGCCCAGTCCCTGAACCTGACCAGTTTCAGAGGAATATTTCTGTTGGTTAAGACACACAGTGACCTACGTATGAATCCATTCAAGCAGAACAAAGAGCATCTAACTGAAGTCCTGAACCAGGAGCAGATGATTCCAGATGATCAGCTGGGTGGAGGTCTTTATTTAGTCCTTTATTTAGGCATAATTTTTATTACCACCAGTATCTGCAACTGATGGAAATATTTAAGTCGTCTTAAGGAGTTCATTTATAATTGTCTTTAACTAAAGTCAGTACACAACTCAAGATTAGGATTTTGAAACTTTTACACAGCAGTCATTCATCATTCTGCATTAAACAAATGCAACCAATTTAAATACAGCAACATCAACACCCGCCTTGCGGGACGGCGAGGTCAGAGAGCAGAACAGAGTGCGGCTGCAGTTGCGGAGGGGCGGACTGAACAGCAGCCAGGGGCTCAGAGACCTGCTGCCACAGGCTTCCCCCGACAGCACCGGGCCGGACCCGCTGTAAATCACCTTTATGCTGCCTGACACTCAGCGGTTTTACCCTCACTGATGATGGAGTGCTTACATGGGGGAGAGAGAGAGAGGCAGAAAGAGAGAAAGGGAGAGGGGCAGAAAGAGAGAGAGAGAAGCAGAAAGAGAAAGAGAGATGCAGAGTTTGAAGAAATTTGAGATTTGAGAGTTCCAACCACACACAGGAGTTGGGGAGGTGGGTAAAATGTCATGAATACAAATGATTTCATGCTGCACTAAATGTATATTAATTATATTAACAATCAAAATCTTTATGTTAAAAGAACAGTGTAAGGAGGGGCTTCATACATGAATATGGAACAAAATGTGTCAGGTTGTTCTGATCAGGATACACTAATCTTCAATTTGTGTATAAAACAATTGTTCAGTTTAGAACCATTTATTGATCCCATGAGTGACGGACCACATGTTCGGGCCTTGTTTGAAATTTGCTTTTTGAGGTCTTGGAAATACCATTTAACCCAAAACAGTTACAGCAATATTCTGAACAGCTCCAGAAGAATATATAAAGTAACATACAGTAATATACAGTTTTTACACGGATAAGGACTCGCGGATTGTATTACCGCCACCAGTCCAGCGGTGGCAGTAATACACTGAAAAGTTGTCAACCGCCATAAAAAGAAGAAGCAGCTGCTGCAGCATGTATTATGACTGAGGTGTGTCTTGTCCTCGTATTTTTAAAAGTATTTTAAAAATTTTAACCTCCCCCGCCCCGTCAAATAATAGATTGGAATTAGAAAACCGTATTGATCCCCTATGAAATTTCTATTGCTGTATGATACGGAAGACTTGTGTATTATTTGAATCTGCAAAGGTCAAATTTACAAAAGAATTAAAAAGTATACAACCTGTTTTAGCAACTAGATGGACTCACATTGGACTTAAACTGTTTACCTCCTATTCTTTGCATGGTTTACCTTCTACAGTGTGTGTGAATATTTCTCAATTAAAAAAAAAAAAATCACATTTACTGTATCTCCAAACTATGTACCTATTGAATATGCTAAAAATCAATTAATATGTTAAACTAAAATATTTATTATTTGTAATGGACCACGCAGTTGGTGGTAAAAAGAAATGCCCTTTATGACGAAATCTGTCCCAATAATGATAAATATTGCCGTATTGCCCAGCCCTGTGCTGAGTGCCGTGTCAGTTGTTTTACGGCTGTAAATGAAAACTCGCCCCCCCGGATGAATTCGCCGGAGGGGGGAAAGTGTACGCAGCCTTAACAGCTGTGTCAATATGAATCAGCAAGCCACAACATTAAAAAAGTCATTTGTCTTTTGCACCCTGAGGGTAGGGTAATTAAAAACTCTGCTTGAAACCTTCAACGGTCTTGACCGCTCACCTTCCCGACCTCCAACAGACGGGTATCGATGGGACTGATAGGAGGTTTAGTTATAAAAGCGACTAAACTCAGCACTGTGGGTGGTGCGTCGTGCCACTTAGTGAAGTGTGTGTCTACTCGTGTGCGGTTCTGACCAATTCGAATGGTCCCACCTGACCTGAGCCACCGTGGCTAATGAAGACCTTCTCAGTTTATCGAAAGTTGTGCACGATACTTCTCTGTTGCTGAACCATCTTCAAAAGCAACTTTAGAAATTATAGACCACTGAAATAGGGATTAAAAATCTTTATACAGATATTGGTGAGCTTGAAACAAATTGGACAGAAAACAGCTGATACGAAAAAACGCACAATAAAACGCACTAATTAAGAACCGGGCAATTCCACAATTTACTGTGCTGCATTTCCTGCATGCTTTCAAACTCCCAAGCTAGGCTGTTACAAACTACACTCACTCTTATTCTGCTCCGAGCGCACACACACACACACACACACACACACACACACACACACACACACACACACACACACACACACACACACACA
>JBBPDC010000039.1:28357295-28378151 GCA_037974485.1 Hemigrammopetersius urotaenia | reverse complement strand
CCCCCCCCCCCCCCCCCCCCCCCCCCCCCCCCCCCCCCCCCCCCCCCCCCCCCCCCCCCCCCCCCCCCCCGCAATGAGTGAGGGAAACAGAAGTGGGACCATGAGAGACCACTTTATTTGGCGGTACTAAAAATAGAGCGGCGAATGGCAGCCAGGCAAGCGGGTCCTGTGCTAGGATAGCTGCTTGCCTTGCAGGATGCACAATCGATAAGTGGACCGTTGGATGGGAGGCTTCCCGGAGCTTGTGTGTGTGCATCTGTGTGACTGTGGGAAGGGGGGGGGGGGTTACTGCCTTGGAGGGTTATTTTTTGCACTGGTTGACTAAATATGGTCACAGGGAGGTGAGCGAGACACGGGGAGAGGAGCAGAGTGACTGATGCGAGCGTTTTTCGAATGCTTCACTGGCTGTAAAGTGCTAACAGCTTAGCCTTCTCTATCCTGCAAAAGGGGATGCTGTAGTCCCCTGTCTACCCACCTCCCCCCCCAGGCGTCCACAACTGGCGCCTGATCTTTGACCTTAGATCTGAAAGAGACAGACGCGAGGACAGGCCGCGGTTTTCTGTTTACTTCTGATTCGAGGCAGCAAAAGTCAGAGGGAAGGGGGTCATAATAAAGATGCGCGTGCCACATAGAGGGTGCTGCACCTCGAATACTAAGCAGAGTGCGGATCGTGCAGGAGAACTTAAAAAGACAGACCCTCGTTATGAAGGGAGCTGCTCTTCACCTTTCCCTAGTTTCCTCTGCCCTCTGAATTTGCTGACAGCAAAAAAAAGGCAAATGAGAGAGCGCGATTGAGCTAAGATAAGGCAAAGGGATGAGAGGAATCGGGAAGATGCGATCCTCAAGCTTCTCCAGCGGTCCTGAACCTCATCTCAGACTGAGCATGCGGCGAAGAAAAGTGCTGCAGTTTAATCTGCTTGGTTTTGGAGACACAGCAGCAGCTCCTCGTGTCAGCATGATGCCTGTCCTCCCCTAGTAAAGGTAAGGGTGCCTCCCCCCCCCAACCTCTCTCTCTCTCTCTAGCTCAACTGCTCCCCTCCCCTCCTCCCTTTAGCAGACTTACATGCTGCCTCTCCCTCTTTCGCTACCCCCCTCAACCCCACCCCCCGGTTAGAGCAGCTGATTCAGCGAGTCGGCATGCGATGGCTGCAGCAGCTGGAGAACTCCGGAGGTCGTTATGGCTCTTCGCACCCGCAAGAAAACACATAGGATAAGAAAAAGGGAGGAGCACAGAGTGGAAGGAAACTGCGCTGACAGGTAATATGCGTTCCCTCGTGTGCGGTCAAGACTTCGGCCCAGAACAAGCTGGACAGTCCGCATTGACGTCTTCTGCCTCTCTCTCTCTCTCAGGACAAAACCGCATGGCTCGTCAGGCTGGGTATTGCGTGTGTGACCGGCAAAAGCGAGTGTGTGTGTGTGTGGGTGTGTGTGTGTGGGAGGGGGGGGGGTTACAGTTCTGCAGCGGGAAGAAAAAGAAGTACTTCTCTGACAGCGCCTCTGGAAGCGTGAAGGGGCTCCCTCCCAACTCGTAGGAACAGGGATAATGTGGAAGCAGCTGATGCCGGGTCCGGGGGGGAAGTTGCTACCGTCCACATGGATCTGCTTGCTTGTTCACTCACTCTTTCTTCCTCCATACTCCTCCTCCTCCTCGCCTCCCTCCCACCCCACACAATTCCAGTGCTGTCCAGCCAGCAGGCTGCTGCAGCATTGCACTCTCTGGCTCATTAGCCCCTCATGGCTGCAGCACCACTGCTATATAATGACAGACTTGTTAACTTATACCCAGCACTCTCTGGATGTTATTTTTTTCCCCCTGCTACTTCTCCAAAAAACAAACAAAAACGGCTTGGACACTTCCACTTTCAGGTTCTTCCAAATGGAATACAGTTCCACACAATTTTTTGGCAGTTTGTTCTTTTTTGTGACCACTAATTGTTGGAACCCCTTTTTTGTGGAGTTTTGGACTGTTTCTGGACACGGTAGGGAGGAATAGGTGCATTTATGTACAAACAGATCCGATGGACGCAGTGTCGATACGGGAGTTTCAGGCAAGGTTAGACAAGGATGGGATTGAAAGAAAACAGCTGTGGCGCCGTATTAATTCTGTAACCCGGGTGGGTGCGGGGAGGGCGAGGTGGGCTGGCAGGGTGGCTTCTGGGTATGTGTGTCAGTCGCTGAACCCATGACACTCAGGATAATAACCCACTTTCACGTGTGCATGCATGCTCTCTAATCGCCACGCGGGGAAACAGTGCTGCAGTGCCACCACCCCTGCTGCAAACACACCTCTCTTCTCCTCCTGTGTGTCAAAGGCATGTGGCCTCAAACCAAAAGAAAATCCTCCACGGGTTCCAGGCTCTGCTCTCCAGACCTCTCGGACCTACGTGACATTTCCTAAACCGGACGTCATACTCTCACTCGACTCCCCTCCCAATTCCGACCCTTTCTGACACTGTGGCGTCACCGGGCGTCCCACCATTAACCGCTCGCTTCAGTCATTCCATGCCCGCGTATCGCTGTGAAGTACTGAAACTCATCCAGGATTTCCACCACTGCCCAGAATAGCACGTCTAAGTGCCCTTGTGTTATTTTTCCACTCCTGCCCTTTTCTATTGGGCCTGCTGTCTGATAGGCTTCGGTTTGGGGGTGGAGGGGTGGGGGGGGTGTTCGGTTTAGGGGCGGCGTTGACTTGTGGAATGTGTGGAGCTGGAGCAAAGATTCATTAGAGAGCTACTGAACATTTTACGCCACCACGCAAACCCTTATGGATAAGTGGTGTCTAGCCTCAGCTGCTCTACAGTAAACATGACCAGGTGAAAAAGCTAAGACGAGAAGTTATAATTAGTAACCTGCACTACTTAAAAAAAAAAAAAGAAAAGAAAGGAGGAGCTTAAAAAAAAGAAAAAAATCAGCACAACCAGTTCAAGCCACAAGTGCTGAGTGGGCATTAGCCTTTGCATGTGACCTCTGGCCTGGTCTCTGTGCCTAAAGCACAAATCCCACTCACAATAGCTTCCTGTTCCACTTGGATCAACCTCGTTTTCGAACATCAGCAGCTGGTCTGAAATACTACTGGGAGACGCGGTCAAACAGGCAACTGTGGCGAGGCGAAAAGAACGGCAGAGTAAACGAGTGTGAGTAAAGTGAGGGAAGCAGCTAAAAACGTGTGCCCTGTATGGGAGGCTTATTAACTTTGTGCCTTTATTGCCAGGATGGTACAGTAAACTTCCAAGGATCTTAAGGAGTACTCTTTTTGTTTTACTTTTTTGCACCCCCAACCCAGGACGAAAAGACAGTGGTAATCTTTTTTTTTTTTTTTTATTTGCAGCAGGAGTCCTGGGCGTTGTTCTTTTCTCATATTCCCTTCTGGATTCTCCCAGATCTCTAGAGGACGGCCAGGGTCACGGGAGGAGATGGTACTGTGTGGACCCTATGCACGTCAGAACGTGTGCTGGGGAGAACAGCAAGTTCTGCAGGGTCTGGGGTGAGATCGAGTCGTTTCTACAGCGCCACTGAAAGTCACCTTACATTACAGTATGTACTGGCATACCCCTGCATTCTGTAATGTGGTGTTTGGGGGGGCTAAGCTGCCGGGTAATCACAGAAAAGGCTGGTTTTATAAAACAAACTGATCTGCAAACCACACGTTAACAGAACAAGGACGTTACCTTACTCAGAGTTACCTACTTGGTGTACATACTTCTTTATGTGCCCATATGAACATATGACAGCTATGGAATGTAAAGAAGTATGTATTCTTGGTCAGGTGTTGATCCTCAAACTAGGGTTTATTACACCAGGGTTTGTAATGAGGCTGCGGTGCCGAGACGAGGGTGCAGAGGTTTACTGCAGCGCACATTCTGGAGGAAGTTACAGCTCCCTGGTCACTGGGACGCCGATACGCTCCACCCTAATAAAGCAATCTGCATGCTAAACAGCCCATGTCAGCAGGTAGCCAACAAAGTTCACCTGTCTAAAGGGCAGTTAATGTGAGATTTTTTGTGGAGCCTGAAAAGCCTGACCTTTGTGAAGCAAATTTAAAGTCAGGAAAAAACGATCGACAAGGCATGCAAAAAAAAGGAAAAGTAATTGGAACAGGGGCTCTTTTCATTATTGGCGAGTTCACTGCCTATCGGGCCTTGAATGGCGGCCAGTCAGAACTTAGCCCATACTTTTGTGGGGGTAGTGGCATGTCGGGCCAGTGCCGAAAGATTAATACCATAATCTTTTCCAAAGGTCTCTCCGTTTGCCTCAAAAAAGCAACGAGAAGGTAAGATGGGGACAACTTATTCATCACTCAAATGTTTTTTGGAAAAAGAAAAAAAAAACCTGGGAGTTGCAGAAGAATCCAGAAAAAAAAGTGCACTTGTCTACTAACCTAGGCTTCCCTACAATGCAGAACAACACTATGACTGCACACTCCACCCATGGCCAGCAAACCCCACCCCCCCACCAGCACCACCACCACCACCACTGCATACTCCAGCCCCCCATCCCTGATTCCTGTCCCCATTGTTCATGTTTGCAAGGCTTGCCAAATGCTTTGGTGGGCTACAAACAGTCAGATTAGGGCATGGAAAAGTGACAATGCAGGATCAGAGGAAGGTCCGCCCATCAGCTGATTTCAATTGTTGCCCCCTCTACAAAAAGAGGGGTGTTTGGTGGGGGTGGGGTCTGCAGGAGAGGGGTTCTCTATTCTCCCAAACAGGCAGTCAAGACCTCAAACAGTGCCCTCTGGTTTTCCTACGGGCTGAAAGAACTGTAAATAGAACAGAACACGTGACGAGGGTTTCGTTGTTGACAGAAGGCCGCTGATCCTCACAGGGAGTAAAATGTTCAGGTGCAGACACTGAAGGCAGCGCCTGATCTCAATTTCGCACTTTGGAGAGCCTAACCTACTTCTGCTCTAAACTTTACATTGTGGTGTTCCACATTGTTTCCTTTGTCGAGGTCATGCTTGATTTATGAGGATAAATATGGCGAAAGCACTGCCGTTGCTTCTCGCAGAACCCAAAATCTAGGTTGTTAAGAGTTTCGCTCGACGCGTAAAGGCGGGGAACGTATAAAAGACGAGATTGAGAGCTAGATTGGGCCTGGGAGAGAACGTGGCCCATTTCTCTGAATTGTTAGACGCTCCAGCTTCTCCTATGTGGTCTCGCTGCTCTTTCCAATTTTGTGCAGCGCTTGCTGTATGGGGTCACACTCCTGTCAGTCGGCTCCTTTCTCTCGCCCTCGGACTCGGCCTGACTGACACCCACAGCAGATGCTGACATTATAAAACGTTCAGCTGCCGTCTCTGGCTTTTGCCCACTTATGGCCAAGCAGTTTTGGGCGGTCGAGATTTGCCTGAGATGTTTGAGTGTCTGTCTGAGGAAGGGAGGGGGATCAGAGGTGTAAATAGCACTTTACTGACCTGTGCTTAAACGATTGCCATACTGAGAAGCTGTGACCCCACTCCCCCCCCACCCCCCAACATGCTTACATACAAGTTAACCATTTGCTGGTCTGTCTCCCTTATTGAGTGGCAATGAAAGATTCCATGCTTTGCTGTAACAGAGAGAGCTGTGCTTGCAGGAAGTACGAATGTTTGTTATTTTAACTTCCCGATCCTCAACGCTCTCCATTATTGAATTAAGCTGGAAAATGATGGAGGCTTCCCATCCGTGTACCCTGGGATGACAATGTTGGTAAAAGTTATGAGTGTGACGACTGCTGCTGAGTGTCCCTTTAGCCTGAGCGGTGCTGTGGCCACACTAGCCCCGATCCATCAGCGCCTGTAATTGCTACATGACTCCTGGACATGCGACTCAAGCGTACCGCGACAGATTATTATCCTTTTTCTCCGGCTGCGATTTTTCTTGCTTTGTGAAGAGCGTCTAAGGGAGGGCGAGGGTAGGATCACTAGCTGGAGGGGGCCCGAGGGTGCTGGAGATACAGCGGGCTGAGAGAGAAAAAGCCAGTGCGTCCGGCGAAAGGGGGTTCCTTCCCAAATTTCCATAACAAGCCTCATTGAATAACGATGAAAATAACATTTCCACAGGAGCTCGCATTTTACCAAGCAAGACTGAGCCCTCCTAGGTGATGCACCGCAAGCTCTCTAATCTATCTTTGGTAACAAAACCCCAATGCTTTGCTAAAGCTGGTAAAATGGAACCAAATCACCTCTTCAATGGATTTGGTCCCCTTCAACCAGCTGTAGCTATGCTTTGATGACAACAGGACCTTTCTGGATGGCTCTCATTGTAACTGCTCTGATCCGATTGCAACTTCTCTCTTGTGGTGACACGTGAGTGCAGAAAAACGACAAATCGGCAGCAATACGGCCCCTTAAGTAACTGTCATTGACTTTGCAACAGCATGAAAGACAGAAAATAAAAACTTCACTCAAGCCAAAAACCTCTACTCAATTTTTATTATTATTATTTTAACTAAGACTTGCTCTCTGACCTGCCATCATGCACAGGATTGGGGGGGGGGGGTTATTTGTGCAGGGCTGGACACCTCATGCTGAATGTAAAATGCTGAGATGCAGTGTGGCGCAGAGGTGGGCTAGACCATGGGGCTGAAAAGCACACATGTGAACAACTGAGGGGGGAAGAGGGGGTTGAGAGAGAGAGAGAGAGAGAGAGAGAGAGAGAGAGAGAGAGAGGGGGAGAGGGAGAGAGAGGGAGAGTGTTACAGCATGAGCTCACTGCGACACGCCCGGGCTCGGTAGCCTCTCTGCCTCTCAATAATCCTCCTGCTCACAAACAGTGGGTGAGGAGTGGAGATGAAAGCCAGATGCTATAGTGTGTGTGTGTGTGTGTGTGTGTGTGTGTGTGTGTCTATAGAGAGCGAGAGCGAGAGAGAGAGAGAGAGAGGGGACAAATCACAGGCAGCCGATCAGGGTCCCTTCGCTACTGCACCAGCGGCCTGCAGTGTTTCCCCTCTCCCACACACTGCATCATAATTCTGTGCCCAATTATTCGAAATTTGTCACCATGTCACGCTGACCCTGCGTCTGTGGCCCAACGCCAATTACACATGAATATAAACCATCCCTGCGGCACGTGACCTTCAAAGGAACTCACCCCCGTTCTGATCCAGAACCTTAATGGATTTACACTGGAGTCATGCCTTGTATGAGCAAGTGTCGGGGGAGGAATAAGACCCTGGCAAGCTTTCCTGTGTTTGAGGCTAAAGAGGCCCGGCGAATAATCAGCTTTTGTTTCACGCACCCCGGCCTGTTTACCACGAATGAAGCCCTAGTGAAGCTCGCGGGCCGACAGGGCCGACCAAAACCAGGCTGTTCAGTTCAGCCACTCGAGCTGGTGAGGTTGCGTAAAGTCCTAAGAAGAAACCGTGAATAGTAGTGTATCTGTGGATGGAACTAATTAAAAAAAAAAAAACACACACAGGGTGGATCATTTGCAGGAGAATAAAAACAAAACAAAAAAAAGCGCGCACTCGTCATAAAGCGTCCGCCACTGCAGGGCCTGTTAGAAGCGCTGCTGTAAGTCATGGGCTATTAATCGTATTGTTTACAGTCCTGGAGCAGCGCTGGCTTCCAGCAGCCGAACGGAGAGGAACCAGGAGGCTGTAATAAACACACACACACACACACTAACTAATCAAAAGCACTCTGGAGAGCTCCACTACATGGATTAAACAACGTAGAGGGACCAGCGAAGCCGCGTTCAAAAGCATGGGCGTCTCAGTTTATATACGAACGCACCTGAAAAGAAAAATAAAGTCTACGCATACCATAAGAGGGGATGCGAGCTGACGTTTGCTGCTCAACAGTTTCTGGCACCTCGTCCAGCCTCATGTGATTTGTCTCTGTGTTTGGGATTCCTCTGTGGTGTTCCAAGCTTCTCCAAGTATCCACCGGCCCACCAGCACTGAGAGCTCTCAGCTCACCAGAAAGGCTCGGCTGCTTCTAAAAGACGTGGATCACATCAGACCAAGTCTTCCCACTTCGATGCAGTATTTAAACACTACAGCAGTTTGGCTCCAGCATTCATACAAAGTTATAAAGTTTTCTGAAAGATGCAGGTCCTGTCTGTCATTTTCACATCCGTCACAAGGAATGGTAACAAAAGTCCGTTGCTTCTAAGGTTTATGAAGTTTATGATCATGAAGCTATGACGGATTTTGGTACACAAACGGACAAATAAGTGGATCTGGTCAACTTTAAAAAAAAAATTAGCAAAAATTACACACATACACGTAAATATACATTAATGTGTATGCATTTATGCACTGTAATCAGTCCCTGCAACCCACAAAAGGTAGAAAAGACATGATGATGTGAATCCCACCCTAAAGCTTTACAGAGGAAAAGCAAAGCCATGCGAGAGAAACAGAACTAAACATTCTTGGCGAGTGGACATAAAGCACAACGTCTAATTAGTCACGTTTACAGGATGAACAGCGTATTTGATAAATTCCGCTGGATTCCAGCCAGCCAAGACGGTTTTCTGTCCACGACTGGGAGAAAATGCAGGACGCAGGCGCCACTTAAAGAGACGGTTTATATTAAAAAGGGGTCGGGTTTTAACTGCAGGGCCGGCGCAGGCCGCAGGGCTGCTCGCTGAAGATTGCAGCAGTGGGAACTCGAGCGAGAAATAAGAGTAAATGGTGAGCTGGAGCAGGGCTATATATCTCCAGGACTTTCTGATGACGATGGGATGGGGCTTAACTCTAAAGCAAGTCTCCACTGTACAAGCGTGCCATAAATATGGACACGGGCACATATTTCATCCGCAAAGTCAATAAAGAGGATGCCCGCGCTGCTGTCGAGAGACCGAAGGAGAGATTGATTAAAAAAAGAAAAAATGAAAAAAAAAGAAAAAGGGAACGCTGCAGGAATGTGTGTCAGGGAGCGCGACGGTGTCCCAAAACCAGCTCAAACAGCACAGAATCCTCCATGGCCATTCGGCTCAGCATTCAAAACAAAATGCAAAGGCCTTACAGACCGAACGGCATTTAACAGAACTCGAATATGGAGAATGGGTAGTCCAACACTTCTCAAAACCAGCCTTAAAGTTTTACACAAGGATCCCACACCTTCAAACACCAAACTCAAGGACTTCAAGGACATTCCAGCCCAATTCCCACCGAAAATGGCACAGATTCAGACCCGGATCAAGGTTAATCATGGTTCTATCACACTCATCGTTAGTGTTCTTGCCTTCACTCTACTTCAGTCACTTTCCTTCCCACAACCACATCTCTCCAGACAGGGGCCCTATGACCCACAGATAGCAGGGACACGCTCATGCGGACACATTAGGTAAAATCTTATTGCACAACACAATATCAAGCGTTTTGTCTGTTCATGTATATTTAAAAAACTTACAAGGTCTTGATTTTGAGGACCCTTGAAAACAGAGTTTAAAATTAAGAAACATTTTAAGTTATTTCATTAATGCAGTTGCACAAATACCCAGCAGAGGGCATTTGCACCGCATGTTACTGTAGAAGCCGTGATTGTAGATTCCAGTTTATGACGAATGTATTTGGTTTCTTCTACATTAAATTAAACTAATCCAACTTATTTATTATTTGCAATGATCACTTCAAGTGTGATTTCTCCTCATTTCTGCTCTATTAGCTTACAAAGCGATGCAGTCTGTTGTTTCTGAAGCAAAGACGCCCAAACCCAAAAAAATGACGCTGAGCTAGACACGCTTATCAACACAACAATCAAATATAACAGTATTCAAACTATTCAAAGAGAAAGGGACTGTCATCTGTGAAAACACCACAGCACACAGTGTGAACAGCACAAATTCTTCCTCAGCATTTAACACATTCACCAAGTGAAGCAGCGGACAGCCAGGGACACAGCGCCCGGGGAGTAGTGTGTGGGGACGGTACCTTGGTCAAGGGAACATCGGGGTGCTTAGCAGTCTTGGGAATCTAACTCACAACTTCCTGACCTAACAACTGGTAAAACAGCTACCCCTAAATTCAAACCTAAACCTTCATACTGTTTTTTGTGTCATGTCCCGATGTCAACCGGGCTATGGCTCCATGGTGAGCCAGAAATAACCGGTCTATCATTCCAAAGCCTGAACAAACCAAGGAATCGATATAAAGGCAACCGTACCTGGGGTTCCCGCGGAGTGCGGCATGGTGTAGAGCGTTGAAGCCGTTGTTGTTGGTGATGGTGACGTCAGCGCCAGCCTCCAGCAGCACCGACAACATGTCATCCCTCTTCTTGCTGATGGCATCATGCAGAGGTGTGTCTCCTTCAGAGTCCTGCAGGGGGCAGCACAGAGTCCCACCGTCATTTATAACTCCAGCACTAAGGCTCCAATAAAATAAACGATCTTCCCCAAGCTGATCTAACAAACAGTGAAGGCTGCTGAGAGCAGCTAAAGACGTTCTGGAGATTTACAACATCTACGGTAGCTAAATAACTCAATATACTTACATACTAAACTGTATACTTATATACTACATATGCTAGAAAATCAGAACCCCAATAAATCTTAAAGTCCAGGTTTTTGTTTTTTTTTTTTTTACAGAGTACAGCCAATTCTGCAGCTGGCTGAGGGACGTCAAATTTATGATCAAAAAGTATTTTAAATGCTGTTGAATAAAGGGGTAAATGTCCAAAGCACCAGAGCTGCCTAGTTTTTGACACACCCCGCCAAATAAACAACCATTAAAAGGCAGGGAGAGGGAGAAATTGTGCCCGGGAGAAGAGACGGTTTTGATGGAAGGCAAAGCAGGGGCTTAGAGCAGCCTAAAAATATTCAAACGAAATCAAAGCAGACTGCAGCGCAGGAGAGAGCAGGAAGAACATAAGTGTGTCTGTGATTCTTAGAAGTCTGCACTTACCGTCGCTTCTAATAAGATAATCTCAAAAGCCAACAAAACATCTGTGTGCGCGCGTAAACAAATGCATTCATATACATACAGACGCATTTACATATATATGTGTGTGTGTATGTATATGTATATACAGATTTGTATATACATAAAGCACATACATTGTGTGTGTGAGACAGAGAGACTGGGAACTTTTATCAACTGAGTAACAATTAAAGCCTTTAAACAGGGATGGTTAATTAATTTAAACTGTGTTTACAGCACTTAAAACATGTTTTCATTAAAGAATGACTGATTTCTAAACATTTCTATAGCTGTGGGACTCTTTTAATGATCATTATCCTATATCAGCCACATCATACGGCTAAAAGACTGGAGAATCAATCGCGGGTGCCTAGAAAGCAGCACGGCAGGTTCTCTTAACGTTTCCACAGTTCACAGTAACTCAGCAGGTCCCAGTCCAACCTCAAAGCTACACTCATTTCTGTGCTTCCTCCAAAATGTGAAATTCCCGATTTGTTAATAAACAAGCGCTGCAGAGTCTAAGCCTGAACTTAAATGGAGCAAAATACGTCTTACATAAAAACGTGCCCACGCTGTTTGTTGTTTTCTGTAAAACGCTTCATGATACTGAACACGGTCACTATTGATGATACTAGCAGTCAAGTAAAAGTAGTAAAAAGAGTGTGCAAAGCTGTCATCAGAGATGTTTCAGTGTTAATCTACAATGTAGCCTATGATAAAAACAAAGGAAATCAGTTCATGGGAAGGTGTGTCCAAACTATTGACTGGTACTGTATATTCACTGCTGTCAGGACCCCAGTCGCATCAACAAACATTTGAAGTTTGGTGGTCGAGATTAAAATGTAAACAGCGGATACGGGTTACGTGATATCACTGTTTCCGCTGCAGTGTAAGTCCAGTACCTGAAGGCTGGGGTGGCAGCCGAAGTCGAGAAGGGTCTTCACCACCTGCAGGTGACCCTTGTTGACGGCGATGTGCAGCGGCGTCTGCCGGCGTTTGTTTCTGGCGTTCAGGTCGGCGCCGCCACGGTGCAGGACCTCGATGACCGAGCCCTCGTCCCCGAACGCAGCATGGTGCACTGCCCGGTCGCCGTCCTTATCCTTTACAAACAACACGACAGTCAGAACCAAGACAAAACACACACCAGGCTACTGAGGGTCCAAAACCAAAGGAACCCTGGACATCTGCAGTCAGACAGGACGGTCAAAACTTACTGAATCCTATAGAAACGTTTTGTTTATTAAAAAACAAAGCTTTTCTGTAGGGAAGCTGGGAAATATGACCATTACATCACTCTTTATCTTCATCAGATTGTGGAACATCAACAAACTGCAGGTTTCAAAAGAGACCAAGCATGCGACTGAAAGATTCAATTTTAATGTGTTGTATTGTTATTTTTAAGTATTTAATGCTCAACACTTTGGGATGTTCAATGTCAAATAAAGCTCAGTTTTTATTAATACAGAAGCAGATATAAAGAGGGCGAGACAACCTTCTATAGTATTGTTTAAATATGGCACTGCAGCTTTTTATATAGCAATATAGCAAATTAGACAGAGAGAGAGACAGAGAGAGAACTATTGTTTAAATGTGGCACTCTGGAGGTTAATTGTGCATCATGAACGTTTCTTGAAGCATCATGATATTGTATCTTTGCCCAGTAGCCCAGACTTTTGCTCGGTACGTTATGTTCAGTCGGGTCTGTTCTCCGCGCTACTTTCCACCATATTCAAACAGTAAACGGGCAATTTCAGAACTTTTCCTGCAGAGCGATTCCATACAGGCTTAAACACTTTTCTGATGTGATATTCAGGGCCTCCTTGCTCCCATCAGTGACCGATGCCCCATATTACATCTGACCCGACACAAAGCGAAGTGCCAAACATTTGCAAGAAAGGCTGCAATCAAAGCTCGCGGTGGGAATGGGCTGCTCCTGGAAATACCACCAGATGCCAGAACATAAATATTCGTCCCTTGATTGTGAGTGGAGAACCAGTCGCAGGTTTGGAATAACAATGCCTGCCTTCCCAGTGTACAGTTCTGTTCCCCCCCCCCCCCAATAAGTAAACGGAGGATGCTCCAGCTGCATGCAAACTTCTCCTGCTCTTAATATGGGCACTGGAGGATCGCTCACATGACACTGCGCCTCTTTTTCTCAACACAGACCCCGGAGACTGCAGCCTTAACCCTCCGGCCTCCGGACATTTTTGTGCACTTACTCCATAATATCGATAACATACTCCATATCAATAACATACTCCATATATCAATAACACCCCCATAACAGAAATAATGTCCCCCAAATTATCAACAATATCCTCCATAATATCAATAATATCCTCCATAATCTCCATAATATCCCCCAAATTATCAACAATATTCTCCAAATTATCAATAATACCGTCCATAATCTCCATAATATCCTCCAAATTATCAATAATATATTACATAATAGCAATAATATACTCCATATATCCAATTGTAACACTCGACTCCCTCGTGGCGACCCATGAAAACTACATTTTTTAATTCTTTGATATTTACACTGTTAAATTATACAGTTTAAGTTAAAATACTTTCACTCTAAACCCAATGCTTGAGAAATGTAGATTTTAGTGCTTTCTACCAGATTATGTCATTTATCCATTTTTGGCCGAGCGAGTTATTTTATATAATAGTTTTAGTTCCCAATGGGGGAGTCTGATGTCTCACTGCCCTTCAATGGATCAAATTAATTCCGACACAGGTGTGACCTTAAGGATGTCAGATAATGGTTTTGTGTTTGTGCATGAAAATAAAATTCAGTGTTGTTAATCAGTTACATATTTCAGACTTGTTACATTTTGGGCCCCAGTAGCATTGAGAATATAGAAAATGGCCGTTTTTGAGGTTGTTTATTAACAAGTGCTTTGTGGGTTAATACCCTGTTTTGATATTAATAGTGCGAGTTTGGGGTTTAGGACTCCTATATTATAAAGTATTTATTCTGTACTGATATTAATAGTGTGAGTGGTTACAGTGGAGAGAGACAGAGAATTGGAGTAAGAGACAGACAGACAGACAGACAGACAGACAGAGAGAGAGACAAAGAGAGGACCCCAATATTATGAAGAATTTACTCTGAACTGATATTAATAGTGTGAGTGATTACAGTGGTTTCCATGAATGACTGCAAACACGAGGGCGGCATTACAGCTAAAATCTAAACACACTTATTTCAATTTCCAGTTCTGTGTTAAAACCTTTACAGCCTCACTGCTCGTTACCAGATGTGGACACTTAGATGTCTTAGATTTACAAATAAGGACCTTGTCTTGCGGTTTAAACGTGAGTAACCGGTGTAGCTGCTTTGGGTTGGAGTCAGTGAGGCGCTGAGCGCGTGTCTGGCGGCACTCCGTCAATTTATGTGGGTGGATAGACTGGGCTGAGGACGGGAAGATGGAGCGGCAGGTGCGTCAGGTTACCTCAGCCTCTAGGTCAAAGTTTGCTTTGCTTTTGATCTTAGTAAAAACTTCATGTAGTAGAAACAGCAAAAAGTATGTAACAATATACAAAAATTATATATAAATAATTATATAAAATCGCTGGAAGAAAACACTAAAACTACATTTCTCAAGTTTAGAATGAAAGCATTTTGCCCTAAATTGTATGATTTAACAGTGTAAAAAACAATCATAATCGGATCGGATAATAAAGACGAGGAGGGCCGGAGAGCTAACCTGTAAAAACAGTCCTGGAAGTGTTTTATTGTCATCAGTGATCTGTCTGCCTTTACTGTTACACATCATAACATTCCCATAAAATAAGTGCTATAAACCCGAACAAAGACATTTCTGCAGAACTAAATATGCGTTTTCTTACAGCGCCTCTGAAATTACAGTCTGATTAATAGCTCAGGCACAGGAGGCAGAGAGCAACATTTTAGCAACGAGTTAAGCAGAGCTTTTCTTTAGAGGCACTTATTATGAAAGAGACTGGAGGAAAATGTAGAGGCTGGTAGTAATAACGGCTGGACGATCCTCCTGTAATCACTCCGGGGTAAAACGCTTATAATGTGCCTCGGAGAGAAACTAAAACCTCTCTCTGCATCGGGGGGGTGGGGGGGTGGGATGGGGCGGTTAGTTCTCTTAGATGAGTCGTATTTGATTTGGGCAGGACACGATTCACAATCTAGGTTAGTCATACTCTCTTATGATCTAATTATAAAGGCCAGTTTCTAACAAATGAACCATACGAGTTTACGGGTTAATACACAAACACTAAAGTATTTACTCTGTACTGATATTAATAGTGAGAGTTCGGGGGTTAGGACCCAAATATTATAAAGTATTTACTCTGTACTGATATTGGTGAGTTTGGGGGTTAGGACCCAAATATTATAAGGCATTTACTCTGTACTGATATTAATAGTGTGAGTGCTGACAGTGGTTTCCATGAATGACTGCAAATGCAAGGGCTGCATTACAGCTAAAATCTAAACACACTAAACATACAGTGAGGCGTTGAGCGGCGCTTCGTCAAGTTATGCGGGTGGATAGACTGGGCTGAGGACAGGAAGATTGAGCAGAGGGTGCGCCAGGTTACCTCAGCCTCCAGGTCCACGCTTTGTTTCAGCAGCAGTTTCAGCACGTCCACGTGGCCGTTCTGGCTGGCCGCCTGCATGGCTGTGTGTCCCGCACACTGACCGTTCACCTGAAACCAGAGGAGAGAGAGGACGTGACTGAGCGGCCCATAGGAACCACAGTGTATACTCAGGGTCAGTGTGTGTGTTTCTGTACCATCAAATAAATCTTTTTTTTTTATTTCCCCAAAATACCCAACAGAACCAGAAGGCTTTATTACATTTATAATATTTACAAGTATAATAAAGGCTTGCTGAGGTTAAGATCAGTGTCTGAACTAGGGCTGCACAATATATCGCAAATTTACCGTCATCGCGATATCAACATGCGCAATATACATATCGCGAAAGACTGCAATAAATGGTGTTTTTCCAAAACTCTTCACCCAGAGCCACAGAGAAGTGGGCAAAAAATCACTGGCCAGTTTTTTCATCTTCTGTGCTGTTGTTATAGATTGTTCTTATTGCTATTTTTTCTGGATAAGTACTTACTATAATTTAAATTGTTTATGTTTATTTAAGATTTAAAATTATTTAAAAAATATTTTCAGATTTTTTTCAACAATGTTCAATGGCTCAAATGTTTTATGGGAGGCATTAAACGCTCTGTTTAAGTAAATTCTTTAAAAAACACACATATTGGAATGTAAGTATTGCATTTCATTTTTTTCTACATAGACTAGTCAGTGTCTGGAGTCTGTTATCAGCAAATCCAAAGCAGAAAAACATGACTATAAAGGCAATAAAATTTTTGCTCACTTATCGCATGTGATATCGCCGTCGCAACACACAACAACTTTATCGCATATCGCATGTTTTCCTAATATCGTGCAGCCCTAATATGGACCTCAAGTTGTGTGATTTATTCTGATTTTCTTAGCCTAATAGCTCTATTTGGATTTTCTTGCAACAGACTCTAAATGCCTGTTCCATGTGTAAAATGTGCTGACAACCTTTTGTAAGCTGTACCGTAACATTTGTAATTACACAGCTGACTTAGGGTGAGCAGTGGGTTGTCAAATTATGTTTGGTTTCTTAAAGGGCCATGGTATGCAAAACTCACTTTTTGCATTCTTTTGGGAGTTACTCTGTTGTTCAGGACTCTGTAGAAGCTGGGTTCCCAGCTTCAATACTTTACACCACACACTGTGCACATTTTTTGTGCTTTCCCTCATTTAGCACAACTGATTAAACTCATTAACTAATTAACGAGCGCCCTCTGTGCTGGGTCAGGTGTCTTAGAGCTGGGATAACACACGAGTGTGCCGAGCGAGGGGTCACCAGGACTCAGGGAACTGCTGGCAGTAGAAAGCACGGGCCAGCATGCAGGGGCTAATTAGCTCAGCTGTCCTGACTTAGCAAAAGCTAACTGCTTGAGTGCAAAAAGCCTGATTGCCTCATTGAACCATTTTAGTAAAAAAAAAAGGTCTGCATCTCTCAACCCAATTGCATTTAACCTGCTATGTTTCTGGTCAGTCTTTAGTATTGGAGTCAATTTTGTGTTTTGTGGTGCAGTCCCCCCAACTAGAAAACACATTTCTTGTCTTATCAGGTGAAGGTTGTAAAATGCAATTCCATTGCAGTTTTAGTTCATCCTTTCTGCAGACCTGTGCCTAATTTCCTTTCCCTGTCCTTTATCTCTGTTTTTCTGTGTGTCTCTGTGTCTCGCTCTTTCTGTCTTTCTCTCACTTGCGGTCTCTCTCCCCTCTCTGTCTCTGCAGTTCTGCCTCAATGAACCTGACTATTAGAAATATTCAACTGGTTTTTTTGAACATGCAGTTTCATAACAGGTGGACCAATATTAATGGAAATTGATTTAAATTTTATTACATGAAATCTCATCATATTAACGTATTTTGTTGATTAAGACTATTTCCCCCCATACGTATAGTGTTGAAGATATTAAACACATCTAATGGAATGAATATGTTTTATTTGATTTTGGGGGAAAAAAAAGAGCTAAAACTGTGAAGCACTAAAGCAAAAAAAAATACATAACATTAACTTGGCCAAAAGCTGAGAAGCTGAGATATACATAATAACCACGGCACTGAACTGTTTTCATTTAATTCTCCTGACAGAAGTTGGTGTTTGTGGAGATGTGTTGGCATGCCTTTGCAGCTATAAGCTAATGTGCTAGCCCCTGAGCTATTGTGCTAAATGTAAACAGACACTCTAGCCCTGAGATATCAAACTAAGCCCCAGCTAATGGATAGACCACAACTTCATTTGCTCCATTCAATCAGATGTTAAGTGTCGTTTGAAGGCCATGTGTGTGAAATCGAGACTCTTGTTTCAAACAATACAGTGCAGTCTGCTGTATTGTCACGTCCTTTGCTAAATGCTGTCAGGGCAGTAATTCATCCATATTGAGCTGGGCTTTTTTATAACTGTGTGCTCGTATGAAAGAAGGAAAGTGATACAGAAAGTACCTGAGAGTGTGTGACTGGTTGGTTTACTCTAGATTTTGATCTGGCCTGTATTCAGCTAGTGTGGAGGCGCAGGTTTCGGCAGTAGGAGACCTGAGGCTTGTCACCTTAGCAGGGTTTGGCCATGACTCAGAATCTTGTGGCTTCGCTTTTCAAAGCGAACCGTCCTCAAAGGAGGCAAAAGGACGTAACGATAAGATTCTGCCATTGTTCTTGCTGTTCAGGAACGCAGTGGGTTGCTTGGAGAACTGCAGATAATTTGGGCATTTTACAATATATACCACCATCTTGTCAACCGTATTTGAATCAGATTCAGAAACCTTTACTGATCCCGGAGGAAATTGCTTAGAACAATGTAAAATTCTTTCTCTGCATTTAATTAATTCACCAAGTAAAGCAGCGGGCATCCAGTGATGTATGAACTCAGGGAGCAGTGGTGCCCCTAACAGTCTTGGGATTTGAACCCACATGCTTCTGAACGCAGGGGCAACTCTCTAACCGCTAGGCTACCAGAGGTCTTTTCATTGAAATGTTCATTATGGGCTGTATCTGTACATTGAGCAAAGCATTCGTCTAAAGTTTGGAAACCGGAGTTAGCCGGGGCTTGATGGTATCTCTAGACCTCGCCCTATTTACAATAGTGTTTCCAGAAACCCAAGTTTTTCAGGTAAAAACAAAGCACTTCTGGAAACCGCATCTGTCAAATGCTCTAAATGCGATTATAAATGTAAGTCCACCCAGAAACACTTGGTAGTGCATTCTAGTCATGCAAGGCCGGGTGTGGCTCCCTTTGAACTGGGAATGGCCTTTAACATCAAAACTAAAAGTGACTTTAGCATTTAAAAAACCTCAATAGTCAGCTTTGACAAATAGTTTGTAAAGTTCAACCTTTTTCACCTTCTAGCTTTATCAGCAAGGCCCTTTTGACTGAGGGAAGGGACCTTTCCCGTAAACAGACACCATGTTTAGTGTTACACACCATCCCATTCATTTTTTAACTGGTGAACAGTCTCCTCCTTTGTTATGTCTCTGGCCTAGTTCAGTCAGACAGGAATTCTTCCTTTCCAGTATGCAAGATGTCGTTCTAATGTTCCTAGCTGTAAATGTGTTTCTCCTGAGGGAACCAGCCAGCTAGTAGAGAAAAATGCATCAGTGCCTTAATACACATCTGTAGAACTGCATGTGTGTGATTAAGAGATTAGCGGGAGGACAATGGTGTATAGGGCAGCAGCTTGTTTGTTAAAGTGGGAGTGACCTTGTTAGTGATTTGTCATGCGTGAACACACTGCACACAGTGTAAACAGCACAGAATTCTTTCTCGGATGGTACTGTGCTCAAGGGTACCTGCTAGAGTTGCCTCTAGCAGTCCTGGGATTCGAACCCACAACCTTCTGATCATAGGGCCAACTCCCTAACCACTTGGCCACCATCTGCCCCATTATAAAATGAAATATTAGCCTGCTTTGTTCTTTCTAGTGGGTGCACATTCAACGGTTTTCAGTGAAATTTTCAGGTTTAAAGGCCTGGAAAACCTTCTGCTGATGCATCTTGTGGGCCGGGCGGGACTACAACAGACATTTAACTATGAGTTGTGAGAATCATTTTTGTTGTTGTTTTGAAGCCAAGTTAGCTGTCGCAATACAATGAATGACACAATTGTGCAATACCTGCTGGGTGAGAATACTGAGGCCATCCCGAGAGATGCAATGCTCCACTTCACCAGTTTATATAACTTCTAACATATTACATAACATATATTAAATATTAGTTTTAGGCCCAAATGTCAGTTTGAGGGTGTTTACTGTATTTAGCTGATCCTGTAATTATCTAGAAGATAAATATAATGACTGTCAGAGTCCTAATTAAGGCATTGACGTGAAGTATAGAGAGTTAAAAAGGGGAAACATTCAATGCAGGGGTTTCCCTAATCAGGACAGAGAACAGTTTGCTCAGTGCTTTGAGTCATTGTTGTGATTCATTGCTCTAGAGGGTACTGAGTAGCGCAGTGATGATTCAGTGGCATCTTTCTGTCACTCTTTTAACCGGAGGGAAAGTGTTCAAGGTCAGAGTGTCCTATGGAGTTCTGTTTTTTTCCCTTTATCTACCTCCACACTCTTCCCTCCCCACCCCAACTCCACCCCACCACATGATGGGACTTTGCCATGGCAACACTAGTGAGAGCTGTTAAAGCTATGATGGGGTGAGGGTGGAACAGTTGCATTTTACAAAATTATACTTAAAATGATGTATGGAAATTGAAAACTATCACTGACAGAGGGTCTTTCATTTGTCATCTTTCATGTTAACCTCTCTGTGATCAAAACAATACCCCTTGGGTGCATCCTGTATATTTTTGTTATTGATTATGGCTTAATTTTGCTGTTTTGTAAGATCAGTATTATGTGTGCATGGCAGTTTGAGCCAAACCGGTTGATAATGGACTGAATGGAGACCTTTTAACAAAAAAAGGATGGTAAGTCGTATTGATCCTGGAAATATGTGTAACGGTACACCCCTAGCTGGGAGTATTTCGGGGGCAGGCTGTTGGGTTGAGTGGGGTCGAGTGGGCTTGCAGCTGTGTGTGTTGGTGCTCTGTGTCTGGGAGGGGGCAGGGGAGCTGGAGGAAAGGGAAAGGGCCGAGTGCTCCGTCATTGGGACAATGGGAGTTTGGAAGCCAGGCTAGCAGAGCCATCTGCTGCAGTGCTGCTGCAGACAGGCCCCACATCCACCACCCACCCTTATCATTCTCTGTCTGTCTGCCTCCCTTTCATTTTCTCTCTCTCTCTCGCTCTCTCATTCTCTCTCTCTCTCTCTCTCTCTCTCTCTCTTTCTCTCTCTGTCATTCTCTCTCTCTCTCTCTCTCTCTCTCTCTCTCTGTCTGTCATTCTCTCTCTCTCTCTCTCTCTCTCTCTCTCTCTCTCTCTCTCTCTCTCCCTCTCTCTCTCTCTCTCTCTCTCTCTC
>JBBPDC010000039.1:28308061-28323661 GCA_037974485.1 Hemigrammopetersius urotaenia | reverse complement strand
GCAGCCACAGGGAGCCAGTGGAGGTTCCTTAGTAAAGGTGTGGTGTGAGTGAACTTAGGAACGTTGAACACTAACCTAACACTAACCTGGTTCATGCAGTATAGAACTAGCTTCATCACAAACACTGTATGTGCAGGAAAAAGTAAACTCAGATCTGAAATCAGCATGAAAAACACTACAGAACCCACAGAAACTGATCTCTGATGATTTTGTCCTGTGTTTTAACTAAATCAAAAATCTGAATATTCGTAACATTTCTCATTACTGTGATCTTGAAAATGTTCTGCTCTTAATAATAATAGTAATAATATTATGAGATGCTGCTTTTTTAGTTACGTACAGATATTCACAATCATAAGTGAATTTTTTTCCCTGGAATTAATTTATATACAGTTCCTCTCTGTCCGCACCACCTTCAAAACGGACAACAGCAACACTTACATCCTCCCAACACACACCAAACCTTCCCACAGCCCTTCCGCGCGCCCTCACTCACGGGCTTCTTAGTAGTTTGTGTTTCGCTCTTTTTACGATCAGAAATATAAAGATGTGTTTACTTATTTTTGACAGTCAATTTTATTGGCAGCAACAACCATCAGCATTTCTGAATCATGCTGTTCTGAATCATTCTCTTGCGTTGTTCTGGAGCAGTAAGCTGCAAGAGGCAGTGTATTTATGGAGGCGTATTGCAGTTGTAATGTCTTTCAATATATTAGAGTCCAAAACATCCCTTTTCTGGAATTAAAATGATTTAAGGTCTGTAATTGTATCAAATTGTACATTTGCTCCTCCATTCCATGCAGTTCATGTAACTACAACAACCGCTCATTTTCAAATTATAGTTTTTGCACTGTTTTTGAAGTTCCAAACACTGTAACGTTCACATGTATGAAAATTTGAGATCTCTGATTCTTTGCGATTTACGATTATATGCTTCCTGTGATTTCTGAAGCCCCACTATCAACCCGGACAAAGTGCTTTTGTACAAGCCAGTGAGTTTGTCTGAAATCATGCACTTTTGCAATTTTAGTGCGTGATTTTAGGGCGTAGTGCCCTCACACTGAAAACTAAGCTAAAATTCAGTTCACTGAAAGTACCCGGATGCTGCACTGAAAACAGCCAGTAAACGCAGTGCGGATTGATGGACACTACACAAACTAAACGGCGTAATTTTGACCACGTAGCGGAGGGGGTGAAATTTTCGGAAAGTTTTCGAGTTGAATATGGCGGTCAGCAGTGAAATGCAAGCCCAGTTGGAGGCAACTGTTTTGTATAAATGTGAGTAACGTTAATGAAGTTATTTTACTGATGTACACTGCGGTATAACTGGCAGAGAATCGCGAGCAAATGTTCGCCCCCCCGTCACTTCCATGAAGTGCAAAATGTCAGTGTTCCATTTAGCACAGCACTGACCCACGGCAGTGCGCACTACAGAGGGAAGGGCTCAGGGCGCACTACACACTGCATTCCAGTGCACTCACGTAAGTTCACTCAGCTTCTGAGGTTTGGTGTCTCTTTCACTTTGAAAAATGAACGAGATGCAATTGGATCACAAACTATTCTTTCCTCTTCCATCTTTAGAGGCCACTCCGGCTGACAAGAGTTCATCGCATTCCAGCTTCTCCCAGGCGTCCTCCAGTGCTTCTGGGGGTCTCCACGCCCCGGTCGCTTCCAGTTCGTCCACTTCTGCGACGGTGTCCCCCGTCCTCCAGTCCCACGCCTCCGCCCTCCTGCAAGACCCGGCTCTTCTCAGACAGCTGCTCCCGGCGCTGCAGGCGACGCTGCAGATCAACAATTCCAGCGTGGACGTGGCCAAAATCAATGAGGGTGAGTGACCGAGAGAGTCATTTCTGCTTTGCTGTCTTAACCGAGTGATCTCGCTCCTTCAGTGAAAACCTTCTTTCATCTAAAACTGTTGCGATTAAACATATTTATATGATAAAATAAAAGAACCTCCTTCATGAATCGACACTGATTAGTCGATGATGCATTTTCCAGTTTCTCCAAATGTGCTCTTAGTTGATTGACATGCATTTGTATGCATGATTTGTGATGTAGAACCGTTTTCTCTGACAGGAGTTTAAGCCTTTTTCCCTTTCAACCAAAAATCAGCACTCTAAACACTGCCTGGTCCTGGACTAGGCTTAATCATGGCCTGCTCAACTGTCCTGTAGTTATTAGTTTTTTCCTTCTTTAAGGGTGTATTTATTCTTGTAGTTTGGTTCCTTTGGTCTGAATCAAAACAGAAAACTATGATGTTGCACTTTAGTCTTGGTTCACTGTGATATTGATTACTGTGTGTTCATGTGGATATTTAACCAAAGATATAAACAGTTGTGCGTATAAAATAAATAAATAATATATTTGGCAGTAACAACTCTGAACGCCCATCAGCATTTCTGAATTATGCTATTCTGGTCCATTGTTTTATTTTTGTTGTGTTTATTCTCTTGCGTTGTTCTGGAGCAGTAAGCTGCTAGAGGCAGTGCATTATGGAGATGTATTGCAGGGTGAAATCTGGAGCTGCATGATATGGGCAACACATCACTATTGCTACATATTGCAGTTGTGATGCCTTAATATATATGAGTCCCTTTTCTGGAATTCAAAAGAGTTAGTCTGTAATTATTGTATTAAATTGTACATTTACTCCTCCATTCCATGCAGTCCATGTATGGAAAATAAACTACAAAAATGTGCTGATTTGTGATGTCACAAAACCAGCACATTTAAATATATCTCCTTATTCTGGCTACAGCTCCGCCCACTGGATTTCTTGAATACCTCGAAGACCTCGAGGCTCATTTGCATATTGTTGCCTGCATTATCAGTATTGTAAAGGCTGATATCGCAATATGATTAGCAGGCAGTATATTGTGCACTCCTAGTGAAGTCCCTGCAACACAGTCTCAAGGTACTCACTGCACTTAAAAGCTTTGTTGGTACGTTTGGTGCATTAATGCACCATGTAATAGGGATGTGCTGTCGTGTGTAGAGAGAATTTTGTAAAAGCTACAAACAAGCCACTATAAATTAGTCTTTGATTAATTTAATATGAACCATGTCCTTCAAAAATGGGCCAAAGGTTTTGGACCAGAGTTTTTTAGCAAGCGCAGTGGTGCCATCCTGCTGAAGGGGCCTCGGTGCCTGTAGCTGCTACACGCCAGTGTTGGCCACATTGTCACCTGTACTATAACGGCAATCGTACTGCTCTTTGTTTTTATCTAACCAAACCTGTGGCCTGAAGCCTGAACAAACTCAAGTTTACTTTTTATGATGATTCGGGGCATAGTGTATTCAGACACAGCACCAAGCCATCCCTCAATTCTTTACCTTGTGCTTTGATACACCTTTGATTCTATTTTCTGTCAGACTGTCTGATCTCTGTCACACTGAGGAGATTAAATGAAGGAAATGTGAACAAATGTTTTACTGCCAGGCTGCAAAGTGTCTAAAGATACAAGGAGCCTAGATAAAGGATCCCAACCACTCAACATTCAGCACCACCAGTATACTGATCACTGTCTGATCATCTGGAATCTGCTCCTGGTTCTTCACTGGTTCAGGACTTCAGTTAGATGCTCTTTGTTCTTCTTGAATGATTCATATGTAGGTCACTGTGTGTCTTAACCAACAGAAACATTCCTCTGAAACTGGTCAGGTTCAGGGACTGGACTGGAAATGAGAAGCTCAAAGTCCTTCAGGAAGCCTGGAGAACTGTTCCTCAAGAACACAGTAACATACAAGAAGGTCTGGATCTCTGGAAGAGAAATGTGAAGAAATGAGGGGCGGCTCGAGCATTGCTCAGCATTTAATACACAAATTACTTGATTAATCATCCAAATAATCGGTAGATTGGTCAGTTAATATAAGTGAGTCATGACAGCCCTGCTGTTGTTCCTTCTCCTAGCTTTTCTGTGCAGCGCCGCTCCTGAGACGGTTGTTTAGAACCTTTTATAAGTGCACTGCATGTCTGTGAATCTCCTTTCGAGTCTGCATGATTTGACCCGACTCTTTAAGAATGACTGCGGGCAGTTCTAACCGTGAAACTCGCCTTTAGCATGCTTTAGCCCTCAACAGCATGTGTGGACTGCATTAAGCCTTTAAAGAAAGTCAAGATATCCACCAGCAGGTGGCGTCAGCTGCTGTATGTTTGAATTTTTGCATTTATGTGCAGCTTACACTCACGCTGTCTCTCTGCACTGAAATGCGCTGTTAGATTTAGTCAAAGTGTTTATTTATTCCCTTTCCCCATCTTCAGCTCTAACACACTGCCTGTGTTGCTCCAGTCTGTTGCTGTAGGTTTAATGAAAAGTTTAGGGTTGAGCGATATTGCAGAAATATAATATCATGGACTTTTTAGTTCAGTTTTTATGCGGTTTGACCAGTAAAGCAGTAATGCCACACTTTTAAATACAATATATTTATTAGGGCTGCACAATATATCGCAAATTTACCGTCATCGTGATATTAACATGCGCAATATACATATCGCGAAAAAATATATATATATCACGAAAGACTGAACTGAGATAAATGGTGTTTTTCCAAAACTCTTCACCCAGCGCCACAGTGAATACGGTGCTGGGTTTCTTCATTTGCTGTGCTACTATTTTTTTCTGGCTACGTACTTACTATGATTCATGTTTACATTTATTTAAGATTGAAATTCAATGTTCAATGGTTCAAATGTTTTATGGGAGGCATTAAAATGCTCTGTTTAAGTAAATACTTAAATATGGAAATGTGGCATTTAATTTTCTGCATAGATTAGTCAGTGTCTGGAGTCTTTATTACCACAAATCCAAAGGAGAAACACTTTAAGGCTAAGTTTATACTCATTTATCGCATGTGATATCGCCATTGCAACACTCAACAACATTATTGCATGTTCTCCTAATGTCGTGCAGCCCTAATACATATATATTATTATTCAGGGTTATACTGCCCATAATTACATACAGTTAAGCAGGACAAGCTATGCTGGCTTGGATTCTTTGGATTGGAAATCCTGACACTACAGCAAAAACCAAAAACAACTGCCTGGTTTAGGAGTCCTCTTTTTATTAAAGCAGATGTCTGTGCACAGTTCTTACCCCTGATAACCTCTATATGCTCAAGAGAAACACAAAATTAGGTCATTTATTATGATATTGGTAAAATGTCCATATCTTGCACCCTGTCTCCAGTTCTTCGCTGGAATCTCAGTTTTTATACCGACAGTTGTAGTGTGCAGCTGGCTGTTTCCCCACGTAGAGCCCCGTGTTGTCTTTGTGCAATGGCCTTCAGTTTAAAATCCTGCTTTGACTCTGTGTTTGTGTGTCTCTTTCTCTTTGTGTGTGTTTCCCTCTCCAAGTCCTTACAGCTGCTGTCACCCAAGCTTCCTTACAGTCTATGCTTCATAAAATTCTCACTGCTGGACCGTCTGCTTTCAACATCACTACTCTGCTTTCCCAAGCTGCTCAGTTGTCCGCACAAGGTATGCACACGGTCCTGGCCGGTCATATGTCATGTCACGCAACAAAAACACCCATCCAGAAAGAAAATGGTGAAACTGTAGCATCCTAATCAGACGTGCATGCAGACGTTAATGGAATAGTTCAGGCAAAAGTGTTTCCACACACTACAGCTTGTCCCAGCTTTATGTAGCTAACAGACAATAGAAATCAATACAAACCCAAGTCTTTACTGTTAACACGTTCCTAAAAATTCTGTTAACTTGCTTAAACTACATCCGGTTCTTGGTGTAGGGGGTGAGGACTGATCTCGGATCAGATTCTGCAGAAGTTTTATAGTGTTAATGAGGTGGTTTGTGAAAACAGACCTGTTTTTAAAGAAAAAAAGTATTATTTTTTACAGCTCAGTGTCATACTGTGTCCTAAACCACGTCCACTAGTCTGATCACCTTCTTGAAGAACTGGATGCGGTCTGAGTGAGATTTTGAGGATGTATTAATAGGAACGATTTGTGCAAAATGTAAAATCATTCATTTGTAAAGTTTTTAAAAACCTGTGGAAACCACACAACCATCTGTCCCAAACCAAATAATATAAAACATGTCTTTGAATATGTTTGTCCCATTACAATATGCAGCTTTATATATTGCAGCATTTTTTTTTTTGGCCATACTTGCTTCACATGAACACTTTATCACAAGTCAGAGGTGTTCTGACTTTGTTTTAACTCTGTTAATGCTCTGGATGCTGTAGGAGGTTAAATAATTTGCCTGTATTTGTTTTGTAATATGTAATTCATGCAGTACTATATAATGCAGTTAAAATCTTGTTTATTTATTGTTTATTTTCTTCACATGTAGACGTTACCTAAATCAGAGGTTCTAATTGACTTTACATTATTTTGAATGTCAAAGCCGTTTACAAATTTTGGGCCATGCTGTTTAATGTCAGTCTTAATAATTTTTTTCCCCAATTTCTGATTAAATTGTTTATAATTCTTTGCTTGTCATTAATCCTCAGCTCAACAGTCCGGGCAGTCGCCCATGTCTGTAACGCCAGACGCCTCGTCGCCAAGATCTTACGTGTCGCCCAGAGTCGGCACCCCTCACACCAGCACCGCCACCCCGAAGCCCCTCCACACCGCTGGACTGCCGCCAGCTCAACCAAAAGTAAACGCCAAGAACAAACCTAGTCACGCTTATAGTTCCCCTTTATTTCATCATTTTCAACATGTAAAACGCTTTTCATAACATGTCGAGTGTCATTTACTCCGCCTGCGACCTGAAACCTTATTTTCGAATGTTCCTCTTCTGGTACCCAACGCCGTGGAGATCTTATTGCTGTCAGCAGTTCTAGAACGTCAACATACCGGGTGGAGTGTCTGTTTTAAGAGAGAAACAAAGAGGCTTTCTTCTTTCAGGTTAGCGAGTCGGTGATGAAATCAGGGTCAGCTCTCCAGCACTCTTCTGGCAACTCGGACAAAGTGGTTGAACTCGAGGACCCGCGGCTTCAAAGGCAAAAGTAATGCCCTCCCTTAAGCTTCTTGGCGGCTCCTTAGATGCCTTAACATATTAGGAAAACGTCAGTGTGTTTATTTTTCATAATTAAAACCAGACTGAACAATATGCTTCAACATTATCAAGTTTTTGAACACAATTTTGCCCTTTTGCTGACCTTAGCCTGACGAGTTATTTTTATTCTTGACGTATTCGCTGTGATGAGTAGACTGGAAAGCATTTATCAGGTTATTTTGTTGCATTGTGGCTCCATCTTCTGGTTAATAGTTGTAATTGCAGTTGTAATTTTGTACTCCTCACTCCTAACGATTTCATTACAGCAGTCAAGGACCTCCGTCTTCAGGGCCAAACGGTTGCCTGGCCAGCATAGGCGGCGCCCCGATATGTCCTCCAACCACCTTTACTCCTTCTCTAGCTTTGCACTTCAATGAGAATCTCATCAGACATGTTCAAAGCTGGCCTACAGATCATGTAGAGAAGCAGGTGAGATCCTGTTGTTTTTTTTTTTATTTCTTAGCAATGAAACCTGCAGATGCTTTTATCCAAATTACTTACAATTTGAGAAAATTGACTTTTGCACAACTGAGCAAAAATGTGTCGCACTTATTTTTCTTATTTTTGTTATTCTGTTGCATTGAGCATGCTGTTGACGAAAGAATTCCCTTTATTTAATTCCACTAAATAAAGTTATTTATTACAATTTAAAATTTAAATGTTCCTCATCTGTCATCCAGGCTTCAAGATTACGCGAAGAGGTCCACAACATGGGCAGCATTAACATGTCTGAGATCTGCACAGAGCTGAAAAAGCTCAGATCTTTAGTGCGCGTGTGTGAGATACAAGCCACACTGAGAGAGCAAAGGTAAACAGCGGCTTCAGGGGGGTGTCATGTTTACTCTGACTTTAATATGATGTTTTAAATCTGGTATTAAAGGTTTCCTTCATAATTTGAATTATTTGCATGCAAGAATCCACTTACATGCATTTTTGACGTGTTTACTTTTGCTCTGTTTACTGATTGTATAGCTTAAACCAAGTCATTGGTAGGGCTGTACCAATGCATCGAAACACATTACGGTGGAAAATACCAGACTGTGCATGATAGATAATTCACTTTCTGTATCTGCTCCCAAAGTCTCCCAGGTCTAGTCTGAAACTCATAAGGACATTATGCAACGACATGGATGTTGTTTGTGTTTCTGCTTTCAAATTTGGTTCAGAAAAATGGCAGGAATATGGAATTATGGTCCATATTGTGTCTGTGTAATGTTGCATTCTCACTAACTCACTTCGGACTGCCAGCCAAAAACATCCCACTCTGATGAAAACAGTGTTTCGGGTTAGGTCTCGGGTTTGATTTCGTTCTGCTCTCTCCCTGTAGGGTACTTTTCTTGAGACAACAGATTAAGGAACTAGAGAAACTGAAGAATCAGAATTCTTTCATGGTCTGAGGAGCTGTGGCGTCACGTCTTCACCACCCCCCCCCACCCCCCCTCAGAAGGACCCCAGCAGCTGGCTGCCTTTTCTCTGCTCCTGGTCTGGATCCTGCGAGATGCTGCGGACTTGCAGGCCGGCCCATCCCGTCCCGAACCGGCCTGAGCTTCTCCCAGGCAGGGGGCCCACCACCACCAAACTTAACAAGGGTCATGCTGTCTCTGCTACCTAATGCCCTCTCAGATCGTAGATTCGAGTATCCTTGATGTACATACACTTCTCTGTCATGAAAGCAGTTATCGTTCATATTTCACGAACCCCATCAGCACTGGCAGATTAAAAGGGCATGCGGTAGAGTCTCGAACCCTGAACGGGTGGGTTCATGAGAACGGGCATGAGGTCGAATCGAAAAATGTACGGCCTCACAGCTAGTCGTTTAGAATATACAGACAAAATCGGACCGTTTTCGCAACGGTGTGCATCCATGGAGGAGAAGTAGAGCGCTTTTCTCGCTCCAAAATTAACAAAGCTGTTAATCAGATCAGAAGGGATCCTGGCTGTCTGCTGTCAGACCCCACGTACGGCCGCTCCCTCACTTTCTCGTCTATGTGAGCAGTGCTAATGGCCCCCAAAATGGCCTTGCCTCGCCCGTTTAGTTCATCCATTTACTTCTGGCCAGTCTTTAGTTTTCCTTCCTCACCTGGTCGTGAAAGTACTTGGTTCTAGAGAGTCTAACATCTACGCACAGTTTCCACCGGAGGGATAACGGCACAAAGTTTTGACCAACACAGCCCAGCTCGGACGATGAGTGATTGCTGAGAGTTTAAAGAGTTGCGATTCTTTAACCATTTGCACTAACTGCCTTCATTATTAACTGTTTTTTTTTTGTTTGTTTTTTTCATTTTTCTGTCTTCTTCTTGTTCTGCAAACAACCTAGCGGTCGTCTGAACGCAGTGCCTCCGCTGAGGATTTTGACGTCCGAGAGACTGCCAAACGGCGCTCTGGCTGGAGTGCGGTCTGAGCAGAAAGGACTTGGAACAGTGTCTAGCTTTGTATATTTCTTAAAGAATTATATGAATTAAAAAAATGTCTACTAAATGATGTCTCGCTGCTTAATTCCCAGCAGGCTGATTTGCCCAGGTGTGCTCGACGAGTTGGGAGTCCAGATTTTGCCTTTTTAGCTCGAGGAGTAAATAAATACACAAAACGTTTATCGTAAACACGTCCCCAAAATGTCTCTCGATCCACTCACACCACATCCAGCTGTTCGTTAAGGTGATCAGACTCATGGACATGGTTTAGGACACAGTATGGCTTACTATGAGCTGTAAAAATTAATTAAACTTGGAGCTGTTGTAGATGACGCCAGGGCTGTTGTTGCTCACAAAGCAGGACTGATCTGGGATCAGATTCCTCCAGATTTATCATAAATATGAGAAACTGACTAGTCCTTGAGTGTAAACCATGACTGTGCTCTGTATACTACTATGGCTTAAATAAGCATGTAAATGAATCAAATAATGGAAATATCTGGGAAACGAGGCTTAGAACACATCAGACCTGAGAGGCCCAGACAAGATTTGCCTCTCCTTTGCATTTAAACATGTCAATTATAGAAGAGCTTTGTTAAAAAGTAAAGCTTTAGTCCTGTGGTGTTTATCTGCTCTAAAACTTCAGTTCTTCAAGAGATACACAGGTTTAGTAGGAGTGAAAATGGTTACATTCACGGCATTTAGCTGACGCTCTTATCCAGAGCGACGTACATCAGTGCTTAAGAATTCCGCGACTGTTTCTTACCTGAAAGCAGCTTAAATCTGAGTCAGCTATTTAACCGAGATACTGCAGTCAGAGCATCTATACAACAACTGTCACATAATAACTAGTCAACACCTAACCCAACAATACATGAGCCATAGAGAAGAACAATGTAAGTCATCGAGAAGTCAAGGGAATTTTTTTTTTTTTTTTTAATCCCCAACTGCCGGCACTGAAGCAAAATTTCTGAAGTCCACATAATCAAGTCTATTAGGGATTGTGTAACATTTCCTAGACTAAATGTCGTAAATATAAATATGCGGTCAGAAACCACATAAGCGAGTCTATGACGGACTGTATGAGAACCACAGTGAAGAAGTTCTAGAGCTAAACTTAAAGATTAAGTACAGTACAGACAACTACAGACATTGGCCTCCATTTTGGTCCTAAATCTAAACCCGTTCATGGTGGAGGGATACATGCAGGGCGTTGTGAGGTAAAATAGTCCCCAAAGAGATTTAGTTCAGATTCACTATTTTACACCACCATCCATATAAACACTCAGACACGTGGAGCTTCACTGGGGGTCAAATTACATGACCCCCAGTGTATGGTGGTGTTACATGTATGCACCTGGGGTTTGACAGTAACGTAATTTCAGTTCTCTGTATGTCTGGTACGTATGGCAGAACTGACAATAAAGTTGACTTTGACTTTGAAAAATAACCAATTGGACTAATTTATGCACTCATTTGGGTTGGAGACGTCTGGTTCAGTTCATAACCACTAAAGAGACCAGAGTCTCAGAGAATCATTTCAAACTAAACCCTCTTAATCACGCTTTACATCTCAAACTGAATTATGCAGCATTTTAGGGTAAAAAATCATTTTTTTTGCGTTTAAAAACTAGATCGTTTCAGAAATTGGTGGAATTCCGTTTTAAAATACGATCCTGATAAAGATGTTCTGGAATACGTATTTACTTCGCAAAGGTGTTTACTTGTTTTTTTTTTTAATCTTATATAACGTGTTGGTCCTGCAGTCCTCTGTCTATTTAGATTTAAGTCTGTTTAGATTAGTGCTGTTTTATCAATGGACTGAAGGGGCGGGGGTTTAGCACAGTCGTCGTATGTAAATGAGGACGAGCTGGCCAATGAGCGTGTGTGTGGGCGGGGAGAGTGAGTGAGCGAGAGGGAGCGTGTGTGTTCGTGTTCGTCTTGGTCCGGAGCTGCGGGGCGCGACACTGGTTCTGTTCGGATTACCTCAGAAACCCAACCCGACACCCAGAGCCCGATGGAGTGAGCCAGCCGGACCGACCAGTCTGACCAGGCTTCTGCGGTCCGGTCCGCATCGGATCCTGCTCGGGGAAGATGCTGCGGTCCGGGTGGGTTTGGCCGGGTCTGGGCAGACTGGGAGTGAGACAGTAAGATGGATCGGAACCCCAGTCTGACCAGTCTCTGGCTCCAACTGGAGCTCTGCGCCCTGGCGGTGCTTCTAACTAGAGGTGAGGAGATTTAACCTCTAAAACCGATTAAACTACACCGAGCTTTAGTTTTCTGGATATATACACAAACACAGGAGCCAAATATGCGAATATATATTCAAAAACCTATATTAATCTGTTCTATATAAACACACTATCTGTGGAGATGAGGAGCTGTATATAAAATACAGGATTTAAAACCAATTTCCAAAAAGCTAATTCTGAATTGAATTAAACTGTTCTTATTTTTTTTAAAAAGGAAAAAATATGTAGTGTATGAGTATATATAGTCAAGCCCGGAATTCTTCAAACCTCTGCCAAATTCGGACTTAGTCCCTTTTATTCAACCAGCAAGTTTCTTCTTGGTTGGAAATGACACAGGCGTCTCCCAGAAGAGAATAAGACGATGTACAAAAGACGCCACTTTATTTACATTTGAACAAAAGGTGGCCTGTCCAACATTATTCATACCGTCTCAATAATCAAAGAAAGGCCTTTATTGGCTCTTACAGCAATCAAACTCTTCCTATAAGTGCTGAGGAGCTTTCTGCACGTCTCCACTGGTGTTTTCCCACAGACTGGGACAGTTTGGAAAAGGTATGAATGATGTTGGACAGGACACTTTTTGTTCAAACGTAAATAAAAGCTGAGAAATGTTTTTCTGACACAGTGACGTCTTATTCTCTCAAATTTTGCCTGGGTTATGAATAATTTCGGGCTTGTCTGTCTGTCTGTCTGTCATGTGTGTATATATAATATATTCACAAAGATGCATTTGGGCAAATAAAATTGCTCTATGCATCTATGTACCAGTATGGTGAGGTAATACAGTAAATATATATATTTCACAAGGGTTATGTTCCAAGAGCACCTGCATATAGTGAAAAAACGCGTAGATGTCTTTTGGTTTAAAAATGTCTTTTTATAGTGTAAACCCTAAATCTGCTCCCAACACACTTTAATTTTGTTTTAGAAGTTTAATGTATTACCCTTAAAGAAAATGTAATGGTAAACCTGCATTAGCCTTTTTGAAATTAAAATCCCTGTCGAGAAATGCAATTCAAAAAGTTGCTGTACTAAAGTATTGGGACATCGCAGCGAGGTGAACGGTTTTCGGGGAATAACCCCTGATCTGCTCAGGCTAAAATCACAAATGAGGGCTCGTTGGAAAGGTCTCCTGGAGATCGACCGAACTGTGGAGTCTGATGTGTCTGAGTGTTTTCACCGCCGAGATATGCAACTTGGAATGTTGCGGGACAAAAGTATTGGGACACCACGGCGAGGTGAATGCGTCCCCTTGTGTAAAAACATCCAGAAAAAAAATACTTATTGCAATTTCAGAGTTATTGTGGCGATTTCCACAAAAAATCTGCGACTCCTGATCCGCGTAGAATGCATACACACATAAATATAGATCCACTCACACTCATATGTACTGTATATGTATATGTAGTTGTGTGTGCACTTGTGTTTACTGTATTTCTTTATGTTTTCTGTAATAAACCTGTTCTTTATTGAAGTAAATGGCTGTATTGAGTGAAGACAGAACCTTGGTTCCTTTCGCTGATCTTTCCAGGAGAAATTAGGTGCTACTGCGATGCTCCTCACTGTGTGGCCACTGGTTACATGTGTAAGTCGGAGCTGAACGGCTGCTTCACGCGTGTCCTGGACCCCCAGAGCGGCAGGTCGGCCCTCTCTCATGGCTGCGTGGACCCCCTGCTGACCTCGGGGGGCACGTGCGGCTCGGTGCCGGCCCGGGATGACCCCGGACCCCTGGACTGCTGCCATGAAGACATGTGCAACTACAGAGGCCTGCAGGAGCTCACCTACAGCCGTGGGGAGAGCCTGGGTATGAGCCTAAGGGTCTCCAGGGTGATGAAGGTGGTTTAGGAGAATAATGTACAGCTCTGTGCAAAAGTCCTGTACCCCCCCTCATTTCTTTCTGTATATTCTATATAAAAGTGGCTCAGTAAGTTGGTTCAGTGATTTACTGCAACATGTTCAAATCCACAGTAAATCCAGAATAAACACAGATAGTGAGTTTAACTCTAACAGCTTTAAAGTCAGTGTGTGTGTGTGTGGTTAACTCGAACAGCTCTAAAGTCAGTGTGTGTTTAACTATAACAGCTTTAAAGTCAGTGTGTGTTTAACTCGAACAGCTTTAAAGTCAGTGTGTGTGTGTGTGTTTAACTATAACAGCTTTAAAGTCAGTGTGTGTTTAACTATAACAGCTTTAAAGTCAGTGTGTGTTTAACTCCAACAGCTTTAAAGTCAGTGTGTGTTTAACTCCAACAGCTTTAATGTCAGTGTGTGTTTAACTCAAACAGCTTTTAAGTTCCGATCCTGTTCATTTTTTGTGTCCCTGTAATGATTTCTTCATGTAAATATTACTGATAAGGAATCAGTCTGGTCGTGTTTACTTGTCAGTCCTGCTCTGAAATGAGTGTGGATCGTTTTAGGGATCGTTGATGCTGAAAAATCGATTAGACACTTTCCAGGTGGTAGTGCGAGGGGCTCAAGACTTTTGCTCAGAACTGTATATTATAAGCCCTGGAATTGTGGGGTTCTGTTGGACTAATTTGAACGTTGAAAGCTCCTCAATAGTTAAAGGGAGTAAATCTCTAATCATCATGCAGCATTGAAAATGAGTCAGTAGCGATTAGAGATGCACACTAATATGTAAATCGTATCATTATAGACTGAGAGTTGATGTTCTGGAAATTCTACAGTCTTTTATTTGGCAACTTAACTACACATAACTAGTGGTGGGTGGAGTTACTGGGTCCATAAAGGTGGAAGCATGACGTTGTCAAAGTTGTCTTGGTCTTATAGAGTGTGGGTGTGTATGTGTATTTGTGTGTATTTGTGTATATGCATGTGTATATGTGTGTGTATATTTATGCATTTATGTATGTATGTGTGTATGTGTATGTATTTATATATATATATATATATATAATGGAGAAAGTCTAACCCACCCCCCTCTCCTCCCCAGACGGCAGGGGACGTCCTGAGGCGGACGGTGGGCATCACCTGGTGGCACGTGTTCAGGAGATTCCCTCGGCAAAGGAGGTGTGGTTCCGTGCGGCGGTCATCGCGGTGCCGATCGCAGGCGGGCTGATCCTGGTCCTCCTGGTGATGCTAGCGGTGCGGATGCTGCGGAGCGAGAGCCGGCGCCTGAGGCAGCAGCGCAGCGAGATGCTATCCCGGCTGCAATACAGCCTGCACGGACGGCAGCCCACCAAAATCCACGGCACCGCCAGGCCTGACCTGGAGTGCATGGTCCCGCTGGGGGGACACGAGAACTGCTGCCTGACCTGCGATAAGATCAGACAGTCCGACCTGAGCGGCCAGAGACTCCTGTCCCTCGTCCACTGGGGGAGGTACGGCGGCCGCAGCAAGCTGGAGTTTGTCTGATGGTTTTCTAAAGAGTTTCTCTCCCTCCCTGGACTACTGCGATTTTTATTTTGACAAAGTGCAGAAACAGGAGGGAGACACTTGAACGCCCGTCAGGTTGCTGCTGTAGAAGCACTTTACTTGAACAAGAAGAAAGCAGAAGAGGACTCTTTAATTACTGAAGGATTCCAAAAGGAAAAGAAAAAAGATGGTTTTACACCAATTTGCACTTTTGTATAAAGAGACTGGTTGAATTGCTTTAGTGTTTTGGCTAGACGAGCACATTTCTGCAGACGTAAAGGACAGTTCCATGGGTTTTTCCACAGTTCTGTCTAATTCAGTGGTTGAAAGTCGTTTAGGGTGTGTTTGGTGTGAGACTCAGATTTCTTCCCAGTGGAGGTGAATGGAACCAGACATCTCCAGCACTAATAGGGTGGAGGTCAATGGAACCAGACGTCTCCAACACTGATATAGTGGAGGTCAATGGAACCAGACGTCTCCATCACTAATATAGTGGAGGTGAATGGAACCAGACGTCTCCATCACTAATATAGTGGAG
>JBBPDC010000039.1:28252497-28269086 GCA_037974485.1 Hemigrammopetersius urotaenia | reverse complement strand
TTTTTCATTGTGGTCCTATATTATTTAGAACAAAACTGAATTTATTAGAAGCTAAAGAACACATCTTAACCGGGGGTTAAACAATAATTATGGAGGGCAGAGTATAATAATGTCGTAATAATATTATAATAACAATATAATACTGTAATCTACAGGATACAGAACTGTGCAAAAGTCTTGATCCCATCACTTCCAGAGATCCTGACTTTCCTGTATGTTAATGTGTTCTTGAGGAACAGTTCTCCAGGCTTCCTGAAGTACTGTAGTGTAACAGTAGTTTACTATACAGCACTGTAGTGTAACAATAAAGTAACATACAGCACTGTAGTGTAATATACAGTACTGTAGTGTAACTAGTGTAACATACAGTACTGTAGTGTAACAGTAGTGTAACATACAACACTGTAATGTAACAATAAAGTAACATACAACACTGTAGTGTAACAGTAGTGTAACATAAAACACTGTAGTGTACCAGCAGTGTAATATACAGTACTGCAGTGTAGCAGTACTGTAACATAAAACCCTGTAGTGTAACAGCAGCATAACATAAAACACTGTAGTGCAACAGTAGTATAATATACAACACTGTAGTGTAACATTAGGGTAACATACAGTACTGTAGTTTAACAGTAGTGCAATATAGTGTTGTAGTGCAACAGTAGTGTAATATACAGTACTGTAGTGTAACAGTATTGTAATATACAGTACTGTAGTGTAACAGTGGTGTAATATAGTGTTGTAGTGCAACAGTAGTGTAATATACAGTAGCGTAACAGTAAAGTAACTGTAGTGTAATATACAGTATTGTAGTGAAACAGTACATAGCGTGAATGGGATGTAAACCTTCCTGAATGAATGGCGTCACACCATATTGCACTTAAGTCATACTGTATCATATTGTATTCACTGACACTGCAACTGTGGCTGGGCTGCTTTTGTCGGCTACAGTTCATGGACTGTCCTGTTGTTTTGCTGATTTTGTGTTTTTCTTGCTCTCGTTTAGTCTCATGTTTTTTGCACCAACAGATTCACAGCAAATTATAACGAAATGAAGGGGGTTCAAGAGTCAATACCCTACGTATAATGTGTTAAACTTTAATAAAGATTATAGATTTTTATAGGGGCTTCATAAGGGCTCGTTCTTTTCACTTTTTTCCTTCCAATTTTGCTGAGTCCAGAAAAATGTAAACAGGAACTTGGAGAGAAAATACAGCTTGTCATCAGACAATCCTCCCATTCGAGTCTCATTAGATTCCTAAACACTATAATAACTAATTAAAACTGAAACTGAACATTAAAAAGTCGTTTCTGCTTCATGTGTTCCTAGCAGATAAACTACATCTACCAGAAACTAACCGAGCTTTTAAGGAACTGGAGTTTAAAGTTTATTCTCCCAGTAAAGTTTAAAGTTTATGGAGAATAAACCCCTGAGTGCACCTGAGCTTCTTACCTGGATCGGAGTTTAGAAACAGGTCAATCTGAATCATCTCCCTCCGAACACACACACACAAAAACCACACACCCACACTGCACTCATGTGAGTCTCTGCTCCAACTCCACACAATAAAAGTCCTAAAAGTCTTTTAAAAAAGATACATTCACACAAAATGTTGCTTTATTAATAACTTGCGTTAGAAATATTATGTAAAAAAAATCGTATGAATAATAATCATCTTCATCATCAATAATGACTACAATAATAATCAGAATAATATGAACAGGTTTATTATATTAAGCAACTTGTACTACTAGACAAGGGAATAAAAAGCAGAAATTATTATTATTATTAGTAGTAGTAGTAGTAGTTGTACTGGTAGTATTCATGTAATTTTAGTGTAAAACAAACCCTGTAGTGTAGAATAATAATTCAAATAGTATGAATAGGATTGTTATATTAATCAACTTCTACTACTAGACAAGGAAATAAAAAACAAATTATTTATTTTTATTTTTTTGGTAGCAGTATTAGTAGTAGTAATAGTAGTAGTAGTAGTAGTGGTAGTATTAATGTATCAAAGACCTGGGACATGTCTTAGCAAGGCAGACAGACAGACTGATAGCAGTTCATTTGATTCAATAATACAAAATAATAATAATCCGTTTGAAAAGCCTAAATCTGTGTGAGACAGTAAATAAACAAAAGCCTGCAGAGAAACCCATGGACTGCCTGAAAAATGGCGACCTGGATCTCAAAAATCTCTTCGAAATGAATGAAAGGACAGAGGAGTCAGTTAAAAGAGTCTCTTTAATGAGTTTCATGAATTTCAACATAAACAGGCAAGTTTGAGAGCTGGAAGCAATTTGCATGAATAATGACATGAACAAATATAATCCGTGGTTCGTCTTTCTCTGACCAAGGCTGGATAAAACACAGGCGTTATTAAACGTAACTGCACTTAAAAGTCCTTCTTTATGGCATGGTCAAATCTGTTATAGCAAAGTTATGGTATTTTGCATCAGGAAAAGTGGTTACATAAATTTTTAGTCAAATATATTACTATTCTAAACTCTGAGTACAATATATTAGGCGTTAAAAAAGTCCAGATGGAAGTAGAGATCATTAATGTTTTATGGGAGCTGATGGACAGATCAGAAAATAAAATATACAGAATAAAAGTCCTCAATGAAGGAAGTGGGGGGGTATTGAATCTTAACCCTTCAGTGTGGGAGATGTTTTAAACAGTTCTACCCATTGCTAAGTTCCAGCATGTGTTGTTTGTGTGTGTTTCTCTCGGTTGGGTGTGTATTGGTGGTGTGTGTTTCTTGGTTGTGAGAGAGTGTGTGTGTGTGTGTGTGTGTTTCTTGGTCATGAGTGTGTGTGTGTTGGTTGCGTGTGTTTCTCTGTCTGTCCGTTGGTGCATCAGCTGTTGCAGCCTGGGTTTAGTGTGGTTTAGTTCCTAATGGACTGAGTGTATGTGTGTTTGAGCGTGTATAACAGTATAAACTGAGTGTAAAGGTGATGGTGTTTTGACTGTCATCTCCATAAACCTGCAGTTCACACAGTTAGAAGTGTGTGTGTGTGTGTGTGTGTGTGTGTGTGTGTGGCTACACACTGAAGGGTTAATATGAGATAGCAAATCAGAGAGTAAAATGTACAGAATAAAAGTCCTGTGTGAAAAAAAGGAGGGCGGCAAAAGCTTATCATCAAATCACAAAAAGGCACAAAAGTGAGAAACAAGAGGAAAAACAAACCCGAAAGAAAAAGAAGAGAAAAAAATTACAATATGTACTACAGAATCATCACAATATCACACCGATTCTTACACTGATTTTCCTTCTACGCTTCTTCTGACGGCCAAAAGCGGCGGCGGCAAGACGGCTGAGACTGTAGTATTTGTGTGTGTGTGTGTGAATAATATGTACAACATTATGGGAAACACTGTCCCCGATAACTTCAATCCACCCTACAGTGAAATATGAGGGGCACTGCCCTCGATATCAACACGCTGGTAGAAAAAACTACCATCATCTTCACATTATGGAAGACGCTGCTTCCGATAACGGCTAAGATCTGGAAGAAAAGTGTTCCAAAAAAGAAAAAATAATTAAAATGACGGAGACGTCACCCAGAGGAAGTTTCTGCTGCTCACAATAGTCTGATCAGAAATAAATCATCTTCTTATCTAAACCCCCTTTAGGAGAAATAAGGAGCAAAAGAGAAAATCAACTGAAGACAGAAGTTCTCCTGCTGTTCTCCTCAGTTCTCAGTTTCTTCTCTTTAACATATTATGGATCAAAACTGTCTGACTTTGGGAGTCAAGACTTGAATTTCACCACTGAGACAAACTTCAGACTCATTTATAAGAAACCGAGATTGATGTTAAACTGATCTCAGGTCTGTTTAGGAGAAACAGGCTGGACGGAGAAGAGACTCATTCTGAATTTTCTTTTCCTCTGGGCAGAGACTGGTCACTGCAGTAAAACCACACTCAAAGGAATAACAGAGGACTTTACTTCTTTAGCTTCACAAATGTAGCTATGAAGCTAACTAGCTTCCACTACTTGTTAGCTGAATTAGCCTCCAAACCTTCGCTAATACTTTGTGTATATTTGATTTGTTTCCTCAGAAAAATTCCTTTAAGTGTCATCTTTGCACAAATATTTTACTTTTTTTGGAAACAGGTTCACTTCCGTAGCAGATGCTGCTTTGTCATTTCGACAGTATAACTGTCATAATTATGGAAGGCACTGCTTCCGATAATTATACATTTCTTTAAAAAAGGCGTTACAAAATGCTATTTATAGTGAACCCTGTCACTGATAAATAAATACAAAAATAAATAGACATTTCAGTGCCAGTTTTGAAGCCCCTGGTTAGTCTGTAGCTAACGTTACATTTCTTTCTTTTAAACGAGGATTGTTTTAACAGCACTGAACTCTACAGTCAGGACTGTCCCGGGACAGCGTGAGGATAAAATAGCGCCCGTCCCCTGCAGACCTGGCCTGAATTCGAGTGATGGCCGGAAGACCAGCTCAAATAAGACAACGACAACAGAGAGGCTGAAACTTTTTTTGTCTGAAAAATATCAGTATTGACCACAAGCCTGGCCCTGTGCTAAATCTACAGTACTGTGCAAAAATCTTGATACCACCAGACTAGATTTTCTTTTATTTTTAATGTAGCCCTGAGGAACAGTTCTCCAGGCTTCTTGAAGGACTTTCAAAGACTCATTTTCAGTCCAGTTTCAGAGAGAACTGTTAAGACACACAGTGACCTACGTATGAATCATTCAAGCAGAACAAAGAGCATCTAACTGAAGTCCTGAACCTGTGAAGAACCAGGAGCAGATGATTCCAGATGATCAGGCAGTGATCAGTATACTGGTGGTGCTGAATGCTGAGTGGGTGGAGCTCCTATATCTAGGCTCCTTGTATCTTTAGGCACTTTGTTCACATTTCTTTCATTTAGTCTCTTCAGTGTGACAGAGATCAGACAGTCTGACAAAAAAAATTGTATTTCTGAACCAACAAGGAGATTCAAAGCAAAATATAAAGAAATGTGGTGTGGCTCAAGACTTTTGCACAGTATTGTGTTTTTTTGCATAGTCTGTACTTTGACTGGATATGTCAAGAAAAAAAAATACTATGTGAGGTAAAATTTCAGTTTCATGAAGCACCAGCATGAATATTAAAAGCTCCTGTCTTAATATCACATCCAGTTTTCTTTTCAAAACATCTAGAAGTACTAATTTTGCCCCTTTGGTTTTCCTTGTTTTACACATTATTTCAGAGAGAATATTTAGCTGTTATCAACACTGTACTGTATTTCAACTCAGAGCTTTATTCTAAAGTCATTTTTATAGTATTTTTATATTTCATTCTTTAGTATTTTTGTAGTTCTATAAATCTATATTCATGTGTCTTGGGGTTGCTGTTATCACTTAGGCTGGCTTGTCCCTTCATCATTGGCTTTACAGTAACATTTCAAAAGCTGGCATATGAGTTTCAGGTCATTTTGGGGATGTTTTCTAAATATACTTCCTCCTTTACGGGACTCAGATGACCTGAAAGAAAAACTAAACGAAAATGGCTTGGTGGTGAAAATCCAATCCTACTTCATTATCAGAAGTAGCAATAGTTAGATAGGCAAGTTAGAAGTAAAACTATAACAAAACATTGTCATTATTTTGTGTGAAATACAGTACAGTGTTGCTTTGAGGCACTTTAATATGCCCGAGAGAACATGTGGAGCGCAGTTCATCATTTGAAAGATGAGATGCTTTTATCTAAAACGTGGCATGGGGCTAAATCCGTTTCACCTAGATTTCGTTGTCCATTTCCCAAACATCCCCATCCAGCGCGTTGGCACAGCTCTGGATGGTCCAGGTCGCCAGAGCGAACTGGTTCCTCAGCAGGTCGATGTTAGCCTTGGCTGAATCCAACTTTATCGCAGCCAGATGTGCACGCAAAGCTTCCAGTGTGTGTGAACCAGAGCCCAGTACTATGTGCCTGAATGGACTCTCACGAGGAGACACATAAGGAGAAAGGAAATTTCTTTCAACCTGTAGATACAGAGGAAAAAACCCCACCAGATATGATGAGCGTGATGAAGCACATGACATTCTTTACCTTTAACTTCACTACAGGTGATCCTTACCCTGGAAATCCATGATTTTCTTTATAGTGTGCCCCTGGGGTCTGTACTGGGCCCACTTTTGATTTCAATGCACTTACTACTATGGGGCAACTATGGGGGTAACATTTTGTCCAATTTGTTTTTTGCTGCACTAAAAGCCTCCTATAAACAGTCACAATCACATCATTCAGTTTAAACCCAATAGAACGAAGTGCAGATGTCAGGGTGAGTTGACGAAGTTTTGCGGATGAAAGGAAGGTATTTAATGTTTTATGACCATTTCAAAATAAAAGGTCTAAAAATAAAGTTAAAATGTTCTTGAAACAATGAGGAAGATTTGATTTACCCCCATGATTCGGTTATTGATGATGCGACACTGCTCGTAGTCCTCGAGGTCGCTGTTCTGGATGTTGGAGAGGAGTTGTTTGGAAGCACGACTATACGAGCCCAAAGCCGACATCAACCATTGCATTTTCAGGGTCCGTGGAATTCGACCAGACTGTAAAAGACAAACAGGAAAAGTCCATCCATGGTTTCCACAGGATTGCGCACCAGCTTGGCTCCTAGTCATGTTCATACTTTCCCTCTCTAATGTGAATAAGATCCATACTAATTTAAAAATGCCTAAATATAATGAATTCCTGATTTCTTCCAGAAGCCTCACCGACTGCAGGTTGATGACTAGCCCGTTAATCTGAACCACGTTCTTGCGGATGATGCTGGTGTATTTCTCCACATTCAGTCGGAGCAGGTGGTCGTGAACAAGGCGAAGCGCCATCTGCCCGGCTACCTCTCCTGCAGTCTTGATCAGGCCAACCATGTTCAAGGAGATTTCGAGGTTCTTCTTGGTGTCCAGCATGGTGCCGAAGAACGGATATTCTTTGTCCTGAGAGAAAAGCAAGAGGCCACATAAGTTTAAGTTAACATAAAGTCCAAAATACAGAACAGCACATAACCTTCTCTTCAGTTTGAACATACTATAAGAGTAAAAACATGTCAAATCACCAGACCAGGTGGTTCCATTACACAACTAGAACGTACTGCTGGGAGTGTGAATGCTCTACATTCGGTTCCTTCTGCCTGCTTTAATATAGTTTACTCACTATCAACCCCCAGTGAAGATCTAGAGCCTCAGAGTATGGATATGGATGTAAACCACTGCTCTAAGGTTATAAATGAATGTTTTCTTGTCTTTGTTGTTTTAGCCAGAATAGGGTATAACTGTTGTGCTTTAAAATTTCAGAACCAGACGTCTGCCTCTAAAAGCTCCTCACAGAAAGTTCTTCATCAGATGGTTCTGGTTGCGACGCCTGACGCCTGAGACGTTGTTCTACCAGAGTTCTGAGAAGATTTTAGTCCTAAAACTAAACCCATCCATTGTGGAGGGATACATGCAGGGCGTCGTGAGGTATTCACCTGGTTCCATTCACCTCCACTATATTAGTGGTGGAGATTCAAGATTCAAGATTCAAGATTCAAGATTTTTATTTGCCATTTGTGCATGAGACCAGCAGTCTTGTGCAGCTGTATGGTTCCATTCACCAACACTGGAGAGAAATCAGTTCTTACAATGAACCCTTTCACCGACAATCCCACTCTAAACTTCACTGAATGATGGTGGAAAATGCCCACTTCCCAGAGCCCCTTTGTCTCAGAAATAAATCACGCCAGAATCCTAAAATGATGAAGACCATGTACCGCACACACTGACATTAAATTGATCTCTAAATTGTCTCTATCTATGATCTGCTGTGCACTGAGCCCAGGAACACTTACGGTGGTGAAGCGGAACAAGACTGACGGGATGCCAGAGAAAGTCTGGAACGGATACGCGGAGTCAGACAATCTCATCGGCTCCATCCTGTCGAAGACGAAAGAAGAAACACCTCATGACACACTATTACACTTATTCTGCTCTGAAGAACGAGTTCAGGTTTACTGCAGAAAACACACTCACACAGCAGCTTCCCAGTTGCTCCCAGAGGCTTTTGAGTACAAACTCATGCTGGGGTCGGTAGGGGAGGATACCTGAGAGAGAATCATCCATAATTACAAGAGAATTTAAAAACTGCAATACTGGAATATTTTTCAGATATTACAGTGGTACAGCAAGGCCAATTCTTGATAAATATTTTTTTTCCCGCTAAAATATTTAAAATATATAAATATAAGTTTTAAAATATAAATATAATTTCTGAAATGGATTTAACATTGTTTTACTTTACAGATGTTACTTGTTACTTAGTTATTCCGTTAGCACTATTACTACTGTTGTTTTAAAACTCTTTATTGTCATTATTTCTCCTGTTTGGATTGAGCGTGTTTATCACAAAATAATTTCCCTCGGGATAAATAAAGTTCTTATCTTGTCTCATGTCTACTCTGATTACACTCCTGAAGTCCACAAGAGGGCGCCAGACTTCGTTCGTACAACGAAAATTGAGCAGCCAGGACGGTTGCAGAGCAAAAGGCTTGAAATTTCAAAATTTTTATTTAAGGGAGAAACAAAGTGGAATGTATTCCAGAACCTAATATTGTCTCGTGGCACTAATATTGCGGTATCAAATATATCTTTAAAAACCAGCATGTCTAGAACCCACCTCCTTCAGAGTGCTCTGGATGAGGTCATACATCAGAGGGCTGGCGCTGGCTTTAAAGGTGGAACCTGTGGAAAGAGTTCTGTATTATTAAAACAACGGGCACAATAAAGTTTGCATGACTTTCTGCATCCATATTTTTCTGTACAATTTGTCTATATTATACATTTTTGCTTATATAGGTCACATTTCAATCGAATATTGCTCTCCCAGACCTTAATTTAAGCAATAATATTAAATATTCAGTCATTTCATGATGAGAAATATAAGACATAGTGACTAATGCAATTAGTTACTTAATATACCTAGATTTAATTTTTACAGTCATTGATTTACAGAAGAGATCATGCACATGCATACACACACACACACACACACACCTGTGACCACTCCATCCAGGCTGATGTAGGAGAAAGCTTTCATATTCAGGGAGGACAGATAACCCTGAGGACACAAAATCACACAAAAAAAATCATATTTACGCTTCTATAATAAACCTGCCATCTAAAGCAAAACAGACGAGAAGCTCTTTCAAACCTCCAGCCACTCGGTGGCGCCCACGGCCCCGTACTCTCCGGCGCTCCAGCTGGCGAAGACCAGGCTCCTCCGCGGCTTGAACCCGTCTTGGCGAGAAAATACAACAAATATCAGGAGGTTCTATCACACATGGAACCATCTTCACAAAGGAACACAAACGCATGAACACTTGACTCACTGTTCTTTATCATGTCACTGATAGTTCTGGCTAGTTCCACCAATAAACTGGTGCCGACAGTAGATCTGGCAAATCCGGGACCCCAGGCATCTCTCTGAGCTCCGATCACTACGTAGCGATCTACAGAGCATCCAGAACAAATGGGAACACGTTTTGTCCATGAAAGGAAAGACAGACACAGACCCTGTAAATCCCAGCCAATCTTCAACACCTTACTATATTCATATAAATCATATTGATACATGCAACACACACTCACATATACATACATACACACACATTCACATATATAAACACACAAACAAACACATATATACATATATATATACACGCATACACACACACACAACACACATACATATATTTGGTTTTGCGGGCTCAGGCGTCCCATTACTTGTATCCATATTATATGGCCAAAAATACTATGATGCCTGACCCAAAGAGACTTTAATAACACTGCATTTAGATACAGAGATTTTTGTATGGAATTGGTCCCTCTTTACAGCTGCTATAATGCTCTGGACTCTGAGGGGAACTTGCTTTTCTATAATAAAGTAGATAAAACCTGAACGCCCTGCAGTGGTGAATAGATTTGGTTTTATATTTGATAAGATTACAGTAATGTTGAAGTGTTTTAAGAAATATTTTAACTAGAGGTGGGCATAGATATATTTTTTAATCTAGATTAATCTCACTCATTTGAATTCTGCCGAAGGTCTGAAGTCGTCCCCCCCGCAAAAATGATCCCAAGCCACCCTAAATATATAGTCATTATTTTTAATTATTTTTAAATGATATATCCAAACATTTCATACAATATATCTCTGAGCGCAGATACACACTTTTTACAAATAGAAACAAGACTATGAATTGAAATTAAAAATTCAATTCATAGCTATAATTATTTAATTAAAATGATGTACTGGCTGTTGAAGCTGCTGTAGGTAGCATGCGGGCATTAGGACCCAGGCATAGCTACACAGCGCTGCTTGTTAGCAAGTAGCAACCGGAGCAGAAACCGGAGCCCGTTTAGTAATATTTCTCTGGGAGCGCCGTTTGTACTCAGTTCAACAGAACAATACTATGAGTGTCCATAACTGTTCACTGCTTAACTTTGCTTGTTTCCTTAAGTGAAAGGAAAGGTTTGGTGAAAAGTTTTCAGCCCTCTATACACGCTAATTCCTTCCTACAATCGTGGGGGCTAAGGCTAAGCCCCCCATGTCTTTCCATCCTAGTGACGTCCCTGTTTCACAGTAGTTATACATCCGCACTAAAATATCAAGGTGAAAGTCATGATAGCTTGCGTAGTACAGACCCAGCTCCCAACCCAACTTTGTGAATAGATTAATGGCAATATTTGTTTGTCTGAAGTTAACGCAGCACGTTAACACCAATAACGGCCCACCACTAACTTTATAAGTGTGTAAGTGTGCCAGTAAGTATGTGCCAATGTCACCATACAGTGAAGTTACTGTACCTGCATCTACAAAGCCTTTGATGACTCCAAACACATTGTGGATCTTTTTTTCAGTGAGGACATTGTTCACCTCCACCTTGACCAGGTCATCATCACCACCGAGCTTGTAGGCCACATTTAGGAGACTTCCATCACCCCAGTCATGAAGAGGCTCACGGCCTCCCATTTGCCTGTTCAGAGAAATTAAGATTTAATTAAATTAAATTCTAGCTAATTCACACAATAACCCACTGACTTCAGACCAGTCGAGATGGTACAGAAGTCCAAATTCTGCTTATTTAGTGGAGCAACGAAGCTAACGTCACAAACACTGGAAGTCAATAGTCACCCAAATCATGTCTCAAAACTTTCTCTGGACCCTCAATCCACCTCACAGTCATACTGTGTCCTAAACCAAGTCCACTAATCTGATCCACCTTCATGAAGTAGTTCAGTTCATTTTACAGCTGACAGTAAGTCACACTGCATTTTAAACCACGTCCATTAGTCTGATCACCTTAATGAAGAGCTGTATGTGGTTTTAGGTATGGAAAGATCTGGGTAACTATTGACTTCTAGTGTTCGCCTCAGATCTCCAGGATTCCACATTTTCAGCAGATTCACCACATCAGTTCCTTTAAGACCAGTGTGAGTGTGGAAACGTACTTCATGATGGCTTCGGCTGTACTGGCCGAAATGGTCTGTGCCGGGATGGAGGGCAGGCCTGAGGACTTCGCTGGTGGAAACTGGGTGTGGTTGAAAGAGGGGAAGGCTGGAGTGTATGGATCACCACACCCAAGATGGACCTGGGCAAAAATACCAAATGTCAAGTAACCTGCAACTCTGGAAGACCTACAGCCTGCAGCCAGATGTTCCAGTGGTCTTCAGGTGCTGGACGTGAATTGGTTTTATCGTCAAAACACTGGTTCTGTAGAGTGAACCAGAGTACGCCGCCTGGCTGGCATTACTGGTGAAGGTCACTATAAAAAATGCTTAATATTGCAGATTAATAGTGAGAATAGCTCAAAAATAATTGAGAACAAAGAAAAAACTTGCAAAAGTCTTGAGCCCCCCTCATTGGTATAAAAATACCATTTTCTGACAGACTCTGATCATTGTCACACTGAAGAGACTAAATGAAAGAAATGTGAACAAAGTGCCTAAAGATACAAGGAGCCTAGATAAAGGAGCTCCACCCACTCAGCATTCAGCACCACCAGTATACTGATCACCGCCTGATCATCTGGAATCATCTGCTCCTGGTTCTTCACTGGTTCATTTACATTTACAGCATTTTATCAGGCGCTTTTATCCAAAGAGGCTTTCATTCCCTACCTACAGGGGACAGTCACCCTGGAGCAACTTGGGGTTAAGGGTCTTGCTCAGGGACCCCACCAGGACCTCAGTTAGATGCTCTTTATTCTGCTTGAATGATTCATATGTAGGTCATTGTGTGTCTTAACCAATAGAAACATTCCTCTGGAACTGTTCAGGTTCAGTGACTGGACTGGAAATGAGAGGCTCTGAACGTCCTTCAGGAAGCCTGGAGAACTATTCAAGAGTACATTAACATACAAGAATGTTTGGATCTCTGGAAGCATAATTTGACGCAATGAAGGGGGCTCAAGACTTTTGCACAGTGCTGTATATTAATGTTTGTGATGGACTCACATGGCCAAACAAGGCTGTGTTTTTATCAAATGAATAGTCAGCAGGATCCGGGTAGATCAGCACAGCACTCGCGTTCACACTGACCGCATTAGCAACCTGTATTAAAAATAATAATAATTACAAATAGTTTAGCATTAATAAATCCAATTATAACATAGAAATACAGTAGCCCCTCAGTTTTATGCAGATAAGCATTCGCAGATTCAGTCTAACACAGATTTAGATAATACACTGAAAAGTTGTCAAATGCCATAAAAAGAAGAAGCTGCTGCAGTATGTAGAATGACTGCTCCATGTCTTGTCCTCCAATTTTAGTGTTTAACCCCCCCATTTTCAACAGTTATCTCAGTTTATTTAGAATTAGTAAGCTGTGTCCTGTCTAAACATGTGGGTAGAGAGAGTTATTTCAACCTTTCTTCTGTGTACAAGTCTTTGCATGCTGTTAATGCAAAACAGTTTTCTGATTGTTTATTTATTTACCTTTACATGTTCTTTAAGGGTAATGCATTTGACTGAGCTTAAAATGAAATTAAAGTGTTCTGAAAGCAGATTTGGGGGCAAATTTAGGGTGTAAGCATTTTTATTACCAAAACACAACAACACGGTTTTTCACTATACATGGAAAAGTGGAGGATTACTGTTGTACCAACCTTCTGAGCAAAACTAATCTTGCCAGCTCTAACCAACAGGACCCTTCCATTCAAGTCGATGTTGATGTCCTTCAATCTCCTTAAATCTTCCAGCTCTCCGTAATAGGCGTATACAATTGGACCCTGGGAAAGAACATCAATGATATTTGTTAATATCTGCAGTTCTGTGATCTTCCTAATTTTTTTTTCAGCCAAACCACACTGTTTGCTAGTTGTTTAATGCCCACCTTATAGAAACAGTATCAACCAACAATAGCTTGGTTGTACTCTTCACTAACTTGCAAAATCGTAAAACATCTATAGTTACAAATTAATATTGTGGGGAGCATGAGAGAGAGAACACGAAGACACACTTCCTTCAAGCAATGATGTAAAAATTATGTAAAAAAATGTAGTGCATGTTTTGAGTTAACAGGGTGTCCTAAACCAAGCAAATCTATTCTAAATAACTTAATTTGACACGGCTTGAGAGGAGTGTGCTTCTAGAGGAGTATCTCCAGTGCAAACCTAATTGAGGCGCAAAAAATGTCTCAGCAGGGGGAAAAGGTGCGAAAACGAGACATTTTAGGACTGACGTGTCCCTTGAAATACAAACCTCTGCTGACCCGCTCTGACTGAAAGACAGAAAGCCAGATTCGTCAAAAGACTGGTTACGGAAGGTCACTCTGTTGGTGCCTCTGGGAGGACCATCCTGGACCCTAATAAAGTGCTCGTCGGTCCAGGGTTCCATGCCGTAATCCTTGAATCTTTTCAAAACCTTATTGGCAAGTGCCTCGTCTCCTGGGGACCCCGCCTGGTGACTGTCACTGGAGAATTCGCTGAGAACAAAAGATTAAAAGAGTTATGAAGCAGAAAAGCTATTCAGAGGAACAGGGCAGCGTTTGAAGAGCCTCCCGGGCACTGGGCCACGGTACTACCTCCACACGCACTCACCTCAGGCTCGCCTCGATGCTTCCCGTGGTCAGTATGCTTTTATACAAGGCCTTAATGTCGCTCCAGTCTAGAGAGGGAACCGTTTCTATATGAGGCAGAGGTTCACTACTAGCTGTGGTGCTCTCCACCTCACAGCTCGGCGATCCTCTGTCGGCCTTTCTGTGAGCAAGGTAGCCAACCAGGTATCCTGGAAAACAGGGCAGCCTGGTCAAGACCCTTCAGAGTACGATGTTCTCCTCATGGAAAACTGGGGTCTAACCTAATCTCAACACATTTGCTGTAATTGAAGAGAAAATTAAAAAAATTCACTCCATTTTTTGTGATTTTTTAGGTAACACTGCTGTTGGCATATTGTTACATTTCCACTTTATGTGCAATAGTATAACCAACCAAAACTCACTCAGTCCTGCATAATACACACTACAGTAATCCCTCAGTTACGCATTCGCAGATTCAGTCTAACACAGATTTTTCTGAGAACCGAACTGTATTACCACCACCAGTCCAGCGGTGGCAGTAATACACTGAAAAGTTGCTGAAAAGTAATACAAAGAAGAAGCTGCTGCAGCATGTAGCATGACTGCTCTGTGTCTTGTCCTCGTATTTTAGTGTTTTAACGCCCACCCCCAATTTTCAAGTTATCTCAGTTTATTTAGTATTAGTAAGCTGTGCCCTGTCTAAATATGTGGGTAGAGAGAGTTATTTCAACGTTTCTTTTGTGTACGAGTCTTTACACGCTGCCAATGCTAACTGCTAATGCTAACTTTTTTTAAGCAATAAAGTTCTGATTTTTTTATTTACCTTTACATTTTCTTTAAGGGCATTAAACTAAATTTAAAATGAAATTAAAGTGTTCTGGGAGCAGATATGGGGGCAGATTTAGGGTTTAGGGTTTAGCTGATTGACACTGATCATTATATTTATGCCACTGTCTGACTTCACACTGAAAATATTGAAACAGTTCTTGATTGGTGCTGCGCTTTAATTAAAACCACATGCAAGTCTATTGCAGATCTAATATTACTCATAATTCAGAAAGTCGACGTGACAAAAAAACTGAGAGCAGATCTGAAATCAGCATGAAAAACTGGTTTAGAAAAGTGTGTTGTGGTTTCTGATGATTATTTAAAAAATTGTAGACCTGTGTTATCTTCAGGAACACAGCTGGAAAACCAGACCCTAATCAGAAGCAGGTCTGGGTTTATCTGCAGAACTTACCGATGATGAAGAGGAGGAGGATGGCGATGGCCGTGAAGCAGATGCTCCTCGGGGAGCGCTGGCTGGGTGTGCTGGCGTAGGACGGACGTGGGCGGTGGTTCATATGCTCGCCCACTCCGTTGCCCCCGACCTCCTCATCCATATCGGACGACAGCTTCATCTCCACCTGACTGTTGTCCCCTTCCATGTTCTGGGTCAGGTTGAAGCGTGTGTAGGAACGTGGTTCCCCATTGAACTATGGACAAACCGCAAGTTCAGAAAGCATCTAGGCTCCTCTAGACTGGAGATCAGTACCACTGTTTAGGGATGTGCCGATACGGGATTAGTGGGTCGATACTGAGATTTACAAATCTGCTGATTTCTGGAGATACATAATTTTCATACAGAAATAAAGAATTCAGAACCTAATCTGTCTGGATTAGCACTAGAGCCAGTCAGAGTGATTCAAATATTTGAGGACGTGTTTGTTAGTTTCGTTTCCATATTTGTTAGGGTTGGGAACCAAAAGTAGGTTCCAAATTAGAACCAATACCAGGAACCCATTCTGCTTAATGGTTCCTAAACACAACATATTTGGCTGAAATACTGGTCACATGCAAACATCTGTCAATCATTTTTTGCCAATTGCTACTAAATGCTTACCAGTGGAGTGTGGTTGAGCTTTAGAGTCCTGATCCAGGTTCAGGTTTTCACAACATTTATTTAATAATGTGCAGTAAAATATATATTTTTATTATAGCTTCCAAAAACTCAAATTGTGTATAGTGAAATGGTATGATGTATCATGATATTTTTTAAATATCGTCCACCCCCAGGGACCCTTGCCCTTCCAATAGCAGGTTAATTTCCCATGAAAAATGAAATTCAATTAAAATAATGAACATAACTTACTATTTTTGATATCGTTAACCTGGCTTGATCCATCGCGCCCTCAGTGAACGGCTGGAGCAGACAAAGACATTTGTCAAAAAAAAAAAAAAAAAAAAGATATTTATTAGTATTGTGATAATTACACAATATTAACTCATCACACTTTTCTGAGCATATAGTTCTTTAATTTCCATTAAGTTAAATAATTAGTTCAACTTAAGAAGATTCAGTGCAGTTCAGTGAAGAAAAATCTGTATTCGTCATTTTTTTGCTGGTGTCACGGCCACGGCCTGGACTGGCGTAGCCGTGCCATGTTTTTGGTTTGTTTCCATTCCTGTTTTCTGTTTGTTTATATTCCAGCGTTTGCTGAGGACTCTAAGTTCCGGTTATGTCATGTGTT
>JBBPDC010000039.1:28213990-28229490 GCA_037974485.1 Hemigrammopetersius urotaenia | reverse complement strand
CACACACACACACACACACACACAGACACACACACACACACACACACACAGACACACACACACACACACACACACACGACTACAGGTCTGCTTCCTGAAATGTCACTTTTTTGTGTACAGCACTGTCCAAAAGTCTCAATCCACCCCTTCATTACTTCAGACGTTCTTGTATGTTAATGTGTTCTGGAGGAACAGTTCTCCAGGCTTCCTGAAGGACTTTCAACGTATCTAATTTCCAGTCCAGTCCATGCCAGTCCTTAAAGTCAGAACCTGATAATATAAAACTTCATCAAATTTGTTCCCATTTCTTTAATTTAATCTACTCAATATGAAATTACTAGTGCGTTTACACATCTGTACACAAAGAAAGCGTGATGCTAGCTGTCAGTGTAAACACTGATAACAGTATTACAGATGTGTACACACTCAGTGTTTACACATCTGTAACACTGTTTATTATCAGTGTTTACACATCTGTAACACTGTTTATTATCAAACACTGAGTGTGTTACAGATGTATAAACACTGATAATATACACTGAGTGTGTTACAGATGTGTAAACACTGCAAATAATAATCACTGAGTGTATTACAGATTTGTAAACACTGATAAACAGTGTGTTACAGTGTTTACAGTGTGTGCACATATTAGACAGTGCGTTAAAGATGTGTAACCATTGATAAACACTGTGTGCATTACAGATGTCTAAACTCCAGTTTATATCAGAGTTGTGTGCAGGGGTCGTTCCTGTGCAGAGCTCTAGTGCCGACACAAATACAAAAGCAGCATCGTTCATTTTCCATCAGCATCATGCTGTTCAATAAGCCTTCAAAAACATTTGTATGCGCGCACACACACACACTCTAAAGTTATAACATTCAGTTCAGAGCGATGCTGGAGACTCAGCTGACAGTGCTATACACTGTCAGAGGGGGGCAGATGGAACCACACCGCTGTCAGAATGTTGTCCCAGCTAGAAGCTAAAACTGGTGCTCATCAATAGCATTGATTTGAGCCCTACTTTACCGCTCCACATTAGACCCTTAATTGTAGAATTAATTGCTCTAAATGAATTCAACCAAACAAACACAAAAGGAGGACCACCATGTTCCTCCAGCGACTTCAGTCGACAACTTAAACATGGCAAGTCCATTGAAACGTCCCCAGATGCCACATGTTCCTCTGAAAGCATGTCTGCTGGTTAAAGCACACAATAAAGACACAGGAAAAAGAACCACAAACGAAAAAAGCAACAAACAGGAACCCAGAAAATCAGTTTCACAGCCAACAAGAATTCTCCCAGGCACAAATCCACACGTTTAGAGCATTTGCATATCTGTTTTGCATAACTTTACCCAATATATACTGGGAAAAAAGCACCTGCATTACTAAAAGTAATACAAGATGCTCTTTGATCGCATGGCTGAGACGATGGACACTTAAACAGCAGGGTTTCATTCAAACAATTGGCCGACAAAAGAAAAGCTATTCTAGGCAGTATCACGATATCTACTGCTAATTGATTGTTACACTATTGATAATTACGTATGCATATCATGGTACTTAACACTGACCACCTACATCTGGATAATTTGATTTACATGTGACAATAAAAGTAATTTGTGGAATATAATCATATTTTGGAATATAAAAGTGACACAATAGGGTCCTTTTGATCCACTTCAGCTGTTTTCAAATAGAGGACAAATGCTGAGATATTCTGAAAGGAATATTTGTGATATTTTGGCCACTGTAGACTCTCTACCAACTACAGAGTAAAAATGAAATGCTATAGGACAAACAAGAACTTGGCTTCTGTACAAATGATCAAGACAAGGAGACATCATTCCAACCCTGCAAGGAAGACTTTGGAAAGTCCTTCCAAAGGTACGCCTCTGCTTTATCACCTCACGTACCTTATCGAATAAAAGCTCGGCCCGGAGCAGCTCAGCCCTGCCGGGGAACCTCTCTCCTGGGACGGTCACCTTGGCCGTGCTTTTGGTGGGACTCTTCTTCACGCTGTCGCGCAGGTTCAAGAACTTGGCCTTGGTCTTGCCGGCATTGGCGGGCAGCGTGCAGGAGCTGTACGCCGTCTGAGGCTGAGAAAGCTGGTGCCTGAGGACTACCCTCGGATGCCTTTTCCTTTCCGGAAGCCCCCCCTCGGTACCGTCAGAACCCCGAGAGGTGTAGTCGGGGCTGGAGAAGTAGGTGGTCATGCCTGGAGCGAAGATGCCAGAAGGCGAGCTCACCATCAGAAGGAGGATACTGAGAAGAAGAGGTGATGAGACGAGATGCTGATGCTAAGGGATGTTTTCCAGCTGCGAGCTTAGAGGGGAGGGGGTGGTTCTGAAGCACCTTGGTGACAAACAAGGAGAATCCTCCCCAGCTCGTTCCACTGCTGCGTACGTGTGTGTGTGTGTGTAGAGTGGGCTGCGAGTCGCTGACACACATGCAAACACAGTCCTACTGTCTAGCGTTCTGTCGCTCTTGCTCTCATCTCCTCACGTTCCCGTGCCAATTAGCGAGCTCCAATGGGCACAGCCAACAGGAGCAGAGGGGCTGTTTCCTGGCATGAATAATCAATGCAGAGCTCGAATTCACACACTAAAGCCAGCTTTGCCTCAACTGCAGAGAGCACCCTGAGCTGAAAAGCAAAAACGAACCGTCGCACAAAGTCAGGTGGTTCTCAGTCTTAATCCTGGAGAACTGCATTTCCCAGCAGATTTCCCTGCTTTAATACACTTGATCCAGCTAATTAGCTAATTAACCAAACTCTTCCTGGAGCAAAGTGGGTGTAAGAGCAGCACATACTAAATATGTAGGGCAGTGGCTCCAGGACCACTGCCATGACTGTCACAAACAAAGGCAAAGCCATATGCCGCTAGGCAGAGAATGGCTGTTTCTCCATTGCAGACACCTCTGCTCGCCCACTCTGCCGATGTTCCAGCCAGACTCATCTACCAAGAAAGAGAGCAAAACTGGATATTGCTGAGTTATTTACAGGTTACACGGTTCTCCGTTTGCTTCAAATAACAGATCTCAACAATTCAATTAGAGACAATCCGATCCCAGTGTTGTGAAGAACATGTTCCTGCTTGGTACAGTGTTATGGTAACAGATGGCTTGTCACTGTGTGGATGCAAAGAGTCTTTATGTTGGGTAAATTATGAACGGAGCGATGAATAATACAGTCATGGCCGGGATTGCATTGACATGATTGCGCCGGGCTATTGGATTGGCGCGTAAATGGATTTGGATTTGATGAGCGCAGGAAAAACAGGGTGAGTTGGGGGAGCATCATCATTCTGAACCTGCTGCAATTATAAAAATCTATTTGCGCATGATTGGATTGCAGAACCCATCCGATTAGGACTGTTTAATTAATTATCAACATCTCCAGCGTGAGGAAAAGCAGCAAATGTTCGTTGGGAATCGTTCTGAACGTTTACACCACACCACACTGCAACAGTGGTTAACATAAGAGGGTATAAATCTAAATTCCCAAGGATTTGGTCAGGATTAGGATCAGCCCGACAGCAAGGCTGCCTTCAGTCAAAAGTGCAATTACATTGCCATCTACTGGCCAAACATGGGCCTGCACAAAATGAGGAGGAGGAGTATTATGTGAAATGAAATGATTGCCAATTGCATTTTGATGTGAAACTGCTACACAAGCCAAGGAAATGCACTCCTACTGCATCAGTCTGTGTGAGATGTCCTTGTTATGTCTTCATTACACATTGCATAAGAAACCTGAAAATAAGTTCATTTTATACAGAAGTGCCTTCAATAAAAATTTATTTTAACTTGCTGGTCTTGCTCCATTTCAAGGGAAGCATGATTTGAGTAATGAAAATTGTCCACTGTATTTCATTACTACACATTAGCTCAATTACGCTCACAAAATGATTTGTGAATTAGTATTGAAATAAATCACATACATATGTGCTCCAAAGGCATCCTTTAGGGATGTAGTAGAACTTAATAAAAACAATCTGGGTCAACATCTGCAAGAGCAAGTTTTGCATCCCAAAAACTTCTAATATCTGAAGCCCTCTGCAAACAAACACCTCTCCTTTTCCTTTCCCTATATGTCCTCATGGCAACTCACAGTACCCATGCCCAGCTGACCTTACCTGGTCGGCTCTGGCTGCAACACAGTTGGTGAAGGCATTGAGGCGAGTGAGGACGGCCAGAACACGGCGCCAGCGGGACGGAGCAGCTTCGGGAGGCTCTTCGGAAGAACTGCGCAAGGACCAGTGGCGGAGCCGGGGTCCCACAGAGCCGCCATGGGTGGAGCTGGTGCTGCCACCTCGACTCCCTCTGGAGTACAAGGTGTTCCCACCAAAGATGTAGTTCATCACCAGCTGACACACTCCACTCCTGAGCGTGGCACTGACAAGGACGGAAGCAAATCTTGCCCGAGGCAAAAAGAGAGAGAGCAATTTCCTTAATTACAAGAGCGGCTTCCTGTGTTGGGCTGTATCTGGTGGTTTCATCTGTACACTGTCCTCGTGACCCTGGGGTTCTTCAGACACTCCTTCACGCCCACCGAGCCTCCAAGCTGCAACCAGTGGAACAGGGAGAGTCAATCTCAAGCAAACGGCAAAGGGAAAAATCGTAGTGAGGCTACATGCTCTGCCAACCACCAACAATCTTCCAAGAGCTCCCACTTAATCGCCCCGCAGCTGCTACAGTGAGGCTCTCGTTTGTCCCCCGCATCATCAATCAAACAGTAGATCTGAAAGGCGACAATCGGATTACAGCAGACTGCTCAATTCCTCACTATGCCGAGTTCAACAGAAGTTCTTTGTCTGAATTCAGTCAAAACGAGATTATTCCGTTCTTCATTGGCTTGGCCATCGCTTCACCAGAAGCAACCACCCAGATTAAGATGAAAAAGTAAACAGATGACATTCAGGTCTAATTATTCCAGATTCTGAACTGTCTCCAGAACGGGTTAGGAAGAGTTTATCACGCCATTAGGTTTCTTCTGCGCTGGTGCTCCAAGGGAACCTTTCCAGTTAGAAGCTTCCTGAGGTGTGCCACAGGTGTCGGATGAGTCGGGTAATTTTGTCACCAGGCTCTGCTCGGCTCTCCTGCGGGAGCCAAAGCCATGGCAACCGCTCACACATCTAAGAGAGCCAGCAGGATTTCCCATGCAGGTTCCGCTCTCCTGGCCCGCACCAAACTCCACTGTAAACAAGCCCCTCAGCTTCATCTGCTGACATGTTCATTAGCGTGCAGGGTGGCAGAAAAACATTAGCGCTCGTGTATCGACACTGGATCAGTGCGTGGGGTAGCTCGGAAAACATTTTTCGTCATACAGCAGGTACGGCTTTTGCGTGGGGGTGGCACATGAACAATTATAGTGAGTTGTTTTTGTTTGTCACCTTAAACATTGATTCTGGAGCGTCTATCCCAGCAAGTGTCAAGCGTCAATAGGAAGGCTGATGCCAGATATGGCAGGACATCAATAATACATTCCCAATTACCCCTGAACACACTGTGTGCATGCCTAATGAGAAGCCTGCAAGACCCATTTGGAGCCATTTCTTAGGGCTAAACCTGCTTGTCTGTCACATTGCTAATTGACAATTAGCCCACCATACTGCAGTACTATAATTGCACAGGGGTATCAAACAAGACGAGTAGCAGCAGATGGAAAGTCTGGCAAAAACCAAGATTAATCCACCTTGCTGGCAAACCACCTCAATAAGCACCTGTTTAGCCAAGGGATCATCAAGGTTGGCTTCATCTTTCCTACAATGGCTCTCCAGTGACTGAGATGTCTTGAATATCCATTGTCGATAAATTTGTCCAGCTAAAGTCAGGGTCAGGGCCTTTTGCCCACTGGTCAGTGTCTGAATGGATGCTGTCTAGACCATTCTTTCGCTTGATTTGGTTCTATGATTAAAGCCAGTTTCCATGCCCTGTCTGGCGTACGGGAGGGGAGGAGTCATTGCTGATTGCCTCCTCATATTCCCTGCAGTGTGGCCCACCAGTTAACCCTTATCTCAAATACAAAATCAATCCATCTACACCCTGACAGCTACAACACTCAGCAAACTACAGCAAGGGGGAAAAGTCCCAAGAGGGCCTAATTAGCTCCAGTGGAGGGAATCAAAACAGAAAGCTAGATTCCAATCTACAGGTTAGGTATCAGAATCCTTCGAAGCCAACCAATGCACCTTTTTTCCAGGGTGTGTGGTGTGAAATATTAACACTGCAAAGCACGACAGTATGTCGCATCCCTAACGTTGCATTTCTGAAGAAAATAATCTGTGTGTGTGCGCGCGCAGCTGGCTGTATGTGTGTGTCAGAAACTGCGAGCACTGCTGCATGACATGAGCACGCAGGTTGCCAGGCAGCAGGGGGAAGAGGTATGTGCTTCCACGTTTTCCCATTAGAGCGCGCAGACATGCTGGACATCACAGGGCAATCTGCCGCAACAGACCCCACAATAAATCCCACAATCCAGCCACCTTTCTCCAGCCTTCTCCACAGGCAATGACGAACCGCAACAAAATGACGCACCTCTGCTCCATCAGTGCACAACAAGCTACCCGTCTTGCTGGGAATCACGTGCTTCATTTCGAGGTAAACAAGCGTTAGCATCAATAAATCGGGAGATGCTGGATGCAATCAAACAGACTTCAGCCTTTAGCGATCTCAACCAGGCGACTCAGCACACATGTGTGAGCCCTAAGAGGTGCGATTGATGCCATCACACACACTTTTCTGTCATGCGTGTCCGGTTGCTCGAATGACCCCCCTTCCCTCCCCTCCACACTGCAGCTTTCCAGACTTACCAACAAGTGCAGATGAAGTCTCTTGGTCCTCCTCAGAGTGCCCATGATGCGCCGGCCCATCTTTTTGGCATACCACACTGAGTTAAGCATGGCTGGCCAGTGTGTGTGTGTGTGTGTGTGTGTGTGTGTGTGTGTGTGTGTGTTCCTTCAGCAGCGCAACCTATGTTGGCATCTCTCTCTCAGAGACAAGATGCGAGAGCTGGCGACGAAAACATGCCTCACAGGTTATGTGAACCTGTGACGAGCGGTGGAGAGACAGAGAGAGAGGAGAAAGAGAGAGAGGGAGGCAGCGGCTGTCTGACGCACACTGCTGCAGGGAGAGAAAGCAAGAAAGTGAGGCAGAGGGAAAGTGAGGGAGAGAGATGAAACGAGACCGAGGACAATTCACAGGCTCTGCATCCCCAGCACGCTGCTTGATTCACCTCCTGCCTCGATCTGTGTGTGTGTGTGTGTGTGTGTGTGTGTGTGTGTGTGTGTGTGTGTGTGTGTGTGTGTGTGTGTGTGTGTGTGTTGCTGCGCGACGCAGGGCTACGAGCTCGGGGCAAAGCAGGTGCCTCCGTCTGCCTCTAACAGCTCCAAAATGAGTCAGCAGGAAGCAGAGAGGCTTCGGCTGGAACTCTCTCTCTGTCTCTCTCTCTCTCTCTCTCCTGACACAGCTGATTCAGTCCACTTCAGCACCGATACGCTCTCTCTCTCACTCCCTCGCCCACTCTTCAATCGTGGTATCCGTAAGATGCCCCGTGAGCTGCGTCCTCCTCCTGTTTATTGCGCAACCTCCCTTTTATGCCCTGCGAGTCCCGGCTCAGACGTCGGCCCGGTCTCCTGTGATCCTCCCTGTGCCTCAGAACCTCGTCTTCTGTGTCACGGGTCTTCGACCGCGGCGTCTATCCGCTCTACTCCACGGCCTCAAAGGGAGACGTGGACAAGGCTGACGTCACTGACGGGAAACTGCGACGGGGGAGGCACAAGGCTGATCATTCGCACAAGACAAAGTGATCAAATGATCCAAACACACAACCTTGAGCCTGCGAGAACAGCAACGAGAGCTCCTGTGTACCTTCAACGCCACGCAGCGACACTGCGGTTCACTTCGCATTCATCCGAACCTGCTTACTGAAGTTCCATTTACAACTGATCTTCAAACCCACGCAGCTCCAACAAACTGATACTTGTAGTTTGGTTCCCTTGATCGGGATTAAAGCCAAAATGTAAACACTGTTGCTCTTCAGTTCAGACTTCCGCTGATCATATCAGTATTGGAAGATATGTGACAAATAAATAAATATTGGTGTTTGGTCAGTATTTTAGAACAATATTGTGTCAATGGTATCGTATCATTGGCTACATGGTGACTCCTACCTAAAAGGTGCACCTCCTTTAACTGCTAAAACAAGTCGAAGCCCCCACTTAAACACAGTTTTTTGATTACGGATTATTTAACCATTAACTAAATTAAATACTGTAACCCCCCACCACTTTAACGTGGATCAGCAGTCGTGGTTTCAGTCTAACACAGACTTTTCTTAGAACTGAACTAATAATTGTTGGCTGAAACCTCCTCACTAACGCGGGAAACTGCAGATATCCGCAGAATGTTTTTTCTCCCACTTTTCTGACGTCCGAGCTTCATCTGCCATGCACCCTTGTTAATTTTTTTTATATGCAAATGTAGCTAAATTATATATTATATTTCCTGACATATTTTATTCCAGTCTTTAATGAGACTGGAATACGGAGTTAAAATGTTGTTTTATCAATATGACAATAACTGTAACCCTACGCAAATCATGTATTAATTCGTTATATACATTACATGTTATACAAATGATATATTTCTACACGTTATTCATGTCCATATCAACATATCAGCAGATATGTACACTTAAAATATCGAATGCAGTAACCCCACAGTTTTAAGCTGATTTTTTTCGGAGAACTGAACTGTCCAGCGGTATTTTAAACCCCCTCACAATTTTTAACAGTTGGGTAGAGAGTTATTTCAATGGTTCATTTTTGTATGCTGCTAATGCCAACCACTAATGCTAATGTTTTTTTAAGCAATTATATTTTCTGATTCTGTTTATTTACCTTTACATTTTCTTTAAGGGTAATGCACTGAGTTTAAAAATGGAATTAAAGTGTTCTGTGGGTAGATTTGGGGGCATATTTAGGGTTTACACTACAAAAGTAGGCATTTTTAGGCTTTTTTTTTTTAACCAAAACACAACAAGGTTTTTCACTAGACTCTTGAAACGTAACCCCTGTGAAACGTGGGGGATTACTGTACACACTATATCCAATAGTCAAATCAATTTTATTTCTATAGTACTTTCTCCGTTCTACCATGTGTATCAATACCAACACTCATCTCCATTAAACATCACATGAAATGTTTATTTATATTGAGTAGTTAAGTCATTTTTTTTTTCCTATAGCCCTTTTTAGCTGATGTTCCAAAACAGATTCATACAAGGCAGGTCTGAGCCCCGTCTGAGCGAGTCGAGGGTGACAGAGATGAGGAAAATGAGGAAGAAACCTCAGGAGGATCCAAAACCCAAAACCCGTCCTTCCTTTATAAACGTTCCATAAGCATATAAACGTTCCATAAGCACTCAAAGAGGTGAAGTCCGAAGGCAGAAGACTGTCTGCACGTCTCACAACCGTTCACATTTGAAACAAACTGTTCATTTGTTAGCAAAACGAGGGTCTTGTTTGGTCCAAGGCTTGGTCCCCAAAAGAACCGCAGTAACAGAGAAATTGCACCAGGGGTCACTTTACTCCAACCAGATCTTCCAAATCTGAACACATCCTGTCAACATGTCACACCACTCAACACACGCATCCAGCCATGCACCGGAGAAGCGGAGGAGCTTCTGTGCATGTCCACATGCTTAACGGTCAACGGCCAGAAGCTCCAGACAACCTTCCAACCTTCTCATGCACTTCTGGCGATTGTTTCACATGATAAACACACACACACACACCTCAACAAAGACAACAGTTGCAAAATTCATGCATGTGCCATCGTAGACAAAGACTAACTAGCACTGCAGCACTGCAGGAGCAAATAACCGACCACCACTCATAACATCATGAGACAGAAGGGATGGGTGTGGAAATTGAAAGTATCCTAATTTTCATCATTTAATTGGTTTTCTAATTGGATATTCGTCTAATTTACGGCATGTCCCACCTAGATTGCATTCCTGCAAGAAAATGCAAAGTGTGATTGAGTGGTTGCTATGAAACCAGTGTTTAGGGTCACACAAATTTTGGGCTTATGTACAAAAAAGTTTTGTATTTAAAATTTTTTACTCACAATTGGGTATCAAACCAGGGTGTCATTCAAATGTCACCACTGGAGGGGGGCATTAACTCTTCTATCTTCTAACTCGCTGGCTCTTACTGTCGTTTCTGGTTAAGGGCGACTCAATACAGGCTTGGACGGGAAGTGGTTCCAAATTCCAGCAATCAAAATCAAGATAGATACTGAGGTGCTTACTAATATTGAAACTTAGAGACTCATTGATATGCTTTCAGTAATCTAGTGCAGAAAATAAAGACGATGAAAAGCTGTGAGAAGATTCAGGGGTTATTTTATTGCGTCTAAACTGTGTCCTTAGTTTGCTGTATATGTAATGAGGGACAACCAAATAAAACCCTGATATTTCCTCCAGGACCAATAAAGTTTCTCGTGTTTTTCATTTTGTTCTTCTTAAAGCCTGTATTTATATTACTGTAAATTAAATGAATTTATTACTGTATTTACCTGCTTATAACAAAGAAAAGGCGCTGCATGAATTCCAGTCCAGTCTATACAGGAGTAACATCACTATTTACATTCTAGCACTGCGGGAGTTCAGTGTAAACTGTACAGTACGGATATGGGTTTACCATCACATGTTTAAAATGAAAAAAAGTTTTGAGAGCATATTTAGGGTTTACGCTATAAGAATAGACTTTTACTGCATCAAAACACTGCGTTTTTTATTACACCCAGGTGCTCGTGGAACGTTACTGTACACAACTCATCCCCAACACAAAGCTTCCAGCTACAGCGATGTGTGTCTTCATGACCAGACGATCGAGCAGCACTGACAGTCGCAGACGAGAGCACCGCACACACACACAGAGATGGCTGCTACCGTTCCCATGCGCAGGGAGACATCGAAGGCTGTTACCTGGACAGTCAGGGGGCTCTGAGGGTACAGGGAGGCAGGGGTGGGGGGCGGGCTGTCCTCACTCCCCACCGTGGGCGGCCCGTCGAAGATGCATTCCAGCGACTCAACCTACAGGAAGGGGGCAACTCAGCTTACTTCACAGACACACGGCGGCATGGGCGTCACACAGACAGAGAGATCATTAGAGCAGATGGAGACACAGAGTGGGAGTGAGAGGCTACATATGTGGTCTGAATGAAGACACAAGCTCAAAACAAACACTCCAAAACTGAACGCTGAGGCTTGAAAGACCAGACTTCAAGACCAGCAGTGGGCGGCGTGGGCAAAAAATGATCACACTAAAGTATCACATAACTTTGGTTTGTATCACAATGGAGCACACACAAGTGTCTGAATGAAATATGTGACATTTTAGTGAACTAATGACATCTTAGCTAAATTAACACCAAAATCAGAAAAGGTGCCAACACTTTTGCACAGGCCTCATTTTACATTAGAATTTTTTCCCCCAGTATGTCAAATTCAGCACAGAAACACCAACAGTGTATTAAAATGCATCTCTCTACAGATGTGTGTACTTATTTACACAGGCTTCATAGGACCAGGGGTGCCAAAACTTTTGCATGTGACCACATTTTTTTCCCTTCAAATAATTCCACCTCGGTGCTTAACAGTGACGTATTAAGCTGATTTAATGATTCAGTCAAGTATCTTATGGGGAAGAACTATATATTAAACTACTAAATACTCCCAAATAAATCCATTTTATGGATCAGCAGTGATATTTTAGTCTGAAACCTGAACTTAATTTAGTGAATAATATTTTATTGCGCAAAATAGTAAAAGCGGTGGCTGGTGTAGTGGATAACAGCGCCGCCCTGCTGTCCGGGTGAACACTCCACACTACACCGTGAATAAGAGTCCTTAGGAAAGGCTCCTAACTCTGCTTATTAATCTGCCAGACTTCCAGAACAGCAGTGGGCGGCGTGGGCAAAACATGATCACACTAAACTATCAGATAACTTGTGTGTATCACAGTGGAGTACAAATAAGTGTCAAAGTACATTTTGTTGACTTTCTGAATGAAATATGAAACATTTTAAAAGTAGTAATATTACATTTTAGTGAACACTTGGCTAAATTAACGTACCGAAATCAGAAAACACTTTTGCACAGACCTCATTTATTTTTTCCCCCAGTACGGCAAATTCAGCACAGAAACACCAACAGTGTATTAAAATCTGTCTCTCTACAGAGGTGTGCACTTACTCTAGCTTAATAGGACCAGGGGTGCCATGTGACTACATTTTTTGTTCTTCAAATAATTTCACTTCGACATATTAACCTGAAATGCATTTTTATTATTAGTGGTTACAACAAATCAATTAAAGTTTTGCTGAAAAACTAATTAAAACATTAAAGATGATTTAATGATTCAGCCAAGTAGTTTGTATCTTAGGGGCAAGAACTATATATTAAGCTACGAAATAAATACATTTTATGGATTAACAGTGATATTTCAGTCTGAATTTAGTGCATCTAATATATTATTGCGCAAAATAGTAAAAGTGGTGGCTGGTGTAGTGGATAACACCGCCGCCCTGCTGTCCGGGCGAACACCCCACATTACACCTATAGGAAAGACTCCTAACTCTGTTTATTAATCTACACCAACGGGAAAACGCTGTCAATCACTCTGGATGAGGTTCTGGTCAGAGAACAAAGAAAGGCATCTAGGGACGGTGAAATACCGCTGTTCTCAGAAGCGGGAGATTTGAAAGTAGCCAATCCAAGAACACTATTTATTTCTCCTTGGTGCTGATTGGCTGCTGCCCTCTGACGCAGCTGCAGTCCAGAATTTCCCCCGTGGAGCGCCTCGAGTGTTTCTCGTGTTTTTCGTTTAAAGCCTGTATATTACTGTAAATTAAATGAAGTTATTACTGTATTTACCTGCTTATAACAAAGAAAATGCGCTGCATGAATTCCAGTCCAGTCTATAAAGGGGTAACATCGTTATTTACATTCTAGCACTCAGTGTAAACTGTACAGTATGGATAAGGTGTATTAAGCAGATTTTAAAATGTCTGCTCTTTTTACAGCAGTAGATTAAATTAGGTGTTGATCATGGAATTTTATTCATTCACCCAATGACTGGAGGCCCTGAGCAGGAACCTGGATCCAAACCTGTTCTTCTAACAGCTCACAGAATATCCACTACTTTAGAAAAAAAGAAATCTTGATACTTTTTACTGTTTGTTTGCATTTATTCTAATATTCATCTGTTCTTGCTGCAGAAAGAAGCCACTGCTGATAGAAATGACTTCAAACAATTTGCACAGGTGCCCAAGACTTTTGCACAGTACTGGTGTGGGTGTGTGTGTGTGTGTGTGTGTGTGTGTGTATATATATATATATGCCTATTTTAAAATGCATTTTAATGATATGTAGCACAATTTTTACTTTAAGTTAAAAACACTGGAACAGACAGCTGTGGTCCTAATCTTATAAAAGTGTGTTAGGAGCCATGTGTAGAGGGATGTTTACACACTGTATGGCATTAAATACAGTTAAACAGGCCTAAGTTCCACTAGGTTCTGATACGTGGTGTGTGTGTTTAGAGTAAGACTGGCCTGAGCCCTGCTGATTAAATACCATTCTGAACAAACCCCTAATGTTTCAAACACCCAAAGAGACCGAAGTGGAGCCAGAATGATTCACTGTGCAACTGCAGTGGCCTGAACAGGCCACAAGGTGGAGATGAAGCTCCACTTGGTGGAAAGCGTGGTCCTGATCTCCAGCACTTCTCCTCCAGAAGTTCCTCCCCGCCCACGCTATTTGTCTTGTGACAAACGATGATGGCGGGTGATTAATCACGGCGAGTGATAACGGCTTGTTTACGGTGCACAGCTATGTGAATATACTCTACAAGTCACAACGGCACCTGAGGCCTTTAATCAAACTGAGCAACGAGGCTCGGTTAGAAGGCGAAGCCACGCCATCTATCCTCCCAAACGCTCCTCCGTGTCAAAGTCAACAGTGAACACTCGCCTCGCCACAGCACTTCAGCTGGAGCAGGACAGGAGGAGGTAGAAATAGAGGTAGAAGCAAAGGTGGGATAGAGGTAGGGGTAGTGGTAGAGGTAGGGGTAGAGGAGGGGTAGTGGTAGAGGTAGGGGTAGAGGTGGTGTAGAGAGGGGTAGAGGTAGGGTACAGGTGAGGCGGGGTAGAGATGGGATAGAGGTAGGGGTAGAAGTAGAGGTAGGAGTAGATGTGGGGTAGAAGTAGGGGCAGAAGTAGGGTTAAAGGTAGAGGTGGGGTAGAAATAGAGGTATGAGTAAAAGATTGGTAGAGGTAGGGTAGAGGTAGAGGTGGGAGTAGAAGTAGGTGTAGAGGTGGGAGTAGAGGTAGAAGAAGAGGTGGGAGTAGAGCTAAAGGTAGAGCTGAGAGCAGAGGTAGCGGTAGGAATAGAGGTAGTGGCAGAGATGGTAGTAGAGGTAGAGGTAGGAGTAAAGGTAGAGATGGAGTAGAGGTAGAGACGGGGTAGAGGTAGAGGTAGTGGCAGAGATGGTAGTAGAGGTAGAGATATCTACGAGCAATGCACTTTTTAAAATACTAATGCATTTTTGAACAAATTATATACTTTTTAAATACCAGAGATATTCATTTATACTAATACTCATACTAATCTACTAATACAAAATACAAATGATACACTACTTTTGTACCAATACACTATCAATATACTTCCATACTAATTTTTCTTCTATTAATATACTTTGCTATTAAATAATACACTAGTAATATATTTTTTTATCAGAGCAGGGCAAATTGGTAAAGGCAGGGTTTCTTGTTTACATCACCATTTTCTGATCTTTATCTCTTAGAATTAAACAGAAATTAGGCCTGTTTTTGCTACATTAAACTACATGAACGTGATGAGCGGACCTTGGTGGTAAAAAAATTAAAATGTAAGATAAGGTTCTGTTATGATTCAGACAGTCATTCTGACAGACTGCGGTGCACTACAGGAAGCATAGCGGGCGGCAATTCACACTGCCGAATGTAAATGATGGCAGAAATGTTTAACGATTTGATTGCTCAAACGATTAAACAGTAATAATGGACGACAGAATCGATGGACAACTACAGGCTCATTCTGAGGCGAGGTGAGGCAGGCAAGGCGGGCCTTTGGTGGATGAGCTCATGGCGGAGGGCTGATAGATAGGAGGCAGAGTGTGGAGGGAATGGAGGGATGAGTTCATCGGTGAGGTGCGTGTGTGTGTGTGTGTGTTAGTAAAGGACCGAGGGGGTGCAGAGGGGTCATAAATCACAGCTGCGGGGGGAGCAGGGGAGGAGTGCTCGTAAATGTTGGAGCCTCACATTCGTGTCTCCTCTGGACACCCGGACGATTGCTCAGCCTTCAGGCAGCCTTCAGTAAAACGCTTGGCCAATTTCACTCTCACACACACACACACACACACTCTCAAATGCGTCGTTAACGGCAAAG
>JBBPDC010000039.1:28190293-28200525 GCA_037974485.1 Hemigrammopetersius urotaenia | reverse complement strand
CAGTGAAGAACCAGGAGCAGATGATTCCAGATGATCAGGCAGTGATCAGTATACTGGTGGTGCTGAATGCTGAGTGGATGGAGCTCCTTTATCTAGGCTCCTTGTATCTTTAGACACTTTGCAGTGAAACATTTGTTCACATTTCTTTCATTTAATCTCCTCAGTGGGACAACGATCAGACAGTCTGACAGAAAATATTTTTACACCAGAAATGGCGGGAGACTTTGCACGGTACTGTATATTCAAATATCCTTGGTAATCGCTTTGGGCAGTACTTGAGTTAGTCTTTATGCCACTTTCATCATGTTGTAATGTATCAAATGTCTAATAAATACAATTTCTAGGTGAGGAGGTTGGCAAGTACATGCGAGCACCTTCACTATCTTTAGAAACCTTGGCTGTTTTGGCTGTTTGGTCATTGTCATGTTGGAATGTCCATCTTCTCTTCTTTTTGTGACAAAGTTCTCCTCTAATATTTCCTGGCACGTCGCTCCATCGACATCTCCTCTGATGGTGTGCATGATGCTCCAGGACCATCTGCAGAGAAGCCGATCTGGATCATGATGTTCCCACCTTCATACTTCACTGTGGTCCTCGAGTTCTTGGGTTCAGTCCTTCTTTCTCCAAACATCACGCTGAAATATTGCCTATGTTCCGCTTCTGTTTGGTTTGACCAGGGTTTGGGCTTTCTGAAGGTCTTTGATGGAGCTGTTCCCGTTCCAGTGAAGTTTAATAATGTCGTCCCTGAGAAGTTTAGGAAGTTTCTACAAGTTTATTAGATGACCAAAACTCTTTATTATATCATCATCATGTCCTGTGGTGCTTCAGAGGTCTTGTTAATGTTAGACAACGCAAATTCCAATGCCTCCGATTTGGATTTCTCCAAAAAAACCTGATTTTTTTGTCCTGAATGGGCACTTATGTATGAGGCTGTTACTATTTATGACTCATGATTGGTGGCCCAACTCCATGTCAGCGCAGAGGGGCAAGATTTCCTCTTAATCTATTCAAGCCTATGGCCTCTGATTAGATGATAGTTAGGGGGCAAGAGCTTAAAGTGTTTGTGAATGGCCAGATGGCACCCGGCAAATCCCACCTTACATCATAAAATAAGTCTGTTAGCGTAATCCCCCGCAGCAGAATTAATACACAAGACAGTGAGTCTTAACCACCGCTGGGCTTTAGGGAAACTGAAACACACACAATGCGAGTCAGTGGGAGGAGAAACGAAACAGGGTCCAGCATTGAGCCCTGTGGTACTATTCCGTCCCAGGCACCTCCTGGTCTGCCAGGATGGTCTTGCCATCAAAACACACATTCTCAACCCTACTAAGTCACGATAGCATATAGGATTATACATTTTTCACAATTCGTTTTCACTCGTAGCTCATTGAAACAAGAGAAATCAGGATTCTCAGCTTTCAATCCACACCATGCTTGTATTGGTTAGTAGTAGGTAAAGATATTACATGATTAGTTGATGGAAAGAATCTACTATTTTGCTAAAAGAACGACATTTTTACATTATCTTTGCTTTGTTTTGGTCCATTTTTGACACTGAAACTAATGGTCAGAAGTGCAGAACTGAATTGGTCTTTGTAAGTGTAAATTAATAAATGAATAAATTGATAAATGCAATAAACAGAAATTAGGGGGTTAAAAGGGATGGTATAGATAATTTTTTGGTTGAAAATTGCTTAATAACAGCTTTAATAGCATAATTTTTTTGAGCATTTCTAAACTTAATTTATACAGTTTGTACCATTTATTTGGAATAGAATGTAAGTGTAGAAATGTATATCAAAGATACCATTTTTTTCTACTGTAATGTTACAATTCAAATGCCTTTATATTTCAGATGTATTATGGATCATTTATGTAGAGATATATACAGTATAGCTTCTAGAAACAGTGGAACCACAGTGTGCCAAAATGTTTACACAGAAGTGTTCTGCTGTTTAAAACTAAAAGCATTATTTGATTCACAATCTCACTTTCAGAAGCTTTTTTAAACACAGTAGCTCCAGGCGGAGTTTTCCTCCATTGTGTCTCCACTCGTCTGAGACAGCACAAAGACTGCAGTGTCACTCAGGCCTTCACTGCAGCCGAGCCTCTCCAGAAACATCATTCAGATACAGAGACCCAGAGACCCAGAGCCCACACCGCAAAAATAAACTCATTTAACTGTACACGTGTACAGTAATCCCTTGCTTTTTGTGGGGGTTATGTTCCAAGAGCACCTGTGTATATTGAAAAAACGTGTTGTGTTTTGGTTAAAAAATGCCTATTTTTATAGTGTAATCCCTAAATCTGCTCCCACATTTAGTGCAGGATTTTAGGGAGTAGTGCGCTCACACTGAAAACTAAGATAAAACTCTGAAAGAACTGAAAGAACGCGGATGATGCCCTGAAAACGGCCAGAAAACGCCATGCAGAACGATGGACACTCTGCGCACTAATTGGGCGCCATTTTAACCATGTAGCGGAGGGGGCGGGACTTTCAACAAGTTTTCGAGTTTAATAATGGCAGCCAACAGGGAAATGCAAGCCCAAATGGAGGCGACTGGTATAAATGTGTGTACACTGTGGTATAACCGGCAGAGAATCTCTAGCAAATGTTCGTCCGTCACTTCCACGAGCCAAGAGCAAAACGTCAGTGTTCCATTTAGGACAGCACTGACCCACAACAGTGTGCACTACAGAGGGAAGTGCTCAGTGTGCACTACACGCTACATTTCAGTGCACTCACGCAAGTGCATGATTTCGGACACAGTACCTTTGAGCCCCCCACCATTTCTTTCTGTTTGCCTTGCAGTTGTAAAAGTGATATTTTCTGTCAGACTGTCTAATCTTCATCATAATAAGAAGTGTCCAAGTGTCTAAAGATAAAAAGAGCCTAGATAAAGGAGCTCCACCCACTCAGCATTCAGCACCACCAGTATACTGATGACCTGGAATCATCTGCTCCTGGTTCTTCACTGGTTCAGGACTTCAGTTAGATGCTGTTCTACTTGAGTTGATTAAATATGACCAAATGTTTTACTGAGAGGCTGCAACGTGCCTAAAGGGGCCTAGATAAAGGAGTTCTACTGACTAGGGGTGTAAATCTGTGACCTCACTAAATTCAGATCAATTCTAATTTCTTAAAGCGTGATTATATCAGTATATAGTGGGATAAATAAATAACAAATGGAACAAAATATACTATTGTGTTATATAATGTAATGTAACATAAACGGCATCATTCTGGCTGTAAATCGCCCAAGAAATGAAAGTCCAAAGAATATATTAATCTCTTTTGCTTTGTTTTTTTAGATTAAAATGAGTTTTGGTTTAAAGCTGCAGCCGAGCCGCAGCCGTCAGGTCGACACATTCAGACTGTGTGATTCACTGCTGTGTGTGATAAACCCCGTCCTGCACAGTGTGATCTCAGCGCCCTGGAGGAATCACAGCTGTGCTCAGATCATCTAAAACAATAGAGTGAATCTGGGATTAATCCTGGACACCAAAACAACAGCGTGAATTGATGCACGAAACCGGAAACTGAAGTGTAATATCATAAAGCAGATCGTCACCCAACAGCTGCAGAGCGGATCATCCGCCTGAGCAGCACTTTACAGGAGACACCAGCCTCACACTTCTCCACACAGGCCTTACACTTCCACACACCAGCCTCACATTTCCACACACCGGCCAGTATACTGGAAACACCGGCTTCACTCTTCCGAACACCAGCCAGTCTATTGGAAACACCTGCCTCACACTTCCACACAATGGCCTCAGACTTCCTCACACCAGCCTCACATTTCCTCACATCGGCCACTTTACTGAAGACACCTACTTCCTCACACTGGCTCCACGCGTCCACACACTGGCCTCACACCAGCCACTTTACAGCAAACACCTACAGCACACTTCCACACACCGGCCACTTTATTGGAAACCCCTACACTCTAAACTCTAAAAGTGAACAGTTACAGTCTGTAGCCCATCATCCCAAAACACCCAGCTCTGGGGACTAAACCCGACCGATGTCCCTGCAGGACAGCGAGGTGGTGGTCTGTTCAGACACCACGTGTGATTCTCACACTGAGGGAGATCTGCCCACCCCTGACACTCCGACTACAGGTGTGTGTGATTCCCATCCTTTCACACTCCCAGCTTCAGCCTCTCCATCACGTTATGGCCTTCAATGTGTGAGGGTTTCCTGAGGCCCGGCCTGGAGGGGTCCACTTTAGTACTGCTGTAGTTCACTGCAGGAGCTTTAATGGCTCGGCTGGTGTGTGTGTGTATGTGTGTTTGTGTGTGTGTATGTGAGAATGTGAGAATAGAGCTGAATGAAGAAGAACATCCATCTTTACATGTTTAGTGTGTGCGAACAGCGTCTCCGTGAAGGCTGAACTTGATCTGCAGTGTTGAGGAGTCAAAGGATCGTCCACATTAATGCATGACCCAGAGTTCACCAGCAGAACATCACCCAGAGCATCACACTGCCTCCACCACCATGCCTTCTTCACATACTGTATTTTGATCCATCACACACACACACACACATGCACACACACACACTCCACAAGATGTTCTCCACTGTAGGAGCTTTCGGTGGAGGACAGGGGTCAGCATGGGCTCTCTGACCGGTCTGCAGTTACGCAGCCCCACACCCAGCAGGGGGCGCTGCACTGTGTGTTCTGACCCCTTTCTATCAGAGCAGCATGAACTTCTTCAGCAGTTTGTTCTACAACAGATCTTCTGTGGATCAGAACCAGACGGGCTGGTCTTCACTCCCCACCACCTCGGGCGTCCAGGGCCCTGTCACCGGTTCTCGTTCCTTGGAGAACTTTTGGTAGGTTCTGACCAGGAACCCCCAACAAGACCTGCCGTGTTGGAGATGTTCAGTCACCCAGACGTCACAGTTTGGTTCTTCTCAAAGTGTCTCAGATTCCTTCGCCCATTTTCACTCACTGCCTAATGTAATATTATAGAACCCAACATACATAATATAATATAATAATTTAATGCACCACCCCCAACAGGAGACACAGTGTCATCAGTGTTCATCAAGAGTGGCTTTAATGTATCTGATCAATGTATCTTTGTGTGTGTGTGTGTGTGTGTGTGTGTGTGTGTGTGTGTGTGCTGTGTTTGTGTGTGTAGAATCGTAGGTCTAAGTTCAGGCTGGTTTCTGTTGTTTCTGACCTATTTTACTGCATATGTGTGAACATTTGGGAATAAATATCTCAGGCCTTCTCCCTCTTTATCAGTGAAGTGCCTCCACATGGTCGAGGCCGTCTGTGGCTGCGGGGCCCATATGTCCAGCTCGGCCTGCTGGGAGATTCTGTGGATCTGGTTGGCGGTGGAGTTGCCAGCCTGTCATCTGTCTGTGCTCCCAGACCACTGGAGACACACCATGTGTGTGTGAGGGACGGCGGCGGGGGGATGGCGGGCGGGCGGTCTCAGAGGGAGCGGTTTACCAAAGCCACCGCTAAAAATGACCAGAGCGGGACAGGGGTCAGAGCAGCAGGTCACACGGCTGGACTTGGGTATTATTGTTAATGTGTGTAACTAGAAGCAATTTCTAATGTGTGTGTGTGTGTGTGTGTGAATGATTTTGAAAAGTGAGGGGGACATATAATGTTTCTGGTGCTCATGCATTTAATTAATGTTTAATTAAGCAACAGAAAAACAGCGACATGTGTCTTTTTTGTATAACTGAAGCAAGCTTTAGTGTCTTTAGTGTCTTTAGTGTTTAGTGTCTTAAATTCATTCATTTTCTGTAACCACTTATTCCTCACTAGGGTCACGGGTACCCGGAGTCTATCCCGGGGTCTACAAGCGCAAGCAGGGACTCACACACACACACACACACAGTTCACTCACACTCACACCTACGGTCAATTTAGAATCCCCATATTCTCTCTGAACTGTGGGAGAAACCCAGAGACCCGGGAGGAAACCCACACCACATACATACTCCACACACAAACACACACACACACACACACACACACACACACACACACACACACATACACACAACCAGGACCCAGATTCGAACCCCCAACTCTGGAGGTGTGAGGAAACCCACTGCCCAACCATTATTATATACATACTGGGTTTATTATTATTACTACATAAGGATTCTTACTAGAGGTGGGCATAGATAAGTTTTTTTAACGCCGTTAATCTCATTGGAATCCCCCACCCCGACAGAGAGACCGAGACAAGTTTAAAACATGCGTGAACCGGACAAGTCACTGAAATATCAAGGTGAAATTCATCATAGCTTGCGTAGTATAGACACAGCTCCCTCTGTCCGGGGGGGAGTTAACGGCGATATTTTTTTTATCGCGTTAACCCCGTTAACGGCCCAGCACTAATTCTTACACATATATAATGTATGCAGGGCTTATTTTTATACAGAAACCTTATTTAAAGCAGAGTGTACACATAATAAATACACATTTTAGGTCACTTCTGCTTAAGCTGTGAACACACAGTTCCTGTAATGTGATACATCTACTTTCACAGAGCCTGATTTTTTTCCGCAAAAACGTATGCTAATGCTAAGAACTGTATTTATGCTAACAGCAAAGGCCTAGTAGACCAGATATAGCAGCCTGGCAGCTCCGGCCTAATCCACGCTGAAAGGCTGAGCAAATCCTGGTGCGGGCCACGCAAGTGTGTGTATGTGTGTGTGTGTGTGTGTGTGTGTGTGTGTGTGTGTGTGTGTTTTGGCATTGACCAGGCCTGTGTACATAACAGCATGACCACATCCTGTTGGTCCTGGTGTTGGAAGGTCCTGGTGTTGGAAGGTCCTGGTGTCTGGTTCCTGCTGAAGGAAAAACAATGAATGTAAAGAGAAAGAGAAGGAGAAGGAGGAAGAGAAAGAAAAGGAGGACAAAACACATGCTGCACCGCTACACAGCCTCCCTGGCAAACTCAGCGAAAGGAACATTTACCAAGCTGCACAAAGGAGCCTTCTGTTCCAGGAACGGGAGCTTGCATTAGTGTGTGTGTGTGTGTGGGTGTGTGGGTGTGTGTGTGTGTACCCATTTTCTTTTCAAATAAATGTATTTTAAGAAACAAAAATGTCCCAAATAGGCAGAAACAAGACTTGCTTTCAGGAGTAATAAAATTGACATTTTAACAAAATGTTCCATGGGCCACGATATTTTACATATAGGCTAGTGTGTGTATGTGTGTGTGTGTGTGTGTGTGCGTATGTATATACACATATACATGATGCATATGGGGCATATATTTGATACAAAAAAGACACATTTCGCTCTGAAAGCAACAATATAAATATATCTATATATTGCATGTGTGTGTGTGTGTGTGTGTGTGTGTGTGTGTGTGTGTGTGTGTGTGTGTGTGTTTTGAATAAGCAGAGAAAAACAGTGTGAGAAACCGAAGATCAACTGTATTACGCTATGTTGGGCCCCTCCCTGTCTAAACACACAGACACACACACCCTGCACAAACTTCTGTAACAAACAGCCGGCAGCTTCACAAACTGATGCTCGGAGGCAAAAGACCTGAAAAAGCGTTTTGACTGGATACAATGTACATAATATCCACACAAATAAAATACAGAATTAAATATTGCCAAAAGTACTGAAAGTGAAAGATGCTTAAAATAATGATTACAGTAAAATAAAGTAAAGTCAAATAATTTGATAGGAACTCAGTTACCAACATTTAACACAGTTTACCGCCGGGTTAGTTACTGTGAACTGTCTCTAAAAGAGAAAAATAAATAAACAAGAAATCACAAGTTTGATGCCCAGTGGCACTGCAGCCATCTGTAGCCGGGAGTTCAAGAGAGTATAACTGTCCTCTCTCTCTCTCTCTCTCTCTCTCTCTCTGGGTGGGTAGGGTGGTCCTCCCTCTCCCCCATCACTCAGTATAACTGTCCTCTCTCTCTCTCTGGGTGGGTAGGGTGGTCCCCCCTCTCCCCCATCACTCAGTATAACTGTCCTCTCTTACTCTGGGTGGGTAGGGTGGTCCTCCCTCTCCTCCATCACACATGATAAATATCTCAGACACTTAAGCTCACTGCAGCTCTTCAGCCCCTTTCATTCCTCAGCAGCCCTCTGAAGGTCCATTCATTCGCAATGAATTGCTCTCACAGCAGCATTCCTTACCGAACAGCAGCCCTGTTTCACAAACAGAGCCATTGTGAAGGACCTGGGAGAAAGGTGATCTTTCAGTAGAAGTATATAGTCAGTAGAACTCCTTTATGTAGGCTCCCTGTAACTTTAGGCACTTTGCAGGCTGTCAGTAAAACATCTGGTAATATTTAATCAACTCGAGCAGAACAAAGAGCATCTAACTGAAGTCCTGAACCAGTAAAGAACCAGGAGCAGATGATTCCAGATGATCAGGCGGTGATCAGTATACTGGTGATATACCAAGTCTCAAGAAGGAAAATCTACACAAGGTCATGAAAAGAAACAATAAGATAAAACAAGACTCAAAAATAGAATGAACCACTGAGAAGAACCAAGACTCAAATGGAGAAAATGTCTAAGAATACATAGAACGATGAAGAAGAACAGAGACTCAAAAGGAGACTCTTCCTAAGAGGATGAAGAAGAACCACTGAGAAGATCTAAGAGTAAAAGGAGAACATGTCTAAGATCACACAGAAGATCCTCTGAGTGGAATCAAGATTCCAAATGAGAAACTATCTAAGAATATGAAGAATTACCATTAAGAAGAACCATGACCCAAACAAAGAAAGTCCCTAAAGAACAAGACAAAGAAGCAAGACAAACCAAGGATACCTCTGTAAGAAAATGAGGACGATCAAGTGGAACCAAGACCAAGAAAATGTCTATGAACACACAGTAGAAGCCCTGAGAAGAACCAAGACTCCAAATGAGAAACTCTCTAAGAACATGAAGAGTTACCACTGAGAAGAACCATGACTCAAATAAAGTAAGTTGCTAAAGAGCAAGAAGAAGAACCACTGAGATGGAAAGTGAGCAAAAATCACATTAGAAGAACCAATACTTTGAGAAGAAACTCTCCAAGAGCATGAGGAAGAACCACTGAGAGGAACCAAGACTCAAAGGAGAAAACCTCTAAGAACACACAAAAGAACCACTGGGAAAAACCAAGACCCATTGCTGTACTGGGCTTCTCCTCTAGTCCAGTGGATTCTCTGGATAAATAAACTGGGATCACGGAGGACAAAGACTCAGAACAAACCAGTGATTGCAAACTGTGTGTGAAGAAGTTCTGCGAGAACCTGCCTCCAACTTCAGACACGGGTTTCTAAAATAGAACACAGGGATCCGGATAAAGCTTTCTTTTACCTCTAAGCTCCGCCCACTAATACCTTCTCTTGTGGCAACCGCTGCTAAGCTGCTATCTTTCCAGAACTAAGGATTCTGAACTTCAAAGAACCGTACATTGAAATCTCTGTGGGGAATTAAAGAGGAGATCGTCCCAGAGAAGCCTTTTATCAGAATCAAACACCTTTATTGATTTATTGCTTATGTTACAACTAAACAGACACAATGAGACTCAGAGACAAGAACAACACAAAATATAACATTAAATCTCTACATTATGCTTTTATATACAGAATACTGTTTTCCAAATGACTGCTGAAGTAGTTTATTTGTAACACTAATAGTGGTTTGGAGTATGTTAGTGCTGTAATAGAGATCAGTAGTAGATAAGTAATATTGATATTAGTAGTGATATTTCACTTCTGTAGGCACTTTGAGATGTGGATAATGTGAGGTGCAGTATAAATAAAATGTGTTATTATTCTTATTATGTAAAAATGTTACACATAATAATAATAATAATAATAATAATAATAATAATAATAATAATAATAATAATAATTATTATTATTATTATATGTTGTACTTAATGAAAAATCCCCAAAAATAAAACTAAACGATATTGCACACGGCGAGACCAAAGAAAAGGTGAATAAAAAGTCAAATAAAAAAATCAATATACAGTAATCCCCCGCTTATCGCAGAGGTTACATTCCAAGAGCACCTGCATGTAATGAAAAAACGTTTTGGTAAATAAATGCCTAAAAATGCCTATTTTTATAGTGTAAACCCTAAATATTCCCCCAAATCTGCTCCCTAGCATAAGCAGCGTTCGCGAGCCAAAAGAAAGAAGCGTACACAAAAGAAAGGTTGAAATAACTCTCTCTACCCACATGTTTAGACAGGGCACAGCTTACTAATACTAAATAA
>JBBPDC010000039.1:28176632-28186952 GCA_037974485.1 Hemigrammopetersius urotaenia | reverse complement strand
GCGGTAGCTCAGTGAGTAGGATACTTGCCTCTGGACCACACACTCTGGAGGTCACAGGTTCGAATCCTACCTCCAGCTCTGGGTCCCTGAGCAAGACCCTTAACCCCAACTTGCTCCAGGGAGACTGTCCCCTGTAGTTAGGGAATGGAAGTCGCCTTGGATAAAAGCATCTGATAAATGCCATAAATGTAAATGTATATGATACACACTGATAAGATACACACACCGATATGATACACATACACTGTTATGATACACACACACACACACACTAATACACACATACTGACACGATATACACACACACTGATACACATACTGATATGATACACACACACACTGCTACACACACAGATGTGATACACACACACTGATATGATACATACACACACACTCATGTGATGCACGTGTAAGATGAAGATCTATTCTACTCTTTTCTATTCTATTCTTTTAGTGATCAGCAATTAAACAAAAGCGCCCTGCAATCTCCTGTCTGACCACTGTGAGGCAGAACAGACCTGGAGAAGCTGGTGAGGCTGTTTTTTTCAGAGTGTCAGGGACACATTCTGCCTCACACCCCCAGCCTGAACACCACTGTCCTTTCTCGGTCCACACACACACACGCTGTCTCGGACGCAGCGCTGCCCCTGGTCTGGTTCTGACCCAAAGTTCTGAGCTGTGCAGTATTTCAGCAGGATCACTGGATAAATAGGAGGTTCTCACGCTGCAGCTGCTCCGGAGAAACAGCTGGACCCCAACACACAAGGTAAGAACCGACAAAAAACATCTGTCTGATGGAACAGACAAACAACACGTAACAATAAAGTTCAACTGTGTTAGAAGAGTCTTCCCTGTCTGGGTATGGTGTCTGTCTAATGTGATATAATTGCATTATATTTACAGTCTATGGACAGAAATATAACACTGTATGTGAGTAATTGTGCCTGAAATAACTATAAAAAATATTAAATTACTTATAAAAAGAATTAATTTTGGAGAAAATATTTTTGTCGTGTCCGAGTGCAGGATTTTATAATTGGACTAACAATAGTATTACAGCAGTTAGCGGGACTTATTTGGTCTAAAGAGCTGCATTTGGACTGCCTTTAAACACACACACACACACACACAAACACACACACACCCCATTACCTCCAGGCCTGTGTTTTTTTCACTCTGTGTGTTCTTCATTTACACTTCCTTCCTCTAAGATAACAGAAGGGGTGTCTAACACCTCTCTCTCTCTCACACACACACACACACACACACACACAGATACCCAACCCCCCCCCCCCCACACACACACACACAGTGCTGCTACAGCATAGCAACCGCCACTCACCGATCAGCCAGAACATGAAAACCACCTGCCTAATATTGTTGGTCATGCCCCCAAAGCAGCTCTAATCCTTCAAGGTCTGGTCTTCACAAGAACCTCTGAAGGTCTGTGGTTCTGCACCTTTAAGTCCTGTAAGCTCTGACGTGGTTCCTCTGTGGATCGGACTACTTTGTCCCACAGAAGCTTGATTGGATGGAGATCTGGAGACTCTGGAGGAACCTTGAGCTCTTTGAGATGTTCCTCAAACTGTTCCTGAACAGTGTCAATGTCACTGTTCCTGAACAGTGTGTCATTTTACTGAGAGAGGAACTGCCATCAGGAACAGCGTCTCAATGAAGGCTGAACTTGGTCTGCAGTGTTTAAGAGTCAAAGGAACGTCCACACGAATGTAGAACCAAAGATTCTCCAGCAGAACGTCACCCAGAGCATCACACTGCCTCCACCGCTTTGCCATTTTCACTTAGAGGGTTTAATGTTGGGGCTGATCACTGCATATATATATATATATATACATATGCTGAAGAGTTTTGCACAGTATAATATATATATGTATATATTATACTGTGCAAAACTCTTCAGCATCTGTCATTTCTTCATATTTTGCTTCCAGAGATCCAGACATTCTTGTAAGTTAATGTGTTCTTGAGGAACAGTTCTCCAGGCTTCCTGAAGGACTTTGAGAGCCTCTTATTTTCTTATTTCCAGACCAGTCCCTGAACCTGACCAGTATGTATGAGTGTGTGTGTGAGTGCTACGATCGCTCAAAATGAAAGTGAAAGTGTGGGAACATTATAACAGACTAAAAGAAATGAGGCCTAAAACTGCATCTGTAGATCTTTCGACCTTCATGCTGCTCCTATCCTGCACGGGTTCTGCCCTGCAGGGCTGCATGGGCAACATCCAAGTCACAGTGTGGTGGAAAAATCAAGTTTACACAGTTTACCCCTCAGTCCACTGCGGTCGGTCAGGAGAGTCACGTTCAGAGTCCAAATTCTGCTTTGGAAATTTAGAACTGGACCTACAAGGAATGCTTTGCTAACACTAGGAGTCAATAGTCCCTGAAAACATCTGAGGACCCTCAAACTTCATCCACCTCTCATTAAGGTGGATCAGACTAGTGGACATGGTTTAGGACGCTGTATGACTTACTGTGGGCTGTAAAAATGAACTGAGCTTCAGTGTGGAGCCGAACACTGTGGCACCTTTTTACACAACAGGGTCTGTTTTACAAACCGCCTCAGGAGCAGGAGTGCTGATCTAGAGTCAGTTTCTGTAAAGTCATAAACACAGAGAAATCAGTCCTGCTTTGATCCCAGATCAGTCCTGCTTTGTGAACAGCAGCCCTGGTCTGAAACAGCCCCAAGATCAGTTCAGTTTTACAGCTCACAGTAAGTCATACTGAGTCCTAAACCACGTCCACTAGTCTGATCCACTGGACATGGTTTTGAATAGATTTGGGTGACTATTGACTTTTAGTGTTAGTGATGTAAACCTCATAGCTCCAGCTCTGACCTAAAGAGGTCAAATGTGAACACGTCTTGGCGGGAGTTGTGCAAATTCGATTTTTGGCCAAACTGTTCCTTTAAAACTTGCTTTTGTCCGACTTCAATCAAGAAAATGTCAGATTTCAGACGCGTCTAAATATACATGAATACAGTTGAACTAAATGTGCGGGGCGGGGTGTAAACACACACTAGTAACTTTCCTTAACTTCCACTTTCTCTCTATCTTACACAAACACACACACGCACACACCTTCTACAGGCCTCCATAAGCTGCCAGTCACTTTGGGCCTTAATTCCTAAGCCTGAAGCAAACTCCTGCACAGACATGACATCAGCCTTCTGGGCCAGACACACACACACACACACAGTCCACAAAGCTAAATGACCGAGGATTATAAATTCAGCCCATTTGGGTGTAGGCAGTGATACAAAGAAGAAGAGTGGACACATCACTATAAAAGTGCGTCTGTGTGTGTGTGTGGGGCGAAAGCCTGCTTTCAGGCAGGATCAGGCCACCAATCCCAGCAGGGAAATGAGTGTGTTAAGTCGGCTCTGAGGTTTGCACGCCTGACACACATCCTGGTGGCTTAAAGTTGCAGGACACACACACACACACTCCGCCTACACACTGAAGCACTCAGTAGTGCGTGTGTGTGTCCTGCAACTTTAATTTAAATGATTTGAATCTCAAACTTCACTGATAATTTATTTGATTCAATTCATTATCAGCTTATAAAGAAAAATACTGTGCATCATCACATTCAGTCTGATCCTTTAGAAAATAATGCAGTAATGCGCGTGACTGGTTCAATTTGGATTTGATTGAACAGTCATTAGTAATAGTTTGGAAATCTACAGCTTTACTATGATTCAGTTAAACCGATTCATTCAGCAAACGATTCTGTCCGTCGTTTCTGCACATTTTGATTCGATTCTTTCGGCTCGTTTCTGAACCGAGTCATCTTTGACACACTGAACACGAGTGGAGCGTCTGTAAAAACACAACTTTTTTTTTTTTACATTAAACAAGGATTGGTGCTTTTATTTTGAAGAAACCTGAGCTTGTACTTTAACCATTTATTTTGAGCCTAGAAGTGAGAGAACTACAAGAGCCTCGACTTCACGGTTTCAACAAGTTAATGAGGTCAAATGCTGACCTCAGGTCACTCTTTAAGAGAAGCACAGGTCATCCTGGCCTTAATGAGAGAAGCTGATGTTCCCTGACTGTGCAGTTCCAGTGTTATTCACTCTAAACCAGCACTTTTACACCTAAAACCAGATTTTTGGATGCAAGGCCTCTGCCTTTTTGGCATTAGTGTCTTTAGCAGGTATTAGGGCTCTATTTAAGAGCCGATTGGGCTCAAAGTAAGCTTTAATTACGGTTTTTACTCACCAGGTTCTTAGAAAATAGGCCTTGCTCCAATTTTATCCACGTAAGATCTGGAGACGTTTTAAACTGGAGCTTTGTGGCTTTTGGTGGCCGTTTCTTTAGGGTCAAGGTTGACCTTTTGACCCACCAGGCCAATGGAGCAGCAGTGTCATTTCATAATGACCAATGAAGCAATAAGAGAAGCTGCCCACAGTCCAGCCCTGAGCTTTTTCCCCCAATAAAACCAGTAAAATCAAGTACAACTCACAAAATAAAAGTCAGGTTTATTGTTGAACAACAAACTTCACACACACAAACAGGCCAAGGTAAAACAAATATGCAGACAAAAATAAAACAGAAAAAGAAAAGTAACTCCTTTTCTTTGGCCTAGCCCTCCCATACAAAAACAAACCAAAAAAAAAAACAAACCAAAAAAAAATAAACTAGTTTATGGTACAACTAGTTATGGTACAACTAAAGTTCATACATAAATTTTTTACTGGAATGCTCCGAGTTAAATGGCTGTCGATTTTTTTTTATACATGTTTCCTTTTTTCCCGTTTTGCTGAAGTTCCGGGGACGTGGTCAGACGAGTAAAATTTCATAAAGAGAAGCACCGTTTTGGTCACAGGAGATCATGGTAAAGTGACTGATCTCTTAACAATATGTACAAAAATATAAAATGTAAATAAAAATACAAACAAATCCCCGTCTTGCTTGTGTATTTTTTTTTCTTGTGTTGAGAGTGTTGGGAAAATCAGGGCGGCGGGTGGTCTGGTCTTTCCTTCCCTCTAGAAAAAATTTAGCTTTTTTTTGTTTTTGGGAGTTGGTTGGTGGGTGAAACTGGAAAAAAATGACCGTGTTTATGTTTGAGTCCTTTTACGCCACTGGCTCCAACAAACGTGCTGAGGATAAGCAGCTGGGCTGAGGGGGAGATGGAGGGACACCGGCCCTTTAATCGTCGTCGTCCGTCTTCTGCTTCTTGGGGTCCACCTCGTCCTGGAACACAGAACCCACGGTTAGAGGGTTAGAGAGCCTCCTACACCTTCTTACCCTGCTGCAGAACCTTCTCCTGAACCCCCATCCTCACCTCATCGTCTTCATCGTCCTCGTCGGCCCCTCGTTTCGTTCCTCCTCCGAGCTCATCCTCGTCATCTTCGTCCTCGTCCTCATCTCCTGGAGCCAAAAACCACAAGGCCTGAGTTCACAGCAACACACCCACATGCATCAAACACACACAACCACACACTTCACCCACCTTCTCCATCATCTTCCTCATCTTCTTCGTCTACTTCATCCTCCTCCTCATCGTCGATCTCCGGTTCTCCATTCTCCTCGTTCTCCTGTTTAATACAAAAAAAAAAGGCAAGTAGGCCACTTTAGTCAGAGGTTCATCCTGATTCCAACAATGACCAGAAGCTGGTCATAAACATCAACAAACGTGTGAGGTTCTAAAACTGGCTTTCCTGAGGACTATATGGCAGCTGTCCCTTTAAATGTGACCAATTTAGAGCCTTTTTGTGTTTAAACGAGAATGAATGAGTCTCTGTACCTTTCCATTAGTGGCCTCCTTTCCATTTTCCTTCTCCTCAAGGAGCTTCTTCTCCTTCAAGTCCTGAAAGGGAGGATAAACAGACGAATAAATAAATAAAGAAATAAAAACGGTCTGCTGATTTAAAGCTCATTAACTATGAGCGGAAGGAGATAGGTCAGGCTCCCCCCCGGCGGCAAGAGGTGGAACTGCAGGCCAGGGCCTCTCTGTCATTGACACCTCATTGGCTGCAGCACAGCCTGCCCTGCTGTCCATCATAGTGCCCTGGCCCCGCCCTCTGCGAGCTCTGTAACGCGACACTCGGACGCTTTCGAGACTGCCTGGGTTTTGTAGTCCGGGGAGAACTGCACACCATATGCCTCCGAGACACACCCGTGGAGCTGCTTCACTGGAAACGGGCCCCCACACACACCAGCGCAGCTTCTGAGGACCACCAGGACCCCCATCCCCAGCAGCGCTGCAGCACGCTTTATGGATGATATCTTCTGGAACCCCATCTACAACTAATCGGAAGGACAAAAGGGGGCCAAACCATCCTTCTCCCACCCCCCTCTCCTGCTCCTCCCCCCTCCTCCCCTCCGCGTTCACGTTATCTGCTGGATTTAGGTCGTGCGGTGGATCCGAGCACTTTGATCCGGGTTTGCACTATTTAAAGCGGGCTCTTCTGCACCACGCACTACAACGAAGCTCGAATTCATGATCACAATTATGAACGACTACTATAATTAAAAACCTCTCACAGAAAAAATCTCACCTATTTTACATTTTCACACCCCCCCCCCCCCCCGGGGGTCCAGCCAGCAGGTAAAGATATTTATGCAGTGCTAAGCCCCCAGGCAAAATACACGCGTGGGCCAATGAGAAACACGCTTCATTTAAAGCCACGAGCCCTTTTTTAACCCTCCAGCGAGGCAAATGTGAGGCGTGGAGGCAGGAGATGGGGCAGATAACAGCAGCAGTTCCGTGTATTCACACCAGAAAAGCTGGTTTATTATAATAAAGCCCAATAAAAAGGTTTATTATAATAAAGCCCAATAGAGAGAGATCAATGAAGGCGGACGGATGCACGCGCACGAACCACGGGCAACTTTTAAAGCCTTAAATCACTTTAAATCGATTTACACACACACACACACACACAAGCTGCTGTGTATCACACCGGTGCAAGGACACGCGCGCGCGCGCGCGCTTGCTGGCGAAGTTGTGCCGGAGAGCGCGCGGCGGTAAAACGGAGCGAGAGGTTTAAGAAACTGGACACGGAGTCCGGGTGGATTCGGTCCGGTGGAGAGAGAGGAGAGCAGGGAGAAGAGGAGAACGTGTGGAAAACACGCGGCAGACATTAGATAAACGTGAAATCGCGCGCACGTCGCGAGAGAGGCTTCGCGACGCGTATAAACAAAGAAACGCGCGCGGAGACCCGCTCAGCCGGCCGGGGGGAGCCTTATAATAACAAAAAACAGCAAACCACACCACGAATCAGCAACAAACAACGACAAGCAACAAAATAACGCGCATTTCCTTCAATTTGACCACCGGAGCCGGCCCGCTTTTTTCTCTACCGCATCCATAACGCACGACACGCGCGTCCTCCCCACGCACACGCGCCACTCGCGGTTAGAAACACAAGAGGAAATAAAAAGCAGCAAGAAAATGAAAGCAGAGCTTCAAAAAAATCAAATCAAATAAAGCCCCGGAATCCCGAGCCCCTCACCTTGGCGGAGATGTCCGAGGCCGAGTCCACCTTCGTGTCTGCCATGGTCTGATTTCACCCCGGGTCGAGAGGAGCGGGAGGAGAGGAATAGTCCCCAAAAAATACAATAAATGTCTCTTTTATTCTATTTTTATTTCTTTTTTAATCCTTGCTGACTGTAGAGCTCTAATGCCGCGAGCACGCGCCGCACCAGCCCTTAATATAGAGCAGGGGGGCGGGGTCTCGGGGGCGGGGCCCACAGACGTGATTGGCAGACATGAATCTGAGGGAGGCGGGGCTTTCTGGGCCGTGGAGTGGAACAATGGAGAGAACGCACACACTCAAACACACACACACACACACACACACACAGTTACATACACACATATACATACACACTCTCACACAAACACACACTCACACACTAATCTCTGCAACGTAATAGCACGTAGCATCTTAAATAAATAAATATTTACATCAAGGTATAAATATCTACCTACTTAATATTTAAATACGAAATGCTAAAATACTTAAAATACTTAATTATTAAATGCTTAACATGCGTACAAATTAAATAATTAAAATACTTAAAATACTTAACACTTAAAACACCTTTTTGGAATATTTATCTAACTTTATTTATTTTACAATTCATGTTTTAATCATTGAAATATTATTATTTATTTGCATAATAATTATCTTCATAAATAATTTTCTTAATATGCATGAGGGCTCTACCGTGAAAACAGAGCTAAAAAAATGGTTTAGCTTTTTAGCGCAAACCCCCCCCCCCGGCCAAACACACACACACACTCGCTCTCACACATACACACGCACACACACACACACTTAAACGCTTACATTCACACACGCATACATACGCATAGACACATTCACACAGACGCAGAGGATTTGCGCTTTCGGCGCAGTGTACTGCGAAACTGGCGCACAGAGGGAGTGTGTGCGTGTGTATGTGTGTGCGTATATGAGTTTTTGTGTCTGTGTGTGTGTGTGTGTACAGACGACACAAGACAAGCGTTTGTGTTAAAACAACTAATCTGAACACGCGCTCACTCGCTTTGGTAATTTCGAACAAAGAGAGAAGGGAGAAGGGAGAGAGAGAGAGATTGAGAGCGAGAGGGAGAGAGAGAAAGAGAGAGATTGAGAGAGAGAAAGAGATTGAGAGAGAGAGAGAGAGATTGAGAGCGAGAGACAGCGAGATAAAGCAAAAGAAGAGAGGTAGAAGGAGAGAGAGAGAGAGAGAGAGAGAGCGAGATAGAGGGGTGGGGAGAAAGAGAAGAGAGAGAAAGGATGAGGGGAGAGGGAGGTAGTGAAAGAGAGATAGGAGGGGGAGGAAGAGAAAGAGAGGGAGATTGAGAGCGAGAGAGAGACTGGGAGATAAAGCAAAAGAAGAGGTAGAAAGAGAGAGAGAGAGAAAGGAGCGAGAGAGATAAAGGAGGGGAGAGAGAGGTAGTGAAAGAGAGAAAGGAGGGGGAGGAAGAGGAAGAGAGAGAGAGAGAGAGAAGGGGGGGGGTAGGGAGGGGGAGGATTTGAGCTCCTCCATTATAACCTACATTCAAATTCTGCTTTGACGAGGACGCAGTTTGCAGATGCTCACCTCTGATTGGGTGGTTGGATGCAGACGCCTGCCTTCGCGCAATCTGATAGGAGGAATGGTCTCCGTTGCGGAACCACGTGACCGCTCAGCCGTGCCATTGGCTGAGCCGTGAGTCTGTCACGGTGAAGGGGGCGGCGGGCTGGAAGACCCGGATCTGGATCTGGAGCCGGACTGGAATGTGTCTGTTTTGGACCGCGCTGCTGCAGGATCTGCCCGGCTGCAGGGTTCAGCTCCAGCCCGGATCCACACACCTGATCCAGCTGTTCAGGGGCTCGGGAGGACCCGGGTTAGTCGGACTAAAGTGTGTGAGACTAGAGGACTAAACCCTGCAGAGTAAAATTTAACATGCGCAAGGACTATAAGATGCATAAATAGCCTATGAGATGTCACCTTAACTGAAGAAATGTACATTTGTTTCAATATTTCTCCCGGATTTAACAACTGAGATCATCCAGAGTGGGTTTGGTGTGAAATGATTAATAGTAGAGACTTTACGCTGGTGGTGAATGGAACCAGAAGTCTCCAACACAAAAATAGGCGTTTCATTTATTATATTACTCTAAATATTTCATTTACTTCTGTGTATTATTTCGGGACAAGACCCATAGAGGGAAAGTCTTTTTTGCAGACTAAAATTGTGAAGATGTAAACATTTAGAGTGGGTTTGGTGTGTGTTTGGTGTGAAACGTATGATTGTAGAGATTCTGATTTCGTTCAAATAGTGAATTTGAACTAAATATTTTGGGGACCATGTATCCCTTCACCATAAATAGGTTTAGTTTTAGGACCAGAATCTTCTCAGAACTCTGGTAGAAGGCGGCGCCACCAGAACCATCTGACGAAGAACTTTCTGTGAGGAGCTTTTAGAGGCAGACGTCTGGTTCCATTCACCTCCACTGTGAACAGTTCTGATACGGTAAGCTCCACTTTAAAGTCAGTTGCATCTCCTGGACATAGTTCAGTCCTTATAGAAATCTGTGTGATTTTTTTCCCCCACTCGTTTTCTTTTGGCCCTGCATACAGTGAGCTAAACTTAAAGGGCCTGTATTATGGGAAAGCGAAATTCTGTCACTTGTTTTGAAATAAATTACTTTAATGTAGTATGTAAAGTGTGTCATTCACTCACCAGTCCATGTGTGGAACCAAGAAGCATGTTGTCTAGTCATATTAGCTTTACACACACACACACACACACACACACACACACACACACACACACACACACACACACACACACACACACACAC
>JBBPDC010000039.1:28153865-28172672 GCA_037974485.1 Hemigrammopetersius urotaenia | reverse complement strand
GAGCAAGATCCTCCCCGAGCGAGACCCTCTACGACCCTCCCTGAGTGAGACCATCTCCGAGTGAGAGCCTCTTCCCGAGCGAGACCCCCCCAGAGGCGAGACCCTCTCTGAGCCTCCCCTAACGAGACCCTCTCGTGCGAGACCCTCTCCGACCCTCCCCGAGCGAGACCCCCCCAAGCGAGACCCTCCCCTCTCCAATCCTTCCCAAGCGAGACCCTCTTAGAGCGAGATCCTTCCCGAGCGAGACCCTCTCCGACCCTCCCTGAGTGAGACCATCTCCGAGTGAGTCTCTTCGACCCTTCCCGAGCGAGACCCTCTCCGACCCTCCCCAAACGAGATTCCCCTGAGCGAGACCCCCCCGAGCAAGACCCTCCCCGAGCAAGACCCTCTCCGAACGAGACCCTCTCTGTGTGAGACCCTCCCAAACTAGACCCTCTCAGAGCGAGATCCTCCCCATGCGAGACCTTCCATGAGCGAGACCCTCTACGACCCTCCCTGAGTGAGACCATCTCAGCGTGAGAGCCTCTTCCCAAGCGAGACCCCCCAGAGTCGAGACCCTCTCTGACCCTCCCCACACGAGACCCTCCCGTGCGAGACCCTCTCTGACCCTCCCCGAGTGAGACCCCCCCAAGCGAGACCCTCCCCTCTCCAATCCTTCCCAAGCGAGACCCTCTTAGAGCAAGATCTATCCCGAGTGAGAGTCTCTTCGACCCTCCCCAAACGAGATCCTCCCGTGCGAGACCCTCTCTGACCCTCCCCGACCCTCCCCGAGCGAGACCCGCCCCGAGCAAGACCCTCTCCGAGCGAGACCCTCTCTGTGTGAGACCCTCCCAAACTAGACCCTCTCAGAGCGAGAACCTCTCTGTGCAAGACCCTCTCCGAGCGAGACGCACTCCAAGCAAGATCCTCTCTTTGCGAGACCCTCTCCGAGCGAGACCCTCGCCCAGGTTCGTGCACCAGTCGCGTTCAAGGCCGAGCCTATCTTTTGTGGAGCAGATGATAACTGCGGTTTGCGTTACGGTTTCATGAGGACATCCTTAAGACAAAACTCTCTGACAGAGGGGGCAAATTTGTCCTTACTCAGACGGAACAGTGGAATGGAAAAGAGGCGCCGCAAGGAATATTAAAGGGCCCATCTAATGCATTTTTCATGCATTTTGTTGTTTACCCTCTGAGGCCAATTTGTGATATTTGTGTGGTTTGATGCACCAAAAACATTCATAATTCCTTTTTCTAACCTCTGATTGGCTGCTCAGTACTGAGACCTGGTTGTGACTGGGTGGTGCTGAATTTGTTCAGATGGTGTTTCTGCAGTGTTTTTTTTTCTCTCCAGATACATTTATTGCTTTTCAGAGTACAGGAACCCCTCAGTTTTACACGGATCAGCATTCGCGGATTCAGTCTAACGCAGATTTTCCAGATTTTTCCAGTGGTGGTGGTAATACTCTGAAAAACACCATAAAAAGAAGAAGCTTCTGCAGCATGTAGCATGACTGCTCTGTGTCTCACACAGCTGATAGGCTCCAGTGGTGCCTGTCAGCCTGTCAGCTGTGTGAGAGTTTTATTTATTATCCTTGGTTTGTGGCTGTTTGCCACAAAACGGAGACAATTGGTTTACCAGACAAGGCTTAAAGAAGCAATGTTAGGCTAATGCTAACATTAAAGTGAAAGTGACCATTTGTCATACGTGAACACACCACTGCACACAGTGTGAACAGCACGAAATTCACCCTCTGCATTTAACCCATTCACCAAGTGAAGCAGGGGGCAGCCAGGAACACGGCGCCCGGGGAGCAGTGCGTGGGGACGGTACCTTGCTCAGGGTACCTCAGCAGTGCCTAGTGGTCTTGGGGATCGAACCCGGACTTTCTGGTCGCAGGGCGAATGCCTTAACCACTAGGCTACCAGCTGCTAACGTTAATGCTAATGCCAATGCTAACAGTCAGTCAACAACACTGGTGTAACCATAGCGACCACCAATCAGTAATCTCTAATATGTACATGTCATCATTTAGTATCGGTTCAGCACGCTTGGAACCTCGGCCAAGGTGGTACCAAGGTGGTACCAAGAATGGTACCGGGTACCAGGGACCAGATTTTAGTGATGAAAAAGCAAAAAAGGTAAGTAGAGTTGAACCAAACTGAGCTGGTACTAGTCAGTGGAAAACCCCCATTAGAGACCCACCAGGATCATAAACATCACAAATATCAGAAATAGATTTAGGACCAAAACCACTGAGTGACCTGTACACAACAAGTAATACTTTGAAATCACTGAACTGGGATCAGTGTAGGAACCTGAGAACTGGAGTGAGGTTCTCTTTTCTTGGTTTGGGTCAGAACTCTAGCAGCAGCATTTTGAATGAACTGGAGCTCTAATGGACTTTTGGGGATCTCAGTGAAGAGAATGCTGCTGTAGTCAAACCTGCAGGAAACAAGGGCGTGGATCAGTCTTGTCTCTAACTTTAGCTGTTTTTAAGGTTAACTGCTGACTACGTGGTCACTAACTTCTTTAGTGCTCTAGATTCCAGGGACTGCTGAGAAGAGATCGTCAAACTTCAGTTTCATTAGATGTGCTGGTTTGGGGAGCAGCAGCCTCTGAAGTAATATCTGTCTGATCTGTCTGAAATTCTTTTTGTCCCATTTTTCCAATTTTTGTCATCTAAAAGCCTCGGGAAACTCCTGTACGGGTTCTCGGCGATTTTCAGGTTAGACCATCTTGATCAGCTCCACCAACGACCCACAGTCTGAATCAGAGCATTCTCTGGTTTAGTATTTCTGATCCTGACTCCAGCTGATTGGTCAGGCCAACATACTTAATTAAAGAGCTGCATTATATGGGCAACATATCAGTATCACAATTTTACTGCTATGATGCCTTTCAATATAATAAAGGGCCCATATCATCACTTTTCTGGAATTAAGAAGGTTTAAAGTCTGTAAATATGGTACATTTACTCACTCCATGTATGGTAAATAAGCTAAAAAATCATAGTTTTTGTGAGGTCGCAAAACCAACACATTTAAATATCTCCTTGTTCTGACTACAGCAGTTTAGCTCTGCCCATTCATGCACCGATTCTCCAGCAACTTTAAGGGTTAAAGGCTGAGAGGCTCATTTGCATATTGCAGCGTGCTGTGATCTCAGCATTGCAGAGATCCATATTGAGATAACGATACAAAAAAATCCATTGCAGTTTATATTTAAATCAGTGTCTCTATGAGTGTGAAACCATTCCAGTCCAGTGTTGATTAAATTCCTCCACAAGCACCTCATTCTGCTTTATGAGGGACTGATTAGTGATCAGCTGAATCTTATTTAATGAGGAAAAGTATAAAACACTGCTGTAATCGACTCTTTCCTCTCACACTGAGACCAGTTGGATGGTGAAACACTACTAGAAGTTCCTCAAAGCTCATTATTGCCATTTTGTTTAAGAGAGAACCAGAGATTAGTTTTCTTTGAATTATTCAGGTTCTGTAAACGCTGCATCATTTCTGTTAAGGGGCTTTCAGACAGAACGTGGCAAAAGTAGGCATGGTTTTCTAAACTCTCCTGTCCCAGCATTTCTCTCAGCATTTCTCTCACCAAGAGAGAAATGCTGTGGGCTTTGTAGATTCTGGACACAGACCGAACACTAGCCTGCTTTGATGCTTTGATTCTATTGGTCTCGCAAAAATGCGTCATGGCGTGCAGCGGTCAAAGTTCAACAAATTTCAACTTTGACCGCGGTGCACGAACAAGGCCGCTGAGTTGCATGCTGCGGTGCTTGCGCCGAGCAAGCCATAGAAAATAATGGGTTTCAGAGCAAAGCACAGCGCATGCTGCGTTCGGTCTGAAAGTCCCTTTATTCTGATGTTTTGTCGTTTCCTTTAAAATATTTTTATTTGGAAATGAGGAGAAATAATGTCAGCAGCTAGAAACAATAAAACCTGAGAAAAGGAATATTTTTGCAGTGGGAAACAGAGCTGTGTGTTGTGCAGCCCTGTTTATAAGCCACACAGTTGTTCTCCTGAGAGCGAGAGCTGAAGTACAGTCAGTGAGTCTGTTGTGTTGAAGTTGAGAGAATGCGGTGCTGATGTTAGCACTCCTCCTGACTCTGCCTCTGCCAGCAGTTTCTCTCGCAGCGATGCTTTTTTTCACAGAGAAAACAAAGCTGGAATCTTCTGCCTCATGTGGGACGTCCAGTTTTCACCCCCAGCATTAAAGAGAACAAAGGAATTGGTTCTTGGTGGCAGATGAGGCTGTTTTTACCGGTTTACCATTTCCAGCTCCTCTTCCACTGAACTGAGGATGAATATTATTACAATATTATTACATTTCCTTTAGTTGATCTGATTTTAATTTTATTACTTTTTCTTTATTTTTAATATTCTTTTCATATCTGGGTATACAGTAATCCCTCTCTTTTTGTGGGGGTTACGTTCTAAGAGCACGCACGTATAGTGAAAACTATGTTGTTGTGTTTTGGTAAAAAATTGCATAAAAATGCAGATTTTTATAGTTTTAAAATCTGCCCCCAGAACACTTCAATTTCATTTTAAACCCTTAAAGAAAATGAAACGGTAAATAAATAATCAGACTCACTAAATAATCAAAAAACACTTTATTGGTTAAAAAACATTAGCATTACTGGTTAGCATTAGCAGTGTGCGACGAGACTCGTACACAAAAGAAAGGTTGAAATAACTCTCTCTACCCACATGTTTAGACAGGGCTCAGCTTACTAATACTAAATAAACTGAGATAACTGTTGAAAATTGGGGAGGGGGGGATTAAAACACTAAAATGCAGACATTGAGCAGTGACATGGAGACATGGTGCAGTGATGCTACATGCTGCAGCAGCTTCTTCTTTTTATTATTCTTTTTATGGTGGTTGACAACTTTCCAGTTCATTACTGCCACCGCTGAACTGGTTTGGTTCGCAGAGAAATCTGCGTTAGACTGAATCCACGTAAAACTAATGGGTCACTGTATTTCACTCCTGATCTGTTGCTTGAATGGTTCATAAATGGGTCACTGTGTGTCTTAACCAACAGAAACTTTCCTCTGAAGCTGGTCAGGTTCAGGGACTGGACTGGAAATGAGAGGCTCTGAAAGTCCTTCAGGAAGCCTGGAGAACTGTTCCTCAAGAACACATTAACATACAAGAAAGTCTGGATCTCTGGAAGCAAAATATGAAGAAAGACTTTTGCACAATGTTGTATATCAGTAGATCTGACCCAGTGGTTGAAGCCACAGATTCCCTGCCAGCACTGAATGAGAGTCTTGCTAGCTTACCAGAACTAATTCTAGGTTTTTTCAGGCTTCTGATTGGCCAACATGGTTTTCGGTTAGGGTTCCATCACCACCGATTGGTTCAGCACTCAACAGTGTTTTTGTGGATGCAAAAACAGGGCTTGTGTGGACAAGAATGAAGAATAAAACTTAAAAAAGCATCCACATGGACAAAGTCCAACATATTAAGATGGAAGATTTTGCTCATAACAGTCTTTTCTGATCAGAAATAAATCTTATCTGGAGATGATTGAGTCTGACCTGTTTCTCCTAAACCCCCCCTTTTGGACAAATAAGGAGTAAAAGAAAATCAACTGAAGACAGAAGTTTTCCTGGTGTTCTCCTCGGGTCTCAGTTTCTTCTATTTAACACATTATGGATCAAAACTGTCTGACTCTGGGATTCGAGACTTGAATTTGATCACTGAGACGAATTTCAGACTCATTTTTTAAGAAACCAAGTTTTCTTCTGGATCTTCTGGTGGATCTGAAGATCTGATGATCTGAGCTGAATAAATATCAGAGCTGTGAAAGAAAAGAGATTTGCCCTGACGATCTTAAACTGGGATCGAGCTGACATTAGAGAAGCTGTTAGGTCTGTTTAGGAGAGACAGGCTGGATGGAGAAGAGTCTGATTCTGAATTCTCCTACGAAGGAGTTAAATGTGATGCTCCATTCGCTTTCATTAAGGAGAGTGCTCAGGGTTTGGATTAAGTGATCCGTTCACTTGTGGATCGGTGGATTTAATTCAAAATCTGACCTGAAAAAGCATCTGTAAATAGACAAACCGAGCCTCTGAATGACCTATAATGCGGTTGCTGACACTTTCCTGCTGCGGCCCCATGCATTTATGCAGAAATGGACTTTTTTGAGATTTTTGAGAGATTTTGTATTTGCATCACACTATATGTGACCTTTAGGTTTTTTTAATTGATATTAGATGCTGCCAGCACAATTCATTTGCCTGCTTAGCTTAATTGCCATTGAGTGATATCTCTCTATTGCCGTCTTAGACGTGATCAGACTGAAGAAAGGATCTCACTAAACGATCTAATTTAACCAATTAAACTCTAATTTGTTCAGGAAATAGTTTGTAAGATGATAGAAGATTACATAAGAATATGTATTCCGTGTATAAGCCCGGCTTTATCCGCCGTATGTGCAAGTTCGATTGATTTGATCTGGACTCGGACAGCATCTCGTTTAAGAAAAACGATGAAACATGAGAGCATTCGCTGTCTTCTCCACTTCCGTCCTCTTTATTTTTAGCTGCCGATTCCACGACATCTCCAAGGCCAAGAAGATCCGGAGACGCTGCAGCACAAAAGGTCAAATTACACAAAATGTGTCTGTGTTTGGGAGGAGTATCGCAGTTACACGGATGAAGTGGTCCAGTACACCTTAGAACTCAGAGTGTATCAGTAAACTCTGATTTCAGTAAATATAAACGGTGCAAAACAGTCTAGAACCGGTGTTGGTTCACCTAAACTCGCACCGTTTGCTTTTCTTTCTCTTGCCATGCCACTCGGCCACTCTCCGGAGCCCCTCCCTCTGCATATTTTCCCCTCCCACTTGTGGTCGGAGACCTAAAATAAAATAAATGTATTCATTTTTGTTCTTTAAACACTCTGAGAGTTCTTATTGATACACTATTTAGTATTATTACTATTTGTGTACATTCAAATACTAGCTATTTTAAAGCATATACTGCTCAGATAAATGGGTTTTGCTCTGTACTGTACGTGAGAAACAGAAAAATCTTGGGTAGGCTGGCCGTGGCTTGGTTGGTCGTCCTTTGATGTCTGTTTCACTCTTAAACCGAACCGGGACATCTGTGAAGCTCCTGACCTCGCCGACGCCCTTCTGTTGCTCAAAATTAATCATTGAAGTCGAAGGACGGTGTAGATTCAAAATTTGCCTTGACAGTCGCGGTCACGCCTCCTTTCTGTGAGTCTCCTGTGTAAAAGGAGCAGATATGAGGATCATAAAGTGCGCCGGGCAGCGCCAAAACAGCTGCTGACGGACTTCGTTAAATATGGATGGGCCGGGGCTATAAACGGAACCCAGAAGCAAAACACCGGCACTGAAAAGTCCCGCTACTGACTCGACACTTCCCCAGCGCCATTACATAACCCCGACGGTCTCTTGCTGCAGAAAGTGCAGCTGGGTGCTGCTCTGCCGCGCTTGCTGCTTTTTCGGACGAACGTCAGGGAAAAATAACGAGCTCTGAAGGCCTGAGCACTTTCCTTTCTCCGGCGTTCCTCTTTTAACATTAATCTTCTGATTAAATTTAGAGTAAAACCTGATTCAGAGGCCATCTGGGCCTTCTAGTCTTTTGGGGCCTTTTAGCCTCTTATGGCTTATGGGAGCTAATCATGTTTGTATATAAACTCTTACTCCATTATTAAATTTAATTACTTAAAAGCTCAATAGAAAACATTTTTCATCCGTTATTTTATGGCCAGGCAAGCTCTCCTATTGGTCAGGCCTTCAGGAGCTGGAGGGAGGTCCTGCCAGTAACTTCGTTAATCAGCCAATCACATTCTGATTTGTAGTGAGTGGGTGGGGCCACTTTTGTTATGGAGTCCTGATGCAGGACTCCATAACAGTCCTGATCCGAGTCCGAGTCCTGATGCAGGTCCCAGAGTAGAAATGGGTGGAGCTGGGCTGTGATTGATGCTCAGTGCCGATTGGTCAGAAGGTCCTGGACCATTTTTGGCTTTGCGGACAAATGGAGGTTTGAATCGAACCAAGAGGAACACAGAAGGGGTTGAGAAGTGTGGTGTGTTTTTTCTTCCACGTTTCATATCATCTGCCCTGTTGTCCAGGCTGGAGATAGTTGTGTATTTAGATGGAGAGCAGAAGTGAGGTCCTGTCTCCATACGGCGGCTACAGAGGAGCTTAAATGGTACTCAGCACTGTCAAACATGGCCGCCCAAGCGCTTCGCTGCCTGCTCTTGGGGTCCCAGCGGTCCCTCTTAAGTGCTTAACTCTGTCTGAGAGGAGCCTCTGCCGCTAAAAGCTAAAGTGATGGACGGTGGCTAGTCGATGTGACCCTGGATGGAACAGTGCCAGGCCGAAGTCATTTAATGCTCAAATTGGGTTTACTACAACCCACAGTCACCATGATACACTCAGTGCTCCTGCCTGGGGGTGTTTTCACATGTAGGGACGGGTTTGAAGAACCTGCTGAGTCTCCTGTTCAGACGAGGAGGTGTTAATACTTTCTCACAGCTGCGTTTCCAGATGGTGGAACCTGGATTGGATCAGTGGGGGACGGAGTGCTGCTCTGTTGATCAGGACATTTGTAACGACATTCCTCTCTCATTATAGAAACACAAACTCAGGATACAGTTTAGATCCTTATTTCTCCAAAACACCTCAATAAAATCACTTCTCACGTGACCACTTTACTTTCTGCACCGGATTATTTATATCAATTTCAATACGCAGTATCAGTATCAGTTAGGGCATTAACGGTTTCAGCTTTTTATAGATCGACTTATCAATAAAGTCTAAGTCGAGTCAACTAGTCGTTTGATAACATCACACAGATTGTAACGATGGTTGTGGGTTACACCTCCTGCCAGCAGGGGGCACGGTTCACTTTTAGATGTGCCTTATTACATTTTCCTTTAAGAGTAGCCCAGAGGCTAGGCTAAGGTAGCAACGTCACTCTGTCTCCGATTATCAACCTTGCATGTGGGTTTTTTTTTCTTGGTTGTGGCTGTTTGTATACGGGTGCTCCGGCTGGACTGCTGTGGATTACCTTCCAGGAAGTGTAGTGAACACAGTGGATGATGTGGAGCTGCTTAACCCTGCTAAACAGAGCCTCAATTGGGAACTGCTGCTAAAACCTTTACATTCTGGAACTACTTGGACTGTAGGATCCGATATTTATGGATTTTGTACTTTGTGACGGGAGGTGTGCTTGGTGGGTGTAAATATGTGAGGGTACTGAATATATTGGTGGTGGAAATACACATTGTGTATGATAAACATTTTGTTGGTGGTTTGTTCCCTGACTTCTTTTTCTATAACAGCCTCCGGTAGAGAGGTTTGTTACAAGACGCAAAGGAGGAATAGACGTCCAACACTGAGCAACTTTTATTAAAGGTCTCTGTAACTTTAGCATTTGCCTTGTACTGCATTCAAATATCTTTAACCATGAGATTAAGAAGCAGATCTGTAATCAGCTGTTTATTCTTATCAGGCAGAGGCTTTTCTGTAAAGGAGACTCCCTGCAGTGCTAGCGTTAGCCATGTTAGCTAGCAGAGCCATTTCAGATGCAGAGCCCCGGTTCTGTTACTGTACTTTAACACAGACTTGCAACCAACAATACCGCCCCTTTTATGAAGGGACTATAATAATTGGTTAAACCAAGGAACGAGTGTCAGCGTAAGCCAGTCAGAGGCAGAGATTGCATTGTGTACACAAAAACACACACGACTAGTTGACTTCTCTCAGGGGCGTCGACTCATGCCTTTGACATCGACGCCTAGACAAATGGGCTTTTCTATTAATTACCTAATATCAGTAATAACGGTACCATCCCCATCATGCCATTCATAGATATGTACAGTATTCTCTAATAGCCTCAGGCACCTGTGCAGAGTGTTTGAAGCTGTTTATATCACCAGCGGGTTTCTTTCTGCAGCAAAAACACAAGTGAACATTTGAATAAAAGTATGAAGATTTCTTTCTTAAAAGTAGTTGGTGTTTTGGTAGATGGTTAGAAGAACACTAGTTTGATTTCTGCTCTTTTCTGGATTTATAAAATTTCATAAGGAACACACATCATTTAATTTAATGAAGTCAAAAGAGATCCTATCGAAAAAACATCTGTTTCTGTGAGTCAACTGAAAGATTTTGGTGTCAGGAATCATAAGCTTCTATGAGCCGTTTGAACGGCCCCCCATTGTGACATCAGAAGAGGGAAATTTGCATAGAACAGCCCCTCACCTGTTGAGCCCCACCCACTAGATTGGTTGAAGATCCTCCATTTTTGTCTGCTGGTTTTACGAGTAGCATAAGACGCCGAGCGCTGTGTCTACAGGCAGAGGCGAGTCACTCATGAAGTGTTGTGTTCATTTTGCTCTGGGTCCGACTCGGGGTCCAACATAGAGCTGGTAGCTCCTCTGTTTCATGTGCAGCGATAGCATGGGAAGCGATAGCAAGACTTCCCACTTCTCTATGACTTGCGTTGTTCTTTTCTATGGCTTATGTATTGTTGGGTTAGGTGTTGGGTAATTATTATTTGACAGTTGTTGTATAGATGCTCTGACTGCAGTATCTTAGTTAAATAGTTGACTCAGATTTAAGCTGTTTTTCAGGTAAGAAACAGTCGTGGACTTCTTAAGCACTGATGTACATCGCTCTGGATAAGAGCGTCAGCTAAATGCTGTAAATGTAAATAGTAACATTAGTGATAATGTAATGCAGATTTCCCACTTGTAGGACCAATAAAGGTTTATCTTATACTATTTTTAACTTAACACTAGTAGTAAACAGCTTTTAAACATAATCAGGTACCTAAGACTTTTGCACTGTACTGTTTGTTGCTGTGTCCAGTGGAGGTAACTGTGGAAGATTGTGGGTTTCCCATTTGACGCTGGGTTCCTCTTCGTGGTTCCTCTTGCTCTCAGTGAAGTCAAATTCATTCATGAGGCAAATTATCAGACACGAAGGTCATTCATTGTGCTTCACAGAAATGGATTAACTACAAATATTAGGCATGAAAATAGTAGGAAGTAAAAGAAAGGAAAGAATGTTCAAGAAAAGTGTAGATATATTAAAGAAGGTGGAGGAGAATAGTGTGGTTTTTAGCAGCTTTTTAAAGGATGCGTTCCTTTTTGGAACCAAAAGGTGCCCTGAGTTGAACTAAACTGAGTTTAATTGCATGCCGGTGATTGAAGCTCTGCGTTGTGTCAGTTGGGTTTGATGTAAATTTGTATATTTTATGCCAAAATCCAACTCGCAGCATGTAGACTGGGAGTCAGCCAGGGGTCGCAGCCTATTTGCTGAAAACTGACACAATTCACTGTTGATTTCGTTGTTGTAGGGGAAAGACTCGAGGGTGGTTGCCATGATGCTGAAGGAGCTACCAAGTAAAGCATCCTCAGATGGAAACCCCCTCTTCAGCATTACGAACAAGGTGGGCTGAACACATACACCCACCAAAAGGCGGTGCCCTACGCTCCTGTACACGGCCAAAACCCGCCCGAACACGAGGGCTGGGTGCCGCCTGCCCTGGATGTGGGTTAGCATTTCCCTTCACACACTAAACGTGGGTGAACGGCTTTCTAACGTCTTCAGTGGGAAAAACGAGCTGCTGTATGGGGTCTGGATGGTTCTCTTTTCTCCAATAGACTCTTTATTTGTCGTGTGCATAGTTATGCCAGAACAACACGCAGTGAAATGTTTCCTGAACCGTGCCTTTTTTAAGTCTGTAAAAAAAACAGTAAAACAAGAGTAAAACAACAAGTTAAGGGTAAAATATGGGAGCTTTTTAAGCTTTAAGTGATAGATTTACATGTGTACACTTTGCACGTGGGATATTAAAGTAATGTAAACAGAAGTCAGGACCTGTACAGCAGCATGTAGTGTAATAATAAATAATGTACTGTGAAATATGACAGATATGAAATATGACTATGAATATCAGAATCATAAAACTGTGTTGATCGCGGAGGAAATTGCTTATGTGATGACTGCCACCACACGCAGTGACACAAGAACAATAAATAAAATTAGTCTAAAGAAAATCTAAAGAAAAATCTGCAGAAAGAAACAAAAACAGTATGAATAGACTTTGCTACATACAGAAATGCTTGTTATAATATCTGTCTATAAGTTACGCAGCTAAGTGAAAACTGGAAGTTGTTGCACTTTTAGAAACTCACTAGTAATAAAGTACTATTAAGTAATGAAAAGTGATATTGACGAAGTACTCTTTAGTAAACTTTTGTACATAATATATTGCAAGTAATTAAGTGGTGTAGCACCATTTAGAGAACAATATTGTACATACTAATGTTTTAGCACCAGGTAAGAACATTGCACACCATAGTAGCACATCATAGCAAAAATAATGTACATAGTCTTCCACACAATTATTTTTTAACCCGTAATAAATATACAGCAAGAAGTCACAACATGCTGCAGCAGACTTGTGCCCACTAAATATGTATATTCATATATATACTAAATATATATATGAAATGTAACAATGAATATGACACAACACCCTGAGGTGCTGAATCAGTCTTCTAACGCAATGCTGTGATCAGAGTGTTCCTCATTGACGAAGAGATGTAGGATCTTTGACTTGACAGAACTCTGAGACTGCCAGACGTGTCCCCTCTCTTTAAGAGAGTAGAATTTAATAAGCAGCTAAGCAGCATTCCCCATAAGCAGCTTTGTGATGCCGTTTTCAGTGTCTGCATGCTGGTTTATTCCTGAAAGCTGAATCTGAATGTTGGTGTTGCTTGCTTTCGTGTATGTGGTGCTCGTCCAGCACAAGGGGTCCACATCTGATCCAGGAAACTCAGGACCCAGATCTGGTCCGGGAAAGTCGGGATCCAGATCTGGTCCGGGAAAGTCGGGGTCCAGATCTGGTCTGGGAAAGTCGGGGTCCAGATCTGGTCCGGGAAAGTCGGGGTCCAGATCTGGTCTGGGAAAGTCGGGGTCCAGATCTGGTTCGGGAAAGTCGGGGTCCAGATCTGGTTCAGGAAAGTCGGGGTCCAGATCTGGTCCAGGAAAGTTGGTTCTCCTGGACTGGCAGACTTTTATTGTGTTTTATAATAGTATAATATTAGATTTCATTTTAATGTAGAATTACGTTATAATACTGAGTATTCCTATTTGCCAAATTCCAGTTTAACTGTGGCTGGATTTACACCATCAGCATGTTTTTGAACACTAAAATATTTTGAAATCATCAGGCGACTGAAGGTAGAACTGAAGGTAAACAAGCCAGTCTCAGCTGCATGTATGCTTTGGATTTTTAGAATTAATAATAGTTTATAATAATTTGTTAAACATTTTTTTACTAAGCCCAAATCAGCCTCACAAATGGGTGATTTTTATGTCTTGAGTTATTTCATAGTGTCTTTTCTTTTGACACTTTCAGTGGAATGAACTTAGAACCTCAGATGAAGCAGCCTTAGCCTTATGAATGATTTTTTTCTTGCAGAAATGATTTAAAATAATGTGAACCTTCTAATGCCTTTTATATTTACATCATCAATGGACTGAATTTACTCCAGTAAAGTTTTGGGACACGTGCAAAGCCAGTATTCATGATATATACTACCAGTCAAAAGTTTGGACACACCTTCTCATTCCACGATTTCTTTTCTTTTTTTAATAATCGGCTACATTGTTGATTAATATTGCTCTGATGACAGCTTTGCACACTCTTGGCATTTTTTCACTCAGAGTTCATGAGGAATCGACCTGGAATGGTGTTTAATTAACAGGAGTTCTTCATCAAGAGTTCATTAGTGGAGTTTGTCTCCTTCTTAATGTGTTTGGGATCATCAGTTGTGATGGTCGGGTTGGTCCACAGTTAGTGATCCTGTTCCACTATGGTTCTACTGCACATTATGGCAAGAACCACTGAACTAAGTAAACAACAGTCCATCATTCCCTTATTAAAGAACAGATTCTGGTTGCTTTAACTCTTGTTTTTGTTTTCTACATAATTCCATGTGTTCCTTCATCATTTAGTTTATTTTCAATATTAATATACAATGTAGAAAATAATACAATCAAAGAAAAACATTGAATGGGAAGGTGTGTCCAAACTGGTCGTGTATCTATATTACTTTCCATCAAACCCAGTTCTGTATTCATTTGCGTGTTTCTGTAAAATAAAACCGGTTTGATCAGGCGTTTCTCCTGAGGTGGCAAGAGGTTATTTGTGGTGTGACGAGTGTGGAAATGGTCTTTGACCGAATGGAGAAGATTCTGCAGGGCTCTGAAACCTGGACATCTCGGTTTTGTTCCAGCTGGTCCTCAATACATAATGATGAGCGGCACAATGAAGGATTTGGGCCCTTTTATACTTTGTGAATGACGGTAGAGCATTCAGAAGGAAAAATAGGGAACTTTAGGGGTGCCCTTTCACAACACGAGGCCTGAGAGTGCGACACATGAGCAGAACGGGAGAAGAACCCCTGAGGAACCTGCGTCCTCCATGTGTTGGTGTAAATCTGCGGTGAGAAACTGCAGGAATGGCCCATCTGTCAGCGTGTCTGCGGTCACTGATTATTTATATGTTGAATTATATCCTGGGATGAGTGTCAAGGGCATTTTCGTCCTACATTTTACCTCTTATGGATGCTCAACATAAATTTTAGTGGCGTGTTTAAATACGCAAATGGATAGAACCACTCTGGGGCAAGAATATGGCATAAAAAACAGCCAGATTTGAAACACAGCATTCAAATACATATAAAATCATGTGTTTAAAATGAAAGAAATTACAAATGGTTTGGAAGTTTGGAAGAAAAACACATAAAACGTGTCTAAAATACAACATATACTTTGGTGCAATGTCTATTATAGATAATTACAAAGGGAAAAAAACAAAAAATTGTGATGCGTTACTGCATTAAGTTATAATAAAATTAATTTTCATAATGCATTGTATTTCAATTAGAACAAGGCCCATAACAAAGTGTCGTATAAATAGATATTTACTATTTATACGACAGGGCCCCTAAAAACACTTTATTCTTGACCAAGTACTTGAAATGTTAGACGCTGTATAAAATATCAAAAAATGTGAATAAAGAAGTGATCTGAACCTCCTGAAATGTAATGTATAGCTTTAAAATGCTGAACTATATGCTTTAACCAGAAGGACAGAGCTGTGCAATGTGTAATCTTATATGATGCCGACACATAAAACCGCGCTCTGGTCTCAGATCAATATCTAAAAATAACGGCATATTACCGGCTCATATTTGTTACAGTTTGCAATTCTGCTGGTTTCGAAGATAGATGACCGTCAACAGGACAGCGGCTTCGTTGTTCTGTTGACGGTCATCGATCTTCGAAACCAGCAGAATTGTCGAAGTACAAATTCTAACAAATATGAGCCAGTAATATTTACATCAGCGAAATGGAACCTGTGTTTTTCCTTCTAAGGCTGAAAGGCACATTTACCGCTGAACCACCAGGGGGCGTTAACCTGCTGCCTCTTACCAAGCCATTTATGGGTGAACGTATAGTCACATTGACGGGATTATTATAATTATTAAACAGTGACACGAATTTCGTTGTGTTTTTCTCAGCATTTGTTTTTCTGTGTTTTGTTCCAGTCCAGCCACCTTAGCCATGACATCACAGACTCTCCCTCCGACATCCATTTCAACCCAACCGCCCGCTCTCTCTCCCTGTATATTACAGAGGCAACTCAACCACAGTTTTTTTTTTAACTACTTAATCGATTTTTACTTTTGACTACTACACACATCTACTCTTAACATTGCACCTGATGTCCTCAAAGGGGCGCCAGACTCTGCAGAAAATAATATAAAACCCATTATGCCATAAACACAAATACTGGGGTATTAATATGATAAATGACTTACAGTTTAGTGAATTATTATTAACACTAAAGTAGTTTGGAGTCTGTTATTGCTGTAATCAGTAATATTGATAAAAATGGTGATATTCACATTGTCAGACTATTACTATAATAATAAGATATTGCAAATAGTGAAATGATTTAGCACCCAGTAAGAAATTGCATGATATTTCACATGGTAGGCTACTGCACTAAATAATAAGACCTTGCACATAACAGAGATGGGGACTCGAGTCTGAGACTCGGACTCGATTCGCACTTAAGTCGCACAAACAATGACTTGTGACTTGACTTTAGACTTGCCCTCAACGACTTGAGACTTGACTCGGACTCGGGTGCTGTGACTCGTGAGTCATAACTCATAAACAGTGTTCATTTCATGGAATTATTTATTTATATCTCACACTTTTTCCAATGACCCAAAAACCACTCACCTCGCCCCCGTGTCCCATTACTTTTGTCCGAGATTTTCAGCTCATAACGGTTGTCGAGGGGTCGTTGGAAAGGGGTCACAGAGCCCCATCTAACTGTGGAGTTTCACATTTAGAGAGCAAGATATATTTTTAATATTTAGATTTAAGATCATTGAAGGAAAATCCTCCATGTTGGTGAGGGCATATCACAGCACGCAGCCCCGCCCCCTGCTAAGTAACAGCCAATTGTAATCACGGGGCCTGGCCAATTATAATATCTTTTAAACGTTCTCTCAAAGACTTGAGACTTGACTTGGACTCGAGCACAAAGACTTGAGACTTGACTTGAACTTGGCAAAAATTACTTGTGAACATCTCTGGCACATAATGATTAAAATGTAGCTCCTGCTAAGACATTGCTAATGATTTTGCACCTGGCAGACAACTGAACATGATAATAATAATAAGATATTGCACCTAATGATAGTGATTTAAACCAATAAGTGCGTATTTTAAGTAAAAGTTTATGTAGCTTGCTGTACCAGCAACTTCCTATTGGGCTGGAAGGGAAGGGCGGGACTCTTGTGTACGTTTGCTTTCAAGCGAGGACTGAATATCCTCCTGAGAACCGAAGAAAAAAAGTGTCTTAAAATATCTTTTTTTGTGTGATTTCCTATCAATTTGGGCCTAAAAACATACAATTAAAATTTGTTTGAATATATTTTTTATTTTAATTTCCCAGCATGTCCACTGTAGAGGACAGCAGGACGATTTCAGTGTGAAAATAAAACTGAATTTAGAAAATAACTCAAGAACACGTTCAATTTGATCAAAACAATAAAATTCTGTATCACTCTTCTGTTACTTGTTGCTTGCAGGATAACAAATCATGTATTTTAGTTCAGCAGTGAATTATAAGTCCTAGAACCTCCTCTGGATAGTTTAGCTGTGATAGTCCTGGTTTTCCTTTTGGTTCTGCAGAGGAACATCTTGCATTTGGTGCTCCTCATGTATGTCTTGCCATTGCAGTCCTTGTTCCCAGCATGTGAACCCCTCACAGGACCATCACTGGAAAGCCCAGGATCTCCTCTACAGAACACTATAGGGTTTGATGGGGTCTCTCCAAATACTTAAGGAAGATACAGGTGAACAAAATGTCCACTATAAAGGACAGAAATGAATGGGCCGGGTTTCAGGAGGATATTGTAATAGAATCCTAGTATTGTGATAGTAGGGTGGTGGTGGCCTAGTGGGTTGGACACTTGCCTCTGGACCAAGAGGTCATGGGTTCAAATCCTACCTCCAGCAAACCACCATTGGGTTCCTGAGCAAGAGACTGCCCCCTGTGGTTAGAAAATGGAAGTAGCTTTGGATAAAAGCCATAAATGTAAATGTACCTCTTGTAAACACGGTATAAAGAGGCGGTCTGACAGCGCTCTGTCCTTCTCTCCTGTTTTACAGCTGGGTAGTGAGCACCAAGAGAGCCGTCCGTTACTGAGCCCATCCATCGATGACTTCCAGAGCGAGAGCAGGACTGATGGAGCCACACGGCCGGTCACCTCCAACACAGCAGGTTCCTCCGCTCTCATCTGTTCATTCTGCTCTCCTCCGACACCCGTTTCTCTCACCTTCTCCCTGCTATGCTAATTAGGGCTTCACAATACAGGACTGTGCACTCCTCAATTCTTCAGATTTTCCCTCCAGAGATCCAAACTTTCTTGTATGTCAATGTGTTCTTGAGGAACAGTTCTCCAGGCTTCCTGAAGGACTTTCAGAGCCTCTCATTTCCAGTCCAGTCCTGACCTGACCAGTTTCAGAGGAATGTTTCTGTTGGTTAAGACACATAGTGACCTACGTATGAATCATTTAAATGGAACAAAGATCACCTAATCTGTTGGTAAAGCTGAATCGCTACCTACTTCCTTTAGGGGGCGCTTTGTAAGTTCTAACTCCAGTTTATACACTCATACAGTGTCCAGTGTGTTCTACACCCAGACTACTCATCTGTGTGTCTCTTTCCGACGCGTCAATCAGAGTTTAGCTGAACATTTACAGTTTTAAACTATTTTTCTGAAATAGGATCCAGTGATTTTGGCCCGAATTATAATGATTCTAAGTATTGAACCCAAAACCTGACAAATTTCTCTTCTAGGACAATTTGAATGTGACATAATATACAAGTTACTAGTCATTTATGATTCTGTGTGTTTATTATAGACAGCTGTGCGTGTGAGTTGGTCTTAATACACCATATCTCCCCCAATGGGCCACGTTTTGAATTGCAGCATTGACAAATACTATTATTTTTGTGTTTGCGAGTTCTCAAAACTAGCAAAGTGAGAAAAAATGGTTTAGCAAGCATGAAGCGGCTAAACAATTTTAAAGAGGGGCCGCTTCATATTTATCTTCAACACTTCATGCCAGAGATGGGGACTCCGAGGCCTATCTAACTGTGGAGTTTCACATTTAGAGTGAGAGATATATTTTTCATATTTAACATTTAGATTTAAGATCATTT
>JBBPDC010000039.1:28137968-28153765 GCA_037974485.1 Hemigrammopetersius urotaenia | reverse complement strand
TCAGTACCGTCACAGTACAGTTTAGAACCTGATACAACTTCAGTACCAGCACAGTACAGTTTAGAACCAGATACAACTTCAGTACCGTCACAGTACAGTTTAGAACCAGATACAACTTCAGTACCGTCACAGTACAGTTTTGAACCTGAAACACCTTCAGTACCGTCACAGTACAGTTTTGAACCTGAAACACCTTCAGTACCGTCACAGTACAGTTTAGATACAGAACGGTTCCTGTATATCTGTGGAAAAGTGGCTGTAATAAAGACTGTTGGTTATTCTGCTACGTCTGGATTAGAGTAGATCCATCAACTGACTCAGCTACGCGTTCCTCAACTTTATGCACGTTTATTCTACTGAATGTCTCAAATATCCTCTGGGACTTTGCTTTGTAAATACTTTTATCCAATTTTACCAATGTCCAGGAGTATCATAATGCATTTATAACCAATAATAAAAAGTTATTTTAGGAGTTGCTACAAAAACGTCTGTGCGTGTTTTGATTCTTTATTTCATGAGCTAATAGGAATTCCTGTATGAGGCAATACAGACTGCTCTACCCTGCTATAGGCAACCGACAAGGAAACCTCTTTAGAAAACAAGACACTATTAAGTCATTAAATTATATACAGAAATAAAGAAATTGTTGCTGGATGTTCTGCCTTAAATACTACATTCCACTTTAATTACTCCTGGTGTCCATATTTCTGTCTATGATCTCTGAAGGTCTGTGGTTCTGCACCAATAGAACCTGTAGGCTGGGAGATGGTTCCTCCATGGGTCGGACCAGTTTGTCCCACAGAAGCTCGATCAGATTGAGAATTGGGGAATCTGGAGACACCTTGAGATCTTTTTGATGTTCCTCAAATGGTTCCTGAACAGTGTCTGCAGTGTAGGGGGGGGTCATTCTACTGAAAGAGTAACTGCCAGGGTTGGACAGGGGTCAGCATGGGCTCTCTGACCGGTCTGCAGCTACGCAGCCTCGTACCCAGCAGGGGGCGCTGCACTGTGTGTTCTGACCCCTTTCTATCAGAGCAGCAGGAACTTCTTCATAAGTTTGTTCTCCAGCAGATCTTCTGTGGATCAGAATCAGACGGGCTGGTCTTCACTCCCCTCGACCATCAGAGAACCTCGGGTGTCCAGGACCCTGTCACCGGTTTTCTGGCTCTCGTTCCTTGGAGCCCTTTTGGTAGGTTCTGACCAGGAACCCCACACAAGATGTCACGGTTTGGTTCTTCTGAAAGTGTCTAAGATCTTTTTGCCATTTTTCTGCTTCCAGCATTGATTTCAAGAACTTCAAGACAGTTCACTCACTGACTAATATAATATAATATAATACACTATCCTCCACAGGAGACACTGGATTTTTTTAAAACCAAATTATTACTTTAACATTAAGACTTTTCCATGTTACCATCACCATAGATCCTGTTGACCGTCCTCTAGGGGGCCAGGTTCCAGATCTGGAACCAAAATAAGGTCAGCCCAGAAACATTTTTCGCTGTAATAGGAGGGTTTTCATGTCAATTAAGTGTTCTAGCCAATAGCTGAGGCTCTTGTGGTTCAAGCGAGTCCTTCAGAGGCTCCGAATGGAAAAAACGTATGTCTGCCTTTACTCAAACAGTAATATATATATATTCTATTCTTTTGAGCTCAAATTTTGAAGATAGGTTCACAAGGCCTGTGGTTATGGCCTACATGTGTTTTCAGCCCAATTTACAATGCCAGGAGGAGGCACTGCTGAACTCAAAGACTTTGACACACAAATCCATTATTGAATCCTGTGTTGCTTTGTGACAGTAGGTTGTACATTTTTTCGGTTGGTCTCATGACCCTAGAGATTCATATGCAAGACAAACATGAAAAAGGACCAAAGTATGAAGGAGTCGTGAGCTTTTACAGTTTGGTACTGCAGTCCGGAAAATGATTGCTAACAGTTAACCAGCTTGTTTTCTAAGGCGACATGCTGAAGGAAACCAAAGCTTGTCTGAACTGGACAGAGACGCCAGCATGTAACCTTACGTGGCCCTTTCCTGGACATCAGCGCGGAGCTTCAACCTGGGTCATCCGAGTGCATGCACTCACTCCTCTCTCGCTTCTCGACCTCGTATGAAACCGGAGACGCTGCACCTCGGAAACGAAAGCCGTGCGGCCGAAGAGGAGGAGGGCTTAAATTAGCGTATGGATTTTTGGAGGGTTTTAGGGAAGAGAGAGGATGTGCGTTAGGTGTCTCAGCTGGGTCGTGTTTCAGGGGTCACCATTACCAGCCCCAGATACACAGGAACTCAGGAACCTTCTTATGTAACTGGATTCTCTTCAGTCCTCGCTGTGTCTTTTCGTGGTCAACAGATTTCACCTTCTAGGTGCTGATTTTAGCTTCAGGCCTTAAGAGACAGTAAATGATTGAAAAGCATTTCAGTCACTGTAATGTCCAGCGTCCACAGTCGGTTCTTGAAATCGATGTTAGAGGCAGAAAGATCTGAGGCACTTCGAGAAGAACCGAATTGTGACGTCTGGACGACTGAACATCTCCAATTTGGCAGGACCTGTTGGGGTTCCTGGTCAAATCCTACCAAAATGCTCCAAGGAAGGAGAACCGGTAACAGGGTCCTGGACCCCCAAGGTTCTCTGTTGGTCGTGTTTAGTGAAGACCAGCCTGTCTGAGAACGAACTGCTGAAGAAGTTCATGCTGCTCTGATAGAAAGAGGTCAGAACACACAGTGCAGCGCCCCCTGCTGGGTATGGGGCTGCGTAGCTGCAGACCGGTCAGAGAGCCCATGCTGACCCCTGTCCTCCACTGAAAGGTCCTACAATGGAGAACTGGACCACAGATGGATGGAAGAGGCTGGCCTGGTCTGATGGATCATGTTTTCTTCTATGTCATATGGACAGCCGTGTGTGTTTATGTGTGAGTGTGTCTTACCTGGAGAAGAGATGGATCAGGATTCACTATATGAAAGAGAGGCGGTGGAGGCAGTGTGATGCTCTGGGTGAGGTTCTGCTGGAGAACCTTGGGTCTGGCATTCATGTGGACCTTTGTTCTTGTTTGAAGAACATCACAAAGAACTCAAGGACACATTAAGTTGGGGGGCCTTAAAAATGGTCAGAATCAGAGATCGGGACACATTTTGTTCTGAAATGTGAGTGAAATGCGCTGTCAGAGAAGATCTTTGGTGGCGTTGGGAGGGTTAATATTACTTGCTGGTGCTTAGTGATGTCATCAATCAGACAGTCGGTTCATTTTGATTGGAAAATTACAACAAAACAAGACTTTAGTCTTTTAAGTAATATGAGATATCGTGATTATTAGGACAAAGACACAACCTGAACGAGGTAAAAGATACATTTTAGATAAATAAGGAGGAAGTTGATCCCAGATCAGTCTGTCTCTGTGAACAGCAGCCCTGGACTTGTCTGAAAGGGGCGTCTGTCGTTTAGTTCATTTTTACAGCCAGTAAGTCATTCTGTGTCCTATACCACGCCCACTAGTCTGATCACCTTAATGAAGAGGTCCAGTTCATTTTTACAGCTCACAGTAAGTCATACTGAGTCCTAAACCACATCCACAAGGCTGACCCACCTTAATGAAGAGCTGCTGGGAGAAAATATTTAGATTTTTCTCCAGACTGTTCCTTTAGTACATGAAGTGGGCTGATGGAACAGGTCCTAGTGCACTTAATACACAATCTGTGCTTCAGATTGAGGAGAGTGTGATGACACGGTGTCCTCTTATTGTGTCTCTGTACCTTTAAGCCCTGGCACCCTCCACCCCTCCACCTAGGCTGACAGTAGCCTGCTGTAGACATGCTGACAGCTAACTAAGTCCTCCACAGTGACAGTACTCTGATCCACACTGGAAAACACAGTCCGGTGGGAGGGACACTACATCCACCACAGCTTCATCACCTGCTCGCTTAGGGGGACCAGCACACAGAGGGGCAGCTCTAGGTAAGACTGACAGGTGTCACTGACTTGCACAACAGCTCTTAAGTATTCATATACTTTGATGAAAATGGGCTTTGATGTGTCTGGGCTTCAGGGCTGGAGGAACTGTGTGCTGCTGGGTGGCTTTAACCCATGCCATGCCAAGGGTACTTTAATTTTACCACTTCTAATTCTGAGTAGGGGTGTGTTGGGGTGCCTTTTTAGATTAATTTTGAATTTATTTCTCTTAGTTTTGCCTGATTTTTTGTGTTTTGCATACTGGAAAAATGCCAGAGACGAAACCCATAGTGGCTAGAAGGCACCCACCCAAGGGATGTGGCTTTGAGAAGAAGCTGTGAGGGCCACTTAGAACCCACACAAACCCCACAAAACACTCCTCCCAACCGTCACACGCTTCTGCGGCCGGGCTCTGGCACCTCAAAGAGTTGCAGTAGAGGAAATGGGAGGTGTTGTTTATGCCACTGACAAAAATGACCCAGGAGTCACCCCTGGATGTCCTGTCTGCTCCAACACTGAGCTCCAATTTTGTTTTCAAATACTGCTTTTCTGCTGTATAAAGTCTGTTTCTAAACACTTTTAGTGTCCTAGAAATCCGCTGGGTATCACACCTCTACATTTACACCGTTCCTAACTGAAATAGCATCTAAATGTCTGATTATTCCTCTTTTCTGTGCCACACTTCTGCTGAGACTCCCTACACATCAAACCTACTTCAGTCATTTTGATAATTGAGGAAGCTGGCGGACCGTACCACTACGCGAAATGGGGAGAGCATATGTAGTAAACCCCGTGAATTGGTTTGTTTTGACATCAAAAGTGAAATGAACTCACATAACACGCCGTAACTGTATAATATATGCGTGGTGTTACCCTTTTAAAATGTATTAATACAGAAAATACGCCTTTAGAGAAAAGTGAAGATGTGTGGTTCCCACCCTTCGGCCAATTGTTGCCATGCTCTCAATCTCGGTATGGGTGTGGTGATCGCAGGGTCTGTGGATTTTGGTCCGAAATCTCCTTAATTTTTTGTCCTTTTGGGTGCTTTCTTACGCAAATCCGAGAAAAAGATGGAAAAGAACAACTTTTCTAAAAACGAATGAGAATGATCTCGAGAATCTAAACGGAGTTATTTCGTCCCTGGAGCTTCAGAAAGTGTGACAGTAAGGAACCCCTTTTAAAACCTGTAGCGGTTAGCTTAGCTTAGCCTCGGTGGAGTTGTCAACACAAACAGTTTTATCGATATTTTACCGTGCTTTTTGCTTCTCTTCTTGGTTTAATATCTTTTCTGTATCCTTGAGACCTATGTTCAGCTCGAAACGAGTCGTATTTCACATTTTCTCAGGCTGTGCAACATGTGGTTTTAACCTGAACACATTAGCATGCAGGCTAACGTCCCTGAGAACACTGGGAGAAAGAAAACATCAGTCTTTTTCATCAAAAAAGGGTTTTTAACGAACCTGTTAAATTAATCAGAAAGGTGCCAAGGACTTTAAATGTGTATTTTTGAGTCACTTTATTCCTTTTTAATCCCTCTACTGTTTATTATTAGCTGTTTTGTGAGTCTGACTGGGATTATCAGACTGGGATTGGCAGATGGGGCAGATTAACTGGGGCTGTTTTTATATTACAGATGGATTAAAAAGGTAATTGAGATCCAGTCCTGCTGCCAGGGCCTTTCCTTTTGACTTCTCTATCCGGATTAGGGTAGATTTTGTTCACCAAAAGCGTAGCTTCATCAGAGATTCACTGTACACATTCAAATTTTTAGTATCTTTATTTCTGAGTATGAAGTGAACACTATGGATCCGTAAACATGTCATGGCATATATCATGATTTGTACTTAAAAGGATTATGCCCTTTAATGTAACCATTCAAAATAGGAGGTTACCTGTAATGATTATGTTCATTATGATAATGTAATGTCTGGTGTCATAACGAATTGCACACATTCATCACCTATTAATGATCTAATCTCAGAAATCACTTTGTTCACATTTATTTTTTTTGGTAAATGTGCTCGGTTTTGGTGTGAACTTTACCCACCCTCCCCTCCTTGACAGGGCTGGGAGCAGCTCTCTTCCTGTTTTTCAGACATTGCAGCATTGTGGTTCCTTAGAAACTCGTGCTGAGTCGAACAGAGTAGCTGCCTCACGCTGCAGAGACCGACACTGTTTCCCAAACCTTGAGACTTTGGTGGGGGAATCCCAGGCTGGGTAAAGGCTCAGAGAGTTGATTGGTGATCAGAGACTGATTGCGACCCTTAGTGCTGGCCAATATATCACCACGTAACATTATACCTTGATTGAGTACCTTCATACTGACTAGGTCTGCAGGAAATCTACAAAATATCAGTTACTGCTACATACTGTGATTTTGCTACATACAGTGCATTTCAAAACTGATTGTGACCCTCAATGTTGGCTGATATACCGTTATGTACCATTATACCTTGATATTAATACCTGCATGATGTGTACAAAACAAATGCACATTTACTGAAAATCAGTGTAGAAGGAAGTGGAGATGGTGGATACACTGTGGTGACCCCCAATCAGGAGCATCTGAAATTAGTAGAAGATGAAGTTATAGTGCTGTTCAATACTAATAGTCACTTTTCTGGAATTAAATTTGTCCATATTGTGCATCTCTAATGTTAATGTTGCTATGGCTATACTAATATCAGTATTATGATTTTTCTGCTACGTATCGCGATTACAGTGCCTTTCCTCATTTTTCTTGCATTAAAAAAAGCTTAAAATATGTAAATGTTGTTTCACGCCTCCATCCACAAATTCCGAGGTGCAAAAATAAACATCACACCGTAGTTTGTCACAGATCAGTAACAGAAACAGCCTGTTTAATTTGATGTAATCTAATTTTAGTTAATCTTTTTGGGACACAAACCCATCAGAGAATGTAGACTACGGACCCTTTTTAAAACACTACAGCCAATCAGAGGCTTTAATGGTTAGAGATGAAAGCCCAATCACAGCTCTAGGTTCTAAAGGTGTTGGCGAATCAGTGTGTAGATCGGTGGGGTTGAACTGCTTCCCAAACCCTGAGACTCTTAGTGCTGGCTGATATATTGTTATGTACCATTATACTTTCATTATACCTTATACCTGTTATGTACCATTAAAAGATCAGTATTGCGTTTTTGCTGCTACATATTGCGATTACAGAGCTGTTCAATATTAATATTACTGGACAATTATAACATTTCTCCATACAGTGCATCTCTAATATTTACTAGGGCTGTATGATATGGATAAAATATCAGTCTTGTGATTTTACCGCTGCATATTGTGATTGAGATTCATTTTAGTATATTAAAAGGCCCGAATCATCACTTTTCTTGAAAGAAAAGTTTAAAGTCTAAGCTATAAAGGCAGCCTCTTTTCAAACCGTAGTCCTTTTTCAGTCTACATTAGGTTTGCCCCACCCATTCTTTCTGAAGTGTGTTTCAGCCCCAAAGTGTCTTGATTGAACCATGATACGGGGCAGCCAATCAGAAAAGGTACAGTAATAAAGTGTGTTTAATTTTGACTGGTTGGAAAATGAATGACCTCGATTCATCAGAAAAGCCAGTAACTCACCTGGAGCTGTGATTGGTCACCCTGTCAAACACTGCGATTGGTTAGAGACTCATTTGCAACGATTAATGTATATAACGATTAACAGACAATATATTTTATAGCTCTACTATTAATACACGTTAAACTTTGTTTTTCACTTCTTGCGATGTTGAGCCCATAGAGCCCATTACCTATGCTTTCTTTTATTTACAGTCCAACTTTTGTGTAACTCTGTCTACCAAAAACAGGCCTAATTTATTTTATTGCAACCTTCTTAATCCTTTAAGAATAATCATATCGGTTTAGTCACTGTGTCTTTAAATCCGACCTATGCAAATGACCTCTGCTCTGATTGGCTGCCCTGTATTGTGCATCGTCCAGAAAGTGGTCTGGACTGAAACACTCTTTATAACTTCTGTGTGGGCGGGGCTAAACTGCTGTAGGCTGAATGGGTGGAAATTGGATGGAATTCCTATGTATGTAATTAGCCGTGAACTGTTTATTTAAAACGTAATTAAATTTTACGTATTCTGTTTTATTTTGGAAGTTTTATTTTATTTTCAGCGATAGAGGCCCTTTAGTTTTACTTATGGTGTGACTTTTTCTCTTTCTGCTTTGAAAAACCATTTATAAATTCAGTTTTTGCTACAAAAGTAAACTAAATTATAAATGACTTGATAGAACCTTTTCTTTTGTGATGCTGATATTGACAATCTGTCCTGAGATTCTACCTTTGAAAAGAGACTGTAAAATGAGTCTCTTTCAATCTATAATATCATTATTGCTTTAGATCTGAAAGTGTTGTTTCTGTATTGTTTTAGAATAGATTAGACTCCCATGGAGACCCACCACTACCCAAATGTCTTGTTGGTGTTTTACACTCCGCTGCAATAGAATCAAAAGAATAAAAAAATTACTTTTAATTATTTTTATTCAGCGTTTCAAACACACCACTGCTACAAATCCAATTGAACAAGGTTAATTATGGCCCACTTGTAATGCAGCCAGTGTTCTTTAAGCTTTAACCTTATTTACATCTGTGATATCAATATTGCACAGACCGAAATTGTGATGACAGGTGGTTAATGTGCAGCTGTAATTGTGATGATGATCAATATTGACTGTACATGTGGACACTCAGTGATGAAGAGCTCAGTGTATGATGGTGTGATACACTCACAGTACAGTTAAAAACAACCTATCAAGCTCTGTTAGTGTTCAGAGGAGGATCTGGGTGGGTGTTCTTGTTCATGATGTGTTTTTGGGAGGTTCAAACTGATTCTGTGAGGCAGTGCCAAGCAGTGCCGCCCTGCGCTCGAACAAAAGAGCTCAGATGCCAGGCTGGCCTGGTGCTCCTCTGCTTCTCCGGTGGGGCTGAATTGCCTGCGGACATTTTTTTTTTGGTTGAAATAGTTGAAAATGACATTTATAGTTTTATTTGTGGTGTTGTAATTCCATGCATATTAAAGGAACACTCCTATAGTAAAGGCGGTGGCTTCAGCGCTTTTCCACAGTTATACAGGAACTGTTCTGTATCTAAACTGTTCTGTAACGGTACTGATGTTTTATCAGGTTGTAAACTGTACTGTGCTGGTACTGAAGTTGTATCGGGTTTTAAACTGTACTGTGCTGGTACTGAAGTTGTATTAGGTTCTGGTGTATCTCCGTCCGAGTTTCTGACTCAATTCTCTCCACAGTTTATGGCCATTCATCCCAAAACTGCATCTATGTATTCGAACCGGCTGAGAGTTTTTCTGTCAGAGGCGCTTTTGTTATTGTGCTCTTTTATTATTTCTAGTCTTGTTTGAGTGTAGAATGTTTTCTCTCTGCGTTCGTTATTTGTGTGATGAGAACCGAACCCAGAAAACTTGTTAGTGACGCCCTGGATCATCTTCACGTTTCTCTCAGAGTTAAAGATAAACTTGTTAGTAGAGTCGTAGAAACTCCCACTGAAATGTATTTTCAGCCCAGACAGACAGTCGAGCTGGAAGTTCATCACTTCCCAGCTGTTAGTTTGAGTCTCCATTGTTGCTCTTATGTACAGACAGTAAATAAACAGTGTCTTCTTTCCATGTTGTGATGAAACATTTCGACCAATCAAATAGCAGTGATGCTGTTGGCTTGGCCGCAGCCCACTTTCAGCCCCACCGGCGAGCAGCTTGGGTTCGGGTCTCTTTATTTGTGATGGAAACGATTCTAAATATCTGTTTGTGGTTCTTCATGCCAGTAGAAAAGCATTATATGTGTTGAGTGTTTTTTTTTTTTGTTTGTTTTGGTTTTTTTTTGGGAAACTGCTCAGAATGGGTCGCCTCAGGTCAGTGACCGAGCCTTACAGGTGCAGCAGGTGGAAGGGATAAACACTGAAGACATTCTTTAACGTGCTTGGTGTTTTAAATGTTCTTCGGTTTGGTTTGTGTCCCTGCAGGCCTCCGTGTTACTTCCAAGTGAGAAGAGGAGTGAAGACCTCAGCGGAGGACCATGAGTGAGCTGGAGCAGTTGCGGCAGGAGGCCGAGCAGCTCCGCAATCAGATCAGAGTAAGACCACCTGCACCAAGTCCTTAATATGGACCCTTACTGCATACAGAACAAGCCCTAACACACACATATATATATATATACACACACACACACACACACACAGAGGAAGTTCCACTATAGTGAAATCTAGGGCTGCAAAATATTAGTACTGTGCTTATAGTCAAGTTTATTGTAATTTAGTTTATTGTAGGTGTGTAATGTACACAGTTCACAGTGACACCAGACAACGTTCCTCCACGACCCTCGTGCAACACAAAAACAGAAACACCACAAGACCACAACTGCAGATAGGACAAAATACAGAGTGCAAAGAGAAAATGCATGAAAAAACACAAAACATGACAAGACCACAATTAGTGCAGTCAGTATCTACAGTACCATGTATGAATGTGGTATTATGACAGATACTGTAGTCTAGCAGTGGAAATGTGCAAAAATGCAGCATACTACTACATCTATAACTGCAACACCTTTTTTTTTTTTTAATATTAAAAGCCCCAAATCATCACATCATTGGTGTTTGAAAGTGTGTAATTATCATTAGTTTCAAAAGGAAACTAAGCTGCAAAAACAACCTGTAAACAAAATATCACAGTTTAGCCCCGCCCATTCCTGCTGCAGTTCAGAGGAGTATTTCAGTTTTTTAAATAAGAGGCTGCACAGGGCAGCCAATCAGAAGAGAGATTATTTACATATCAGGCACAGTGACAAATCATGTTGGAAAATTGTCATGATAGAATAAATCATCATAAAATATGAATTATGTTCTTGGTAAATTCAGACAAACGTAATGGAAAAAGTACAGTAGAAGGAAATGTAAGATACAAGCCCTTTAAAAACTGCTCAGCAAATCAATTGTGAATCAGTCTTGAATGGTTAAAAATGGTTATATTGGATTATATGAAGACCTTGATTCAACACCCAGTAACTCAATGTAAAGGTACATAAATAATCAGAATCCGTTAGCAGTTAGCATTAACAGCGCGCAAAGACTAGTACACAAAAGAAATGTTGAAATAACTCTCTCTACCCACATGTTTAGACCGGGCACAGCTTACTAATACTGATAACTGATAACCTTTGAAAATTGGAGGAAAAGTTTAAAACACAAATACGAGGACAAGACACGGAGCAGTCATGCTACATGCTGCAGCAGCAGCTTCTTCTTTTTAAGGCGATTGACAACTTTTCAGTGTATTACTGCCACCGCTGGAATGGTGAAGGTAATACAGTTTGGTTCTCAGAAAAATCTGCATTAGACTGAATGCTGTTCGTGAATGCTGATCCGCGTAAAACTGAGGGGTTACTGTATCGTGATTAACAGACAGTATATATTGATGCCCTATTGGAAGCGAAATTGAGATGGGTGTTGAAGCACATATAAAAGTGTCCATTACAACTATTTCCATAACTGAAAACTACTTTTCCGTATTGTTACTAAGTACAGGGAAGATGTCGGTGGTTATTATTCAATCTCTGTTGCAGATGCAGCAGGGAGAAAGTACTTTTAAACCCCAAACCCTGTAAGATGTGAGGAAAGTCCTGGGTTTAAGTTAGCCTGCTTGAGAAATCCTGGTTTGTGAAATTCCCCACGCGACCAGGTGAACTGCCGGCCTGACCTGAGAATATCCAGCATTCTTGGAACTTAACCAGATGCTCTGATTGGCTCCTCATCGCCATGGCGATCTGGGTCCTGGCCTAGTTTGTCTGTGTTTTGGTGTTGAAAGTAACGCGGTTCCACCAATTAGGTCAGAATCACTGGACAGTCTTACTGTTCTACCAGTCAGATCAGGGCTAGATTGGGTGCGTTCAGTTTTATTTATTTGTTTGTTTATTTATCTAATCAGACTGAGCTAACGTGCCTGGATTACAGTTACATTCCTTGAATTTGTAGCCTCAATTTAATTCTGCTATTTAAATACAGTGGCACATGATTCATGATCCATGTGGAACCAAAAAATAATTATAGACAGAACGTAATGACAGGTCAACAAAATTTTGTTGTGATTACTGATGATTACAAAAAATTACAACACACTTTTCTAAACCAGTTTTTCCATGTTGATTTCAGATCTGCTTTCAGTTTTTTTTTATACATTTTTGATAATTTTTGATAAAAAGTAATATTAGATCTGCAATAGACTTGCATGTGGTTTTTATTAAAGCACAGCACCAATCAAGAACTGTTTCAATATTTTCAGTGTGAAGTCAGACAGGCCACACTGTGGCACAGATATAAAGATCAGACTTAGTCAGCTCCCACTGTTTCTTCAAAAACACTCAGCAACTATCATGCAATATAGAACTAGCTTCATCACAAACACTGTACTTGCAGGAAAAACTAAACACAGTTCTGAAATCAGCATGAAAACCACTACAGAACCCACAGAAACTGATACATGATGATTTTGAGCGGTTGATCTCTGCTACCATTGCTTAATTAAACCCACAGTAACGTTCTATAATTATGATACGGGTCACAATACTGTTTATATTGTAGGGACCTAAAAGTACATAACATTGTATCATGTGTATATATAAATATAATTTTCCCAATAATAAGGACTTGTGGCTACAGTGTTACATTTGTGCACTTCAAAGATATCCACTGAAAATGGAAGCTTTTTTAGTCAGGAAGATGTTTTTAATAAGGTGCCACCGCATAAAATTTGGGGGATTTTCATCAAATATTGATTTAAAGAATCTTATTTTAGTTATTTGCTTATTTATTGTTTACATTATTTAATTATTTAATTATTTAAAAACGTTTTTTTAACTCAAATATTGATTTAAACAATCTTAGCTGAGCTATAGTAACTTATTTATTAATTTATTTGTTCACATCTCTTGTTTTTTATAGTTTTTGTTAAGATTTGGACATACCAAATATTGAATTAAACAATCTTATTTCAGTTATAGTAATTTGTTTATTAATTATTTGTCAGTTTTTGATCATTTATGCTGTTTATTTGATAGCTATTGGTGCTGATATGCAGATTTAAACTGTTGCTGTTATCTTGTCTGTGTCGGTTTAAACAAGTAACTAGCAATTCTCTCTCTGGCTTGTTTGTTTCAGGATGCCAGAAAGGCCTGCAGCGACTCCAGTTTGTCCCAGGTAAGCAGATCGGTTCTCCTGGAGGTTCCTGCGCGTCTGGCGGAGGTTCCCCTCGTATGCAGCACGAGCCCAGAACAAATGTGCAGCGCTGCAGATAACCCACATGCCCAACATGCGCTTAAGTGCACTGAAATATTAAAGACCCTCCTGCATGCCACGGCCTCCATCAAAATTTAAACATCTCCTCACGCCCCGCTGCTTGGCTGAAGTTTAACATTTCATAATGATTTTTTCCCCCTCTTATAACCAAGTTTGTGGTTTAATGTTTTGAGTCTGGCTCTTGTCAGTTACTGCATATCTATGGGCTGAACAATAGTAATAATGGGAAAAATGGGTAATGTAAAGTGATGCCTGACATATGTGACTGGTGGTTATTTGTGAAGCGTCCATTTGTTTATTTGATCCCCTCACCTTTTTTTTTTTTCTCTCTCTCTTGTCTGGGCAGATCACAGCCGGGCTGGATTCGGTGGGGAGGATCCAGATGCGGACCAGACGAACTCTCCGAGGCCATTTAGCCAAAATCTACGCCATGCACTGGGCTACAGATTCCAGGTCAGTGGAAAGAGGGAGATGGAGGGATGAACGGGTTTTGAAAGAGAGTGGGAGGATGGGTGGGTTCCCTCAGAGAAACCCTGCAGGTCTGTCAGTGTAGACTCAATGAATAATACAGCAGCCTGCTCACAACTCAATGGTGTCCTGAGATTATGCCGGCTGCCTCCTGCTCCCCTCTCCCTGTCTTTCGCTCATTCTGTCTCTCTCTCTAATTCTTCCTGCTCCCCTCTCCCTGTCTCTCTCTCTCTCATTCTGTCTCTCTGTCTCTCTCTCTGTCTCTCTGCCTGTGTGTCGCTCTCCCTGTCTCTCTCTCTCTCTCTCTCTGCCTGTGTGTCTCTCTCTCTCTCTCTCTCTCTCTGCATGTGTGTCTCTCTCTCTCTCTGTCTGTGTCTCTGTCTGTCTCTCTCTCTCTCACTCTCACCCTTTCTCTCCATTTCCATTCCTGCACCTCTACATATGCTTCGGTTGTGGTGGTGGGGGGCAAGCAATTCTTCAACCGAGTGAGTCTCTGTTAGTCAACATGGTGGGAAAACTGTTGAGCTTTTAAATGGCAGTTAAACGTACATCCTGCTCGGCGGGTGCTGTAATTAGTGTGATTGCTGAAGCAATCACATTATTCTTCTTAAGTTTTATTTGTATTATTGTTTTTATAGCTGGAATTTGGTGCCCCTGTTCTTTTTTGCAGTATTGGCAACAGCAAAATGTCCATTAATATCCAGTGTATTGCTCGTGTATTCAGAGATTTGATCAGTTGATCAGGGGCCCAGTATTGTTTCAAAATTAGAGTGACCTCCATAATGTATGGGGAGAGAGAGTCTCGACATCACGGCAGAGCAACAAATCAACTTTAAGAGCTAAACACACAACAGACTCATTAACAGACTTAAAGACAGTAAAGCTCTGATCAGTTATAAAAAGCAGTTCATCCGTTTTCAGCCGCCCTTAACCATAAATGGCTTGGTAAGAGTGAGTTAATGCCTGTCTCCAGGATTCAATGGTAAAACGCAAATACATGTTCAAATACATGTTTTGAGCAGGTTTTTTCCTGACACAATGTATTTATGGCCATAAACCCAATGTTTGTGTGTGTCTCTAAACACAGCAACCACGTAATCGCACTTTGAATCTAGTTCAATTAGCAATTTGATTCTGGAGGAAATTGCTTCTTTTACAACAAGAACATTATAATATAGAAAGTCTAAATACAAGAAAAATACTCAATATGTTATACACTCTGCTTATACACACACATTGGGGTATAAATAGCTTACAGTTCAGTGAATTACCAGGAACACTAATAGTGGTTAGGAGTCTGTTATTGCTGTAGTAGAGATCAGTAGTAGATCAGTAGTACTGACATTTAGGCATCTGTGTCTATTGTAAGCACTACTTGTTCCATTAGTTTGGATTTAAGAACATTGTTTTGTCCGTCATAGGCTTCTCGTTAGTGCCTCACAAGATGGGAAACTCATCATCTGGGACAGCTACACAACAAACAAGGTCGGTCTAAACAACGGCTGCTCACTACACATAAAGAGAGTCCTTCACACTGTCCACCCATTTACACATAGAGTAATAATTCAACAGGAATAAGTTAAGAAAATTGATCTTTTTTTCTACATACATAAGTTCATACGTAAGTTCATATCTATAAATAGTAAAAACATATAAGTAGTACTTTTACACATTTGCTAACACGTGTCTTTATAAATATGGAACATATTTATATTAAATTGTACATTATTGTATATTCTAATGCTCAGTAAATTGTTTATTGTAGCTTTACATATTGACAGAAAAGCAGTAGATTTGGGTGATTTATTTGTATTGGGATATACAGTGCAAGTCTTGAGTCACACCTACTTTTTCATATTTTGCTTCAAATCACCTTTGAGATAAGATGAGATACTGAATAAATGAAATGAAAGAAACAGGAACAGATGTTTTACTGGCAGGCTGTAAAGTGTCTAAAGATACAAGGAGTCTAGATAAAGAAGCTCCACCCACTCAGCATTCAGCACCACCAGTATACTGATCACCGCCTGATCATCTGGAATCATCTGCTCCTGGT
>JBBPDC010000039.1:28118800-28130043 GCA_037974485.1 Hemigrammopetersius urotaenia | reverse complement strand
TTTAAAATGAGGCTTTAAAGAACAATATTTTTATTTGGAAATGAGGAGAAATATTGTCAGCGGTTCTTAAAAACAAAAGCAAAGCTGTTCAGTTCAATACTTGCAGCTAGAAAATATCAAACTGAACATTTTTGCAGTGGGAACTCATTGCTGATTGTCTTCTATTATAAATGTGTTTTGAGTCTCTCTGCTTTGACTTTAGAGAATAGTATCCAGTAGTCTGTGGAAATAAACATAAATTATTTCTGTCGGACTGAGGACTAGGTGGTGGGTCTGCACGGTGGGGGGTGTGGACAGCCCCACCAGTGCCAGCCGTTCTCGCCCTACCTGCCGAAGAAGGCCACCTTCATGTGTCTGCGGGCCAGAACCTCCTTAATCGCCGCCAGTTTCCTGGAGCAGGCCTGGATCTCCACACACTGCTCCTCCTCCGCCACATGGTCCAGATCCACACTCCTCCACGTCTCTGAACACACACAAACACACACACACACACACACACACATAAACTCCCACAAGGTTCAAGTGAACCCAACTTGGATGAACTACAACCAAATAACTGTATTCAAAACCAGGAGATTTTACTGGATCTATGTGAACTGTAGGTGTTCCTATAATATCAAACCCCCCAAAACACACTTATTTAAAATAGCCAAGATACTTTGATATTAAAATTTCATACATATATATATATACACACACACACACACACTCATATTTGCTTTGGACCATCTTTTATTTCTTTATATTTTGCTTTGTTATATATTATGTTCTGTCTTATGTCTGTCACACATAGGGGATAAAATGAAAGAAATGTGAACAAATGTTTTACTGACAGGCTGCAAAGTGTCTAAAGATACAAGTAGCCTAGATAAAGGAGCTCCACGCACTCAGCATTCAGCACCACCAGTATACTGATCACCGCCTGATCATCTGGAATCATCTGCTCCTGGTTCTTCACTGGTTCAGGACCTCAGTTAGATGCTCTTTGTTCTCCTTGAATGATTAAAGCAGTTTGAGAAGATGTGGTGGAGCTTCTCAGAGTAAGAACCTTCTAGCCTTCATCCTCCCAGTGCTGGAGCACCATGTGACTGGAGGGGCTGGGAATGAGTAAAACTGTTTACAGCCCAAAAACTAATTAGGATGGCTGAGTTTTTTTGCATTTTATAAGTCTTTTCAGACCTAGGAACAGTTGCTATGGGTGAACTAATTGATAGGCGGGGCACTTCTATATCAAACATTTTAATATAAAAATAAGGAGGTAACAGAGGGAGCGGTTGTTGGCTCACCCTCCACAAACTCCGATCCCTCTTTAACAAACTCCAGCAGCTGGTCGACCACGGCGCTGATCGTCCTCTTCGCCACCACGAAGTGCTGCAAGTGTGAAGCATCCGCCTCTGCCATGTTTCCTGCTGAGAGTAAAGAGACAACACAGTGAGTTCTGACGCTGAAGACCAGGTCTTTCACTCCAAGGGTGCTAAGAAGGGCTGCTTACCTTCAGCTCCAGCAGAACCACACCAGACTTTACTTTCTCCTGTCAGTTTAAATGGGATCCGTGCTGGAGAACATCATTTTGCTATTACAAGCACAAACATATTACGTGTTGTTTGGATACTGAATGAGAAACAGCTCCGCCGTCCGTTACGCTCAAATGAGAGACGGAGTGTGTGAGGCGTCTTTAGTCTGATCTGCTTTTACTGACATGTGAACACAGAGCAACCTCCAATCCTCTTATCCCGCCACTAATGCAGCCTACGGCGTCCTGCTGCCTCGGTCACTCTGTTCTGCAATCACCTGCAACCTGTTCACTGTTTTCACATGTACAGACACCTGTTTACTGTTTTCACCTGTTCACATCCACCTGTTTACTGTTTTCACCTGTTTACATCCACCGGTTTACTGTTTTCACCTGTTTACATCCACTTGTTTACTGTTTTCACCTGTTTACATCCACCGGTTTACTGTTTTCACCTGTTTACATCCACTTGCTCACTGTTTTCAGCTGTTTATATCCACCTGTTTACTGTTTTCATCTATTTACATTCACCTGTTTACTGTTTTCATCTATTTACATTCACCTGTTTACTGTTTTCACGTGTTTACAGCAACATGTTTAGTGTTTCCATATTTTTACAGCCACCTGTTTATCGCTTTCAGCTGTTTACATGTAATTCAGTACACATTCTTATTTTATATTCACATTTATTTGCTAAATTTTATTTGACATGCAAAAGTAATGATACATTTTGTTGTTTTACATGAGATAACAATCAGCAAATGAATAGAAAAGCCATAAAATTTGCACATTACATTTTTAAATGTAATCCCTGCATGTGTATGTGCAGGAACATTGTTAGGCTGGACTGTTAGAGGCTACAGCGCCAAATATTTAATGAGTAGCCCCTAATCTCAAATAGACCAGGATCTGTTCAAGCTGATCATTCTGATGCTTATTGGTCGGTAAATATAAATCAGAACTACCCCCTACTGGCAACACATGCTTTGTATCAAAGCAAACTGATGCCTGGGCCGGGCCTCCAGTGTTTCAAGATCCTGATGATGCATCTGGGTGTATTTAACTTGGGGGAACTTCAAACAAATAAGGCCAAAACTGGCACAAACTGGTGAGCAAGTGATGCCCTTATGCAAGTATTCACTGTAGTCAGTATCCTGCCTTTAACAAAGCTTTTGAAAAACCTCCAATTTTATGAACTACCGTTTGTCATCAGCACCACAGGCTGCGTGGTACTGAGCAAGTTCAAAGCACTCCATTGTCCAAAGCTTCAAAAAATATATTAAAACCATAATCTCCAGGGTGAGGGGTAAGCCAAGGCCAGGGTGTGCTTCATATTCATAAGCAGCAGTACCTGGAAATGTCTCATGTTTGTTTTAACATGAACTGGCCATCAGGTGGTGCTGGTGTCCACTTGTGTGTATTGGTGTGAAGTAATGATGTAATTAGGTTTGCTTTAACTTCTCAATGGCTTTTGACTCTATCATAGTACATCCAACAATAAAGGTAGCACGAAACATCTTTTATACAACAATGGACACTTTCATCCCATTTTTAACAGTTTTAAGCCGCGGCAGGATGACTCCCTGCAGTGCAAGTGTTAGCCATGTTAGCTAGCGGAGCCACACGTGATGTGTGACTGTCTTCTCTGCTGCATGTCTCTCGTCTTGTTGTGGTCTCGTGTTTAGATTCCCCTCGTGCCAACGGTACCACCCCTTTTTGAAGGGACTATAATAACTGGTTAAACCAAGGAACACGTATCAGTGTAATTAAATTTGCAATTTTCCCCCTAAATGTCATCATCCTCGACAGCAAGGTTCAGCATATCTGACTCGCACATTTCTGCCCCACCCAGATGTCCCTCATTGCTTGGATATTTAGGAATGATAGGGTGGTAGCATTAAGTAACCAGTTAATAGATTATTAGAACAGTTTTCCTGAATGTCTTTCTAAATGTCACTAAAGCAAAGCCTTCCAGAGTGGGTTTGGTGTGAATCTCCATTGTAGAGATTTCTTTGCACTAGCAGAACCAGATGTCTCCAACACAAACATAACCATTTTATTTCCTATCGACCTCCAGTGACGCTCCATGAGAGTTATTTCGAATGTTCATGAAATAGTTGTTAAATAAAATAATGTTGTTGAAGTACTATTTCGCTTTACAAAATTGTGTGTTTCACATCAAACGATACTAAATAACATTCTTTAGATCCAAAAGGATTAATTATGTCCTCATGAAACAGCCTTGCGCCTTCGATTAGAGCAAACTACACTAGACCTTCATGAACTTAGTAGATCAAATATCCCAGAGAAGAGACATCAGCATCATATGGCATAAGAGTAATCAATTAAATGACGTGTCCAGGACAATGTGCAGACTTGCACTTTGCTAATCTCTCAGGACCAAAAACTTTAGTTTTTTACTTCTGATTTTGAGACTTGAATCAAACAACAGGCACTAGGACCCAGCAGCCGGTGTATAAGGGGCCAAACAAGGCTGGCAGGCACGGAGGAATGAAGCCTAAGACAAGCAAGAGAGGGAGACCCGGGAATGCTCAGACAGAAAGGACGAGAGACGAGGGTCAGGCGAGGGAGCAGGGGGGCTGCGGAGAGACAAAGTGACAGCTCCAGATTCAGAAGCAGATAGACGACATAAGGAGGACTGGACTGACGAAAGGAGGAGGAGGGTTGTGGCCACCAAGGGGACTACAAAACACAGTGGAGCGTGAAAAGCTGCCTTCATAAACACAGTGGGGAGCACCAGGAATGGGTCTGAGACAGCTGAGTGAAGGCAGAGTAATCTGAACCCTGGAGAAGGTCCATCTGGAAGAGTAAATCATCATCATCATCATCATCATCACTCAAGGAATTACAGGAACATAAACGGAACCTAAAAAGAGAGCCGGGCAAGGTTCGGGGGTTGAGTGGAGAGGACAATAAGGTTAGTGAGGGAGGGAGAAAGTAAGAGGGGAGATACCACACACAGAGCAAGTCTCACCACACACTGGCTTTATCACAAGCAGTCACACTGTAACTGAGCCACAAGACCACTATCATCACACAAACACACCAACAGTGCCACACACGGCGTATTCATGGAGCACACACACAGATGCAATATTCACAGCTCAACCTCAGGGAGTTTAGACTGGAGTAAGGAGGCGTAGAGAGTCTTGGATGGCATGAGAGCTTGAATAAGCGAGGAGTGAGGTTAGGCCTGGTGGACCACTGGTAGACCACTACATGTTCACGGTGATGCTGATGCTGATGGCCAGAATCGAACCGTTTCCAAAGAAGATCTTTTTGTTCTTTTATTTAGAAGCATCCCAGGATCTCAAAGTCAAGCAGCTGAGGATTCTTTTCCAAACGGACATATCCATTCCTGCAGATGTTCATCGTTTAGAGGATCCCTTTCCAAACTGAGCAACTTCATGTTAACATCTGCCCCCGTTTTTGAGCACCATAAACATTTCCCGAGGAAACAAAAGAGGAGCATCTCCAAACCCAGCACCACTGAACTACATGTACACTGATGTCCATATCATTCTGAGACACTCTCATAATCAATCACCACACTACCATCCATTATTCCTTAAAGGATCACTCTGAGAACTGCAGGACCACTCTTTGCCTCACTGGTGTGGGATGGGACCTGTACTTTGAGGATCTGAGTAAAGGACTGCCCTTTCCGACTGCAGCATGTTGCCCTGGTGCGGGGCAAGAGGGGCACTGTTGCCCTTGGTCCTGAGCCTCTTGCTGACTGCCTGCCCTGCACAAGAAAGCCAAGTCAGTCTAGAGTTAGAGGAGGAGAGCAACACTGTCAGCACAGAAAGCCCTGTAAGTTCATGTCTGCAGCACATCTACACCTGTTGTCCACATATTGTATGCCAGAGCACTCGGTATTCCATAGGGCATTCTCCATTAATCTTGCAAGCCTCTGGGATTCAGTCGTATCTTATGTAATTGCAGAGAAAGCTGCCTCATAGTAAATTACTGTGTCTGACTGATGTCACAATTAGCTGGCCCTAAGTGAACATGCCGTTATATGTTGACAGATGTGCTAGTCGGAATGCTGCAGAGTTTTTATGGCTAGGATTGGTGCTGGCTTTTGAAAGTTGGCGAAAACTGAAATGATGACCCCTTTTCTTCCACAGGAGACTGTGTCCTCAGATATGGCTCACAAAACCTGGTTAGCCTTCAGGGACTCCAATAAGGGCGGAAACAAGAAGCCAAAACAAAGCAAAAGAATCTCAAAGGTATATTTCTGAGCAAGGATTTAATCAACAGGCTGTTTGTGTCATTGCTGATCTCCAGAACCTCACAATCCATTGCCATTTCTAATCTTTGACACATAATATACAGTGACCTTCCAAATATGAGAACATAATACATTCAAGATGTTCATGGCACAATGTCATACTCAAGTGCATCATCTCAAACTGCTGAAGCAGGCCATAGAAAACTAACCACTGTTTTTCTGCAGCATGGCCTGCCTGGTCCTCCAGGCCCTCCTGGGCCACAGGGCCCACCTGGTCCAGCAGGCCCCCTACTGCCTAACCAAGATGAGATCATGGAAGGCCTCCAACTAAAGCTGAAAGGTATGGAAAGGTTTATGGAACTGGGACACCTTGGACATTGAAGGCCATCACACACTGACCAAAAATTTCCCACCAAAGACGAACATTCTCAGGTTGGCAGTTGGCCCTACAGAAAAAAAGACCTTTCATGACAAATGAGCTAGTCTAAATGAAGAAGGACAGTCTACAACTTTCAAGAACCACACAGAGGTATGGCACACCAGCCCAGCATTTGTTGCTGTTGAGAAATGTTTGGTCAGTGTGCCCTGGCACAAAAGAGAAGAGTTGGCCAGTTCCATATAGGTCCAAATCCCGAGTTTTTTCCACGGATCCATCCAATTTCTGATGTCATCCTCGAAGCCATGAACTTCAGCACTTCATTTAACACTCATTACCCACCAGTCTACTACACACAAAGCTGGGCATGACCTTAGAATGTTACATTTCAGACCTTTGGGCTATTTGGAGTTTGTAGTCATGCCCTTTAATCCCAATCCATACTGTTATGGTTAACTTGAGATGAAGGAACCATAGAATTTACCACAGTGTCACTGAAATGTACTGTGAAGCACCTGCAACAGGCCTGACCAAGGCCAATTGGACTATACATCTGAGCCAGAGCCTGCTGTAGGGTTGCATAACAGTACAATACACCCAGAAAACCAGAACTTTGCAAACAACAGATTAAATCCCACTGCAAAACCGAAACTGCGTACAAAATTAGCTACTTTGCACGATGATTTAAGAAGAGGTGCAGCTGGGATTCAGCAGACCAATGGAATCAGTGATGCTCTGCTTGGTTAATCAATAATTATACTAGCCAGTAAAAGTGATTCCAGTTCATTCTGAAATTGCAAGAAAACATTAAGGCCATGAAACTGACCTGCTCATGGCACACCTGGTTTAAAACCATAATGGCGTCTGGCATTCTTGCCTATCCTGCTGCCTGCTGGCTAGTTCCACAACTGTTTAAGTGTTGTTGCTTATATTTCCATTTTCTGTGCTAAAAGCAATGATACAATCTAAGAGAACATTACTTCAGTTTCTCTGCACATCTTTTAACATAATTTGTAGCTATTTTGCAATTCACTGTTGCTTTATTCATTCCTTTATCTGCTTTGATCTCGTTTTTTTTTTTTTTTTTTCCGAGTTCTCATTCTTGCTCCTTCGCTAGGGCATTTTGTGGAACAGTTCAACTCGGCGTCACTTTGATCCAGTGTTTTGGGTCTTTCAGGACTGTGAGTGATTGCATTTATGGACAAGCCGGAAAGTGCCCTGTAATTTGCATCCAAGATCACATGCAAGCATTTATCTACCTTTTGTCTGAATGATCTAGTGGATTTTTGTGTGGCATGAAGGCTGTGTGTGTGTGTGTTTGTGTGTTTGGACTGTGATGCTTGTGATGTGTGTGTGTGTGTGTTGTCTCGCTCGTTTGTTGGGGAGGCCGCTTGTCTGATTGTGGGCTGGGCTGATCCCTTAATAGGTGTAATTTTCTTGGACGTCGATGTGACTTGGCCGGGGTAAAGAATTCCCTGGATTCCACATTGTGCGCTTGTGTGCGAGTCTAAGTGTGTGTGTGTGTGTGTGTGTGTATGGAATGAGTGTTGGCAGATGTCCAGGAAAGCAGACACAGGTCTGTTTGTGCTCTGGAGCGGTGAGCTGCGGGCTGTTCTGACAGCAATATAAAACATAAAGGCTCTTATTCACACTGCAAAGCACAGTGGCGCCGCAAACTCACACACTCCAGCGTGTCCATTCCCCCTCCCACACACACACTCATCCACTCTCCACCAACTCATACACGCTCTCGCACTCCAAATATTTACACCTCTCTTTCAGACGCAGATTGTTTAATGACTTTATATGCGGCCAAGTGTCAGTCATAGATAATCCCAAACATTTCGCACCTCGCTGTTTATCTATGTTATTTAGGGTTCCCCCCGGGCGGAGAGGGTAGATAGTCTACAGGGCGAGTAGCTGACAACCCGGGCCAAAGAAAAGAGCCAAAACAACAAAGGAAAAAAGAGGGCACCCCTCAAAGGCCCTTCACTCAAGTGACTGTATCATTTACATCAAGAGTTCTTTAGGAAAGAGAGCGGTTCGATAAAGAACCAGGGGAACTCAAATAACTATTTGAATGCACACAGGTTTCTTTGCCTGATTTTTTTTTTTTACTACGAATGCTTGCGCATCTTCAAAGCTCTGTCACACTTATTTTCTGTCATTATTTGGAAACAGCGTCTAACATTTGTATAGCAATACAGTTTGCCTTTGCATTAACTTCCATTAGAAGATTCTCCTGTAAAGACACTGTTTTGGAGATGAAAGGGTTTGCTCTGACAGAGACAACAGGCTTCTTTAAACATTTTTTTGGGTTTTTTTTGTTCTAAAGTAGCACATGTTGCTGCAAACACATATCTGATGTTTTAGTGAAAATGGTGGTGTCAGTTCCTGGGTTTGGTTTCCAGCCAGGCAGCTGAAGGTCCTTTCTGTGAGAGCATATATGTTCTCCCCGGGTTCTGCCGGGTTCTCCGGTTTCCTCCCACAGTCCAAAGACCTGCAAGGCAGGTGAACCCTAGACCTGTTCAAGGAGTTTATTTATTTATTTATTTATTTATTTAGTTTATTTGCCTTTTGCCCTACAAATGCTGGGATAGGCTCCAGCAGACTCAGCACCCTGGTTAAGGATAAGCGGTTCAGATGACAGACTGACTGACTGACTGACGAACCAACCAACTGATGGATGAACAGATGGACGGACAAAATGCGCTAATGCTGCTTTCAAAAACAGATTCAGTGTCCAGTGCTGATGCTGCTCATTCTGCACGAAATTCTTCTGCCACCTCGTGCTTCCGTCTAGTAAAGCAGTCGAGGATCATTAGCCTACCAAAATGTTTGAGGCATGTCTGTCCTCTACCAAGTTAATAAACACCTGGTGCCGATTCTGCATCTCAATACCAGCAGCAACCAGCAGTACTGGAGTACTGGTATCCGGAGTAGAACGATTAGAAAAAGATCACCTCTAGCCATATTTAAATGTGTCCCCATATTTAAGTGCTTATTTTCACTGACAAGAAATAACAAAACATGAACATAATTCTGCAAAAGTTTGAGGCACTGGTGCAAATTCTTTGAAGCCATTTATATCAGCATTAGGCTTCTTTTCTTTCTGCCAGCAAAAACTCGAGAGAACACTCGAATAACTGCAAACAAAAAGTATCAAGATTTCACTAAAAAGTAGATGATAAAACGTAGTTGATATTTTACGAGATGGTTAGATGAACACAGGTTTCTGCTCTGTGTCTCCAGTCACCGTGTGAATTGATAAAATTCCATAAGCAACACTCACCATTTAATCTAACGAAGTAAAAAGAGCCAGTGCAGGGGCAAAAAACACTTTTTCATCCGTGAAAATACAATTGTAATAACGCTTAACACTACTGCTCTGTACTAAACAGCTTTTAAGGGTAAATTTAGCAGGCGCTCTTATCCAGAGCGACGTACATCAGTGCTCAAATCGTCCACATCTGGTCTTCATGTCTGTAAAGCTAAACCCAAATCAACACATGCTTTAACCAAGTTACTGCCAGCCGAGATACACACTCTAACAAAACCTGTCAGAAAGAAAACAGTCAGGGATTAATACACAAGTAAGGAAAAACAGCGGGTAAGTGCCCAAGAGATTTTAAACTTGTGTTTTATTTGGCCAACTTTTGCGTAAAGCTTGAAGTTTGAAAAAGCCCCTTTTGCAAATTGTTTGAAGCCATTTGTATCAGCGGTGGGTTTAGTTTAAGGGGCTAAAACAGGTCTTTTTGACTTCAAACTCTCCCTCTTGAATTCTTTTCTGTGTCCAGAGATGGTGGGGACCCAATGCCTGCACTGTGATCAGCCCCCACGTGTGGCCACGGCCTTCCACTCGCATCTGCAGCGCAACCTGCTGGTCCACCGCCGCAGCCTGCAGGAGCTCCAGCCGTTCAGCAGCGTGAGTGGCGCCCACGCTCAACCAAACACGGCATTCCTTGGCCCCGCGGCTCAGCTCTGATTCCAGTTTCTCCCGGCTGCCTCGGTCCAAGGACGTCAGCTCTGGCCGACCGCACCGAGACGAGCTGGCGATGTTCTCAGCTAGTTAAATGAGTAGTTTGGTGAAAAAAAATATAAATTTTACACAATTTTCCCCTTTCCCTCAAATGCAGTCCCTCAGCCAAGATGTGTTTGTTCACCTCTGTAGTTTTGCACTGGAGCTGCAAGGCTCATGGAGGCAAACAAGCAATGAAAGCATAGCTTTGTTCAAATGCATGTAAATCGTCTCACACTCATCTGTTTAGACTCGCTTGTGTGGTTTCTAACCCTGTACGACTGTTTCTTTAATGGTGTCTCCATTTGCCCCCAGCCCTCAGACGCAGAGCAGTTTCACCAGCGAGGTCAGGCCTTCAATGCCAGTAACGGACGCTACACGGCACCAGTGTCGGGATTCTACCAGCTCACGGCCAGCCTGGTGCTGGGTACGTCCAGACCATGCCTTCACATAAACTACAGCTGATATAAAAAACAACACCATGGAGGGAAAACACACAGCACACAGCTACTCGACTCTTTCTTTCTTGGCCATCTCTCGCTTTCCTTTTAAGAGCTCTTAAAAAATAGCAAGACTTTCGCACCTGGTGGTTCTCACGCACCTCTCAGCAGATCCACCTGATTCACTAATTACACAGGTCAACAACGTAATCATCAGAAACCACAACACACTTTTCTAAACCCGTTTTTCAGCTTTTTTTTCCACATCAACTTTTTGAATTATGAGTAATGTTAGATTTGCAATAGGTGTTTTTTTATTAAAGAGCAGCACCAACTAAGGCACTCTTTCAATATTTTCAGTGTGAAGTCAGACAGGCCACACTGTTGCATAGATATAATGATCAGTGTCAGTTAGTGGTGCAACGGATCAAAAAACTCACGGTTCGGATCGGATCATGGAATTAAGTCATGGATCGGATCACTTTTCGGATCAGCAAAAAAAAAAGAAAAAAAGACAAATTAAACTTTCCATTTCCAAGTATTTTTGCCCATTAAAAACATTTAACTCAAGACTCATTCCACGCAATGATATAACGACAACATAGGGCATAATTACAGTTAACCCCCAGTTTTACGCGGAT
>JBBPDC010000039.1:28103786-28116518 GCA_037974485.1 Hemigrammopetersius urotaenia | reverse complement strand
CACACACACACACACACACACACACACACACACACACACACACACACACACACACACACACACACACACAGAATCACAACGAAACACGTGTGTGTTCACAAACACTCCAGCACTGCGGAGCTCGCCAGCATGTTTCCTGTTAATTGCAGGAGATGGCAAGTTTTCAGATGAGAATAAATGATATTTATTTTTCGGGATAAATTAGTGGCTTTCTCTCCCAGGCATTACGGCTCCTCTGTCTGCTCTCGGCACGCTCCCCGAACCCTCTGCAACCTCGGAACAGCCTTTTTTTCTCTCCTCTCTCAACTCCAGCATCACATTGGTGCCAAAAATAGTCCATATTTATCGCGAGGCTGTAAACCTGAAACAACTGCAGCACCGAAGTGACAAATGATGTTGTTTTGACCCCGAAAGCCTGCAGGAGTGTGACCTGGTAGAGTGTGACCTCGGTGGACCAGGCCTTTTCCAAACAAACTCTTCGGCACACTTTTCTGCACTAAAACACACAGGCTGGGCCTAAACTGCTTTTAAATAATGGCACCATTGTACACAACCACATTAAAGTCTGGAATCACTAGCCATATTAACTTTTCTTGGGATTTATATAGATCAAAAGCTTCTACAATGTGGATTTAATTATAAATAGTGACCAAATAGTCACCAAATTGTATTTCAAGAGTGTTTAATATACTGTATTAAAGGTTTAATATACTGTAATATACTGTGCTCTGTATTATTTGTATAATTTTGTTCTGTCATGAGATTTGCTGGATGAGCCCAGAAAACTGCTTGATTCTGTGTTAAAGGAACTGTCTGGGACCAATCTGATGTCCACACTGCTCTACTGAGACATGTTTGGGGTCCAAATTTAACTTCTTTAGTTCAGAACTGTAGCAATAAGGTTATCACTAACACTAGAAGTCAATAGTCACCCAAACATTTTCATCCAAAAAACTACTCTGGACCCTAAAACCTCATCCAGCTCTTAATTAAGGTGATCAGACTAGTGGACGTGGTTTAGGACACAGTATGACTTACTGTGAGCTGTAAAAATGAACTGAACGTCTTAATTAAGGTGGATCAGACTAGTGGACGTGGTTTAGGACACAGTATGACTTACTGTGAGCTGTAAAAATGAACTGAACTCCTTCATTAAGGTGATCAGACTAGTGGACGTGGTTTAGGACACAGTATGACTTACTCCAGGGCTGCTGTCAACAAAGGAGGACTGATCTGGGATGAGATTCATCTGTATTTATGACGTCACAATAAATTCCTCTAGATGTAAATGACTCTAAAGGTGTTGCAGTGTTCAGCTCCACTGCCCAGTTCATTTTTACAGCTCACAGCAAATCATACTGTGTCCTAAACCACATCCACTAGTCTGATCCACCTTAAAGAACCTAAAGAAGCAAAGCTTGAACTCCAAACAGGTCTTGGCTAATCGACCACATCAGGGATCAGTGCAATATTATATAAATGTACAAAAATGATTAAAAATATGGTCTTCTGTGGTTCTGTTGGGTTTAGCGATACCATTTTTATTTTCAAGATCTGAGGCCTAGTAATACTAGCACCCACGTTCCAACATGCCAAGTGAATATTACGGAAAAGCACGATTTTTGTCCTCCAACTTGGCCTGACTGTGCATCATCTGACCATGAATTGATGTCACAGGACTGATGATTTCACGGAAATACCAGGGAGTGGGGAAAAAAATGAAAAATTAACAATGGCAACAAGGAAAATCAGCCTTTAAAGGGTTAAGGTGGAAATATAATCTCTCCCTCATAAACACAGTGAGTCTCAGAACGTCTGATAGAACAGAATTACAGCGACGAGCACAAACGTCTCCGGAATGTGTTTGGTGAGAGACGCTGGAGTCAGACATGAAAGGTACTGCTGTTAGGGTCATTAAGGGTCATACAGGTCGTCCTGCCAGAGATATTTCACAGCAGCTCTTATCTCACTGGACCCAAACTTTCCATTCATTCATCTCACCTGTTTGCCGCGCCTACACTGACGTTCATGCTCCCACAGCGCCCCCTGCAGGGTAATGTGACTGGAGGACTTCTTTTTTATAGAATAGAGGAAAATAGATGACAGAAGTGAGTGGGTGGTTGTTTATTATGGAAGTCTGTTTGCAGTTTTTAAAGTAAAAACACAGTACAGCACACAGTGTGAAATTCTTTCTCTGTATTTAACCCATTCACCAGGCAGCAGGCAGCCAGGAGCACAGCGCCCCGAGAGCACTTGTCTGGGGAAGAACGTCTGCCAAGTGCTGTAAATGGAAACAGGAATGGAAATGTATAGATGTCAGTGGCCAGTTGCTATATAACTGAAGTAATAACATTTAATGGGTGTGTTAAAGTTAATGATGGTTGTTTTGGTGAATAGAACCACACGGATAAGGGGAATAAATAAATAAAATGTAAGGAAAATGTATAATACGGGTCCTTTAATGTACTCCATGGTCTTATAATGAAAGGGTATCAAAACCTTTTTTACAACACAACCAGTGTGTGTTTCACATATTTCACACAAATGTCTTCAAATTACTCGGCCCGTGTCAGAGATACAGTACTGTGCTAAAGTCTTAAGCACCTGTAAAAATAATAGTTAAAAACAATTTTTCTTTTTTTACTTTTCTACACACAGAACTAACTGGATACTGTTACACCCAGAACTAATCTTATACTGTTACACACAGAACTAATCTGATACTGTTACACACACAGAACTAATCTGATACTGTTACACACACAGAACTAATCTGATACTGTTACACACACAGAACTGATCTGATACTGTTACACACACCGAACTAATCTGATACTGTTACACACACAGAACTGATCTGATACTGTTACACATGGAACTAATCTGATACTGAGGAAAAATGGCTTTAAACACTTTGCACAGGTCCACAGTACCGTATTCCGCAGTCTCATGACCTTATACAGAATGTGCTGTTGCTAAAAATGGGGGTTGGTAATCAACACAAGATTTTGGAGAATGTGAACCGTCTGAGCCTGCCCAGTCTTGGCGACGGCGGAGGGGCATCTCTCAGGCTCAGCCTGGGAGTTGGTCTGGGCGTTTTGGGTTGTGGCAGTGGCTCCAGAGAAACAGCCACTTTTACAGTGTTCTTCCCGTAAAGTCTGCGCTCGTAGTCCAGTAGCTGCTCCCAGAAGCCGGCGTTGAGGCGAATGTAGGGTCGGCTCCTCTGGACCCAGCCGTGCGCCTGCTGGAGGGTCACCCCTTTGTACTTCATGAGGTAGGCCATTATCAGGGCAGGCGAGCGGCTCATCCCGGCCACACAGTGCACCAGAGTCCCGCCTGCACGGTTGTTATGGATACGGGCTGCCACCCTGTCAAAGTGTTCGCTCAGCCGGGCACTGGGCAGGTCGGAGACGGCCACGCGGACGCATTCCACGCCCGGGTACCTGGGGCAGGCGTGGGACAGGGTAGCGTTAACGATGAGGGTGATGCCTTTGCGGGCAACCAGGGCCTGGTTAAGCGGAGCATCAGCGCCACTCAGGAAAAGAGTCGGGGTGATCTGGGAAACAGACATGGAGCTGCAGAGAACCACAGAGCCGAAAGGAACACAACAGATGTGTAAAGAACAACACTGAGCACTTCCCAGACACATGTTAAGCCTTACTCTAGAGTGAATAGGACTTTAAAACAAAAAAAAAAAAATGCAAAATTACAGTTTTGGCCAACACTGGTCGCAAAATCACTAATCCCTATATAGCTCTAGCTATTAATATAGGACATGGCTTATTAAGATGTGGGAATGAGATAAGTAAAGTGTGGGAATGAGATAATTATTGTGGCAATACCTTAGCAAAGTGTGGAAATTCGGTAATAACAATGAGGTAATTCAATCATTATTATGAGTGGGAATGCGATAATGAAGTTCTGGTCATGACTTAGTAAAGTGTGGGAACAAGATAGTTATTGTGTAGAAATGAGATAATAGGGTTGCGTTCATGGATAAGTAAAATGAAGTAATTTGATAATTATGTCATGGCTGTAGCTTAGTAAAGATGGGATGATTATTGTGCTCATTACTTAGTTTGGTATGGGAGTTTGGCAGGGTCATGACTTAGTAAAGTATAAGAATGAGATAAGTGAGTTGTTGTCATGACGCAGTAAGGTGTAGGAATGAGATAATTATGTTGTGGTCATGACTTTATAAGGTGTGAGAATGGGATGATACTTGTCAGAACTTCGTAACGCATTTGAATGAAATAACTGAGTTGTGATCAGGACTTAGTAAAGTCAGAAAATAAGTTAGTAGGACATGGGAATAGGGAACAGTTTAGTAATTTATGTTGGAAAGTGTGGGAATAAGATAATGAAGACGTGACATTGACTTAATAAAATGCGGAAAAGTCATGATCATGCACTAGGATCCTGTTCCCATTCCTTCATAAATAATTGTAATTGACAATGGATGTCACCAGTGAGCCTCTGTAGAGCAGGTTTAAGGAGTAGGGTATAGGAGATATCACATAGGGACTAGGGAACAAAGTGCAGGCCTAATGCTTCAGAACAGACCCAGTTCACAGTGTGTCTCAGAGATGTGCTGTGTTTGTTATTTACTGTGAACCACAAATTATTTTCTCTTTTTTGACAACAAAAAAGGACTAATCATGACTTATTGCATCACACCATCTCCCTTAAACATGGTTACAGTCCTGTTCTAATACAGATTACCCTACAGATGACTCTAAAATCCTCTGTAAATCCACATTATAACAGTAGAACTTATTTACAGTAATTTTATGTCACAAGATTTTAGCATTTCCTTAATTGCAAGGCGTATGTTTTTGGATTTTGCTGAATAATTAGTGTGAACCTGACTGACCTGGTCCCTTGACGTGGTCTCTCTGCCTCACACACACGAGTGAGTTTGCCCTCTTGAAGGAAACTCCCACTTGGCACACTCAAGCCATAAAAAGACCTGGGTAGCAACTGACCAATGGAGAGAGAGGTTAAATTTGGACACACTCAACAGCTGCAGACCATCCCGTTCTGTTCTCTCACCTTACATCACTCGGATTTGTTTGTTTACTCAGGCAAAGACCTCTAAACATCTAGACGTCTTGATTAAACACAACCTTACAATACAGGAATTCCATTGACTTTCAAAATTTCTGCTGTGAATAGTTCCATTCTAAAGTAACACAGAGTCAGAACTGTCTGCACTGAGGGTGAACCGAACCAGAAGTCTGCCTTTAAAATCTCCTCACAGCAAGTATGAAATAGGGAGTAGGTTTTAGGGAGTGTGGAATAGGGAGCAGGATGTAGGGAGTTTGGAATGGGGTAGGGTGTAGGGCGTGTGGAATATGAGGTAGGGTGTAGGAAGTGTGGAATAGGATGTAGGTTTTAGGAAGTGTGGAATAGGGGGTAGAGTGTAGGACATGTGGAATAGTGGGGCAGGGTGTAGGAAGTGTGGAATAGGGGGGTAGAGTGTAGGGAGTGTGGAATAGGGAGTAGGGTGTAGGGAGTGTGGAATAGGAATTAGGTTTTAAGGAGTGTGGCTTTTAGGTAGAGTGTAGGGAGTGTGGAATTCGGGTTGGTTGTGTAGGGAGTGAGGAATGGGGATAGGGTGTAGGCAGTGTGGAATAGGGGTAGGGTGTAGGGAGTGTGGAATAGGGAGTAGGGGGGTATGTAAGGGAGTAGGGAGTATATAACAGGTAGCATGTAATGGAGTAGTGAGTATAGAATAGGGAGTATGTAAGGGAGTAGGGAGTATATAACAGGTAGTATGAAAGGGAGTAGGGAGTATAGAATAGGGAGTATGGAAAGGAGTAGGGAGTATAGAATAGGGAGCATGTAAGGGAGTAGTGAGTATAGAATAGGGAGTATGTAAGGGAGTAGTGAGTAGGGATTATAGAACAGGTAGTATGTAAGGGAGTAGGGAGTATAGAATAGGGAGCATGTAAGGGAGTAGTGAGTATAGAATAGGTAGTATGTAAGGGAGTAGTGAGTATAGAATAGGTAGTATGTAAGGGAGTAGTGAGTAGGAAGTATAGAATAGGTAGTATGTAAGGGAGTAGTGAATAGGGAGTGTACCACGGAAAGGAACTCCCCCTCCCGGTGTAGTTCCTGTGTTTTCCATCATGGCGGATCTGAACCGCCAGCTGCAGGAATACCTGTCGCAGTCCAAGAGTGGGGCTAAGACTGTTTCCCAGTCCAGCACCAGTCTAACAATCGAGGAGGAGCCGGTGGATGTTCCGGGGAGCTGGTTCGGCCGGTGGTCGAGCCGGTTTTCCAGGCCGGGGGTTCCGGCAGGGTTGTCGTGGCCGTGGGCCGGGGAGCCGGACCCGTGCCTGCCGGGCCTGGGGCGCCGGGAGCGGCTCGTCCTGTTCGGGGTCTGCGCGCTGCTGTCGGCGCTGTGTTTCGGGCTGGCCGCGCTGTACGCGCCGCTGCTGCTGCTGAAAGCACGGAAGTTCGCGCTGCTCTGGTCTCTGGGCTCGGTGTTCGCCCTGCTGGGCGCCGCGCTTCTCCGGGGCCCCAGCAAACTCCTGGGCAGCCCCAGCCCCGCAGCCGTGGTCTACCTGTGCACGCTGGCCGGTACGCTGTACGCCGCGCTCGGGCTCCACAGCACCGCCCTCACCGCGCTCGGAGCCCTGCTGCAGGTTGGAGCCCTGGCGGTGCAGGTCCTGGCAATGGTGCCGGGTGGGAGCGCAGGGATGCGGCTGGTCGGGGGGATGGCGGCCTCGGTCATCAAAAGAACCGTGACGGGAAAAACCATGCCCATCTGAACCAGGACTATGCCCGTCTGAACCCAGACTTATACCATACCATTCCAAACCGGACCGGACCTACTGGAGGAGTGAAACAAACCTGGATAACCCAGACTACTACAAGAGTGGACTTTTAGACAAGCGTGACTTTTGGCTTAAGTTTTCAGGCTAAATGAAATCCAGGATTTCTCATTAAGATGAACAGTTTAAACGTTATAATAGAAATGGCCTTCAATTGCTAAGGTTGAACTTGAGTTACCTGGTTAATTTAAGGACTCTTGGTGAAAATCCTGATCTGGAACTGTAACAAAGCAGCTTCACGCATTAAGATGACCGCCTTAAGCCAAAAGTGACCATTGTTCTCTTTAGACTTTGTTGATCAAGCTATACTTTGGGGTTATCTGGCTAACTGTGAATCCCTCATCCTAGAGACCCTTAAGTCAGGATTTCCCATTAAGATGGGCAGCTTAAGACAAAAGTTCAGATAGAAGTGGCCATTAATGGTCAAGCTTGAATTTGGGTTTGAGTTATCTGGTTAATTTTTGGAACTTTTGTTAAAAAAAAATCTGGAACAGTCTTACAAAGCTTAAGTCGAAAGGACTGTCCAATAAAAATAACCCTTATCTGTCAAGCTTGACTTTGGTCTTAAGTCAAGATAATTGAGTAAATCTTCTGAGAATTCCTTACTTGGGAGATTCTTAATCTGCAGGATTTCTATCAAAAAGGTCAACTTAAGCCCAAGGTGAGGATTGGCCATATAGAATAGCTTTTATTAGTCAAATGTAATTTTGGGTTTAAGTTATCTGGTTAATTTGGGAAATCTACTGTGAAATCCTGACCTGGGAGTCTTACAGTGCAGCTTTAAGAAGGCCATTTTAATCCAAAAGTGAAGATTCACCTCATCAGTCGGAGTCACCTTTATATGTCAAGTTTGACTTTGAGCTTAATTTATCTGGCTAACTGGGGAAATCCACACATGAGAAATACAACACCTGAAGTATTTTCACTCCTGTTTGCAGTTGAGCTGTAATTAAGGAACTGTCTGCACTAATCTGGATTAATGGTATTAATTCAGAGTTCTCTTCACTGTGAAACGTTAACGGACCACGGCTCCAGACTTTTAGAGCGATCTCTTTAGAAAAACTTTGATACATTTCGAAACACACAAAAATGCTTTTTAACTTTGTAAATAAACGGTGAATGTAATGTACTCGCCTCTTCAAGTGTGTGTTCACTCAGGTCACACTGATGTTTTATTATAGGCCTTCATTCCTGAAGTCCTGCATCTGGAAGTCTCTGGATTTGATGTGATTGTAAAATTCACTTACAAACACACTTAATTTGTTTAATGGCAAATCCATGCCCAGATAGAACTGGAGATATTCAGAGTTAATGGAATATTCTGGGGTTTTCAACCAAGACCTGAAGCACAATGTTCAGCAAACAGTTTAACTGTGCTTATAAAGAGAAAACCTTACGGACACCAAATGTAGAATAGAAACCAGTGGGCTTGCACGATATGGACAAAATGTTAATTTCAAAATACAGTAATCGTTCCAAACACGCACTTGTATACTGAAAAACCTATTCAAGTATAGTGTTGTGTTTTGGTAAAAAATGCCTATAAAAGCCTATTTTCATAGTGTAAATCCTAAATATGCCCCCAAATCTGCTCCCAGAACACTTTCATTTCATTTTAATGCAATGTATTCCAATTTAAATTCTTAAAAGTTAAGATCTACAGCTTGGAAGGTTACGGGACAAAAGGTTACACCCGGATCGTATTTAAAGACGGACGCGTCTGAATGCGCTCCGACTCATGGTTTTCGGGGAATGATCCCTGAACTACTTGCACTAAAAATACAAACGAGGGCTCGTTGGAAATGTCTCCTGGAGATCTACTGAACTGTGGAGATTGAAGTGTCTGAGGGCTTTCCCCGCCGAGATATGAAACTCGGAAGGTCATGGGACAAAAGTATTTATTGCTGCAAAAAAGGCAGAGAATATTTGCAGTTTCTGCGTTATTGTGGGGATTTCAGCGTAAAACTGACTTTGATTCTCAGAAAAAAAAAAAAATCAGCGTGACTGAATCAGTGACTCCTGATCTGCGTAAAACCGGGGGGATTACTGTATACAGTACTGTGCAAGCTCTACACTGGGGAGGCACTTTAGAAAATTGCTCATAATGTTTTATTTTAAGGATTCATTCCTACCTGGATCTGGAAATCGGTGAGACGGAGACTAGAGAACTCCAGAAGTGATTGTAAAACAAAAATGCTGAATTTCTCTTATTGCATGTTTGTCCTATAGCAAATTGTTCCCTAGATATTAGGGTTAATAGAATATTCCAGCAATTTTCAACCAAGACCCCTCTGTGGCTGTAGCCCAGGAGCCGCACAATATATCGTTATAATCATTGCGATCTTGCTGCAATATGCAAATGTGCCTCATTCAATCATTGTTTCTGACAGGGTGACCAATCACAGCTACAGGTGAGTTACTGGGTGTTCTGATGAATGGAGGTCTTCATGTAATTCAGCAAAAGTCCATTTTTAACCGATAAAGGTGAATGAGTGCATGGGTGGGCGGAGCTAAACTGCTGTAGTCAGAATAAGGAGGTACATATAAACATGTTGGGTTTTGTGACGTCACAAAAACTATGATTTGAAAACATGCTTATTTTTCATACATGGACTGTATGGATGGGAGTAAATGTACCATTTGAAATGCTATTTCCAGACTAAGCCTTTTTAATTTCAGAAAAGTGACAGCATGGGCCCTTTAATATTGGAAGAGGCCCCATAATCACAATGTATAGCAGAAAAATTGCAATACTGATATTCTGTCCATATCGTGCAGCTGTATTTGCTATTAAGATTGGACACCCTTGCTGAGGGCGAGATGGATTTTATCTTGCTTGTAGTTGATCACCAAATTCCTCCACTGGCGGTTTTAGTGCCCCCCTAGAAATAAAGCTAATGTTTGGGACAGCTAATGTTAGATGGTTAGGATCGCTCAACTTAATATAGAACTAATTCAAACCTTATAATGAAACTAATCGCCAAATAGTCCCTATTCGGACTATGTGTGTGTGTGTGTGTGTGTTCAAACTTTGTGGAAACTGTGTTCACCCGAAGAACAGATGACAAAAACTGATTTGTTATAAATCTTGCACAACTTCTATTGTAGTCTCATACAAAAAACGCACAAAACAATGACAATCTTTTGACAAAATGTACACAACGCCGAGAGCCTCGTGACTCAGGAGCCGCCTGGTAAATGTTCCAGAATTCTTTTCATTATTTTACATAAAACAAAATTAAACAAGACGAGCTGAGCACTTGGAGAACCAAGTGTTTAAAAAGTCCAGTTTTAACTTGTTTCAGTCACTGGGTTGGAAAATGAGAGTATATTTTTAAGGAAGGGGCTCCAGTGGTGCTCCTCAGAGCTGTGGTGGATGATGAAGGGGGCGAGGACGGTCCCCGTTAGCTCGGGGCTCAGCTGAGGTTTGTTCTGGAGAAGATACAAAAGGGAGATGCGACAACCTCGTCTCTTTATCAGTTGCTTTGAGTGGGAGCTCAGGAGCCTCAGCCGGTGAAAGGTTCCCTTGCAGCCGAAACCCAGGGGGAGGCCGAAATCAGAGAGTACCGGAGTGGGAGCCAAGTTCCACACAGAAATTCATGGAAATCCTCTAAAAAGCAGAGCCTGTGACTCTTTGTGGTCTCTGTCCGAGTTGTAACACGCAATGGCCCCCGCTAGCCTGGGGAGAAGCGAGTCGTGTCCTACCGGCCCCGGACCCCCCTGAGTGCCCCGCGGGTCCCCCCACGCCTGCTGCTTGGACCTGCGTTACCACCTGGACCTGTGTTAGGGGGCCCACCGCGACCCCACCCACCTCTACCCCCCCTTGACGTAGGACCGTAACCACTGTCCTCTCGTGGCGGCCGACCTGAGGGGAGGAGAGAGAGAAATTACTACACCTTCAAAAACAGGCCAATTAATATTATTCAGCTCATACAATGATTTACAGTCATGTGATTTACAGAGAGAGAGAATCAGAGAGAGCGAGGGAGAGAGAGATAGACTGTGTGTGTGTATATTTAACACACCGAGTCTCCACACTCACCTGCTCTTTGGTCCTCAGGTCCTCCACCTGATGAATCCATGTCTCCAGTGCCAGGGCCGTCATGCCAGGGCCGTTTGCGAGGCGGCAGTGAGGCCATATCCATTCCCTGTAGAGATGAAGAGCGCTCCCTGCTGGCCGGAGACTGACCATCATGCATGTGTTCGCCTCGCTGCCCGTCCCGATAGCCCTCATGACCTACAGGCACCAACGGCACAGAGCGTCAATCAAGAGCTTAACTCACAGCACGGAGACCAGAGACACCAGTAATAATTCACATCTCCCTTTTACTGCTGAGGAACGAGAAAAGCTTGCCATCTCCCTACACAGACCCAGCGCTCACCATCCCCTCCTTGTCTTTCCATCCTGCCTGTCCTTTCCTCTGGGATTCTACCTGCGTCTCGCCCTCCCTCCCAACCCTGCTGGTCTCCTCCTCCATCGTAGTGAGAGCCATAATCATCTGGACCTGGCAGAAGCCTCTTTCTTCCTACACAACCTGAGAGAGACATGTTCAAAGATCCTCAGCCTGAATGGATGGACGCTTGCTATGTGGCTACCAGGATGATGCGACAGCAATGAGTCTGACCTCCTCGCGGTGGTCCTCCACGTCTCCCTCGTCCTCCTCCTCCTCCGTTTCCCCAGCTCTGGCTCATCTCGTCCTGAGAATCGAAGCTCTCGTCTCCGTACTCATCCTGGTAGCCTCCCCTACTGCCGCGGCCGCCTGGACCGGCTCTCCTGTAACTACAGCATTTACACCAATCACTTACTTTATAAGTACAAAAGACAAGAGCTTTTACAAACAGTTACAACAGCAAAGTGGAGAACCGTACACCATAAAAAGATACATATGAATATAGTGTGTGAGCAGTCAAAAGTTTGGACACACCTTCTCATTCAACGATTCCCTCTGTTTTTATTATCGGCTACATTGTAGATTAATACTGAAAATATCTCCTGTTGCTCTGATGGCAGCTTTGCACACTCTTGGCATTTTTTCACTCAGATTCACAAGGAATCGACCTGGAATGGTGTTTAATTAACAGGAGTTCATTAGTGGAGTTTCTCTCCTTCTTAATGTGTTTGGGATCATCAGTTGTGAGGGTTGGGTTGGTCCACAGTTAGTGATCCTGTTCCACTACGGTTCTACTGCACATTATGACAAGAACCACTGAACTCAGTAAAAAACAACAGTCCATCATTCCCTTATTACAGAACAGATTCTGGTTTCTGTACTTTCTGTTTACTGCATAATTCCATGTGTTCCTTCATCATTTAGTTTGTTTTCAATATTAATCAACAATGTGGAAAATAAAAACTAAGAAAAAAAATATTGAATGAGAAGGTGTGTCCAAACTTTTGACTGGTAGTGTAAATACAGCCAATGGGAAAAAAAACCAAAGTGAACACTTTTTCTTTTCTGGTTATTGCTTTTGTGTGTGTGTGTGTGTGTGTAAAATGTTCAGGTAACTCTTGACCAACACTTGGTTCAAAACTCCAAACAAGAAAATGTTAAAATAATACATATCAATCACTTATTAGACCTTGGGAATGTTAAACTACACTAACATTATTTTACAACCGCAACAATTAAAACCGTGATGTTAAGAGCAGTGTGTGTGTGTAACTCTTGTTTCATCCATCAGAAACTGAATCAGGAGTGAAGCTGCTAGAATACAGACCATAGAAAAGGTGCTCCACCCACACACCGATACCGATACAAATATTTGTTGGTTTTAAAATCCGATATATCGGCCGATATATATATATATATTTTTTAATTTCAGAAACGCGCAACAAATCATTAACAGATTTCCCTAACATTAGTTATTGAACACACTTCACCGATGATCTCAC
>JBBPDC010000039.1:28085782-28096004 GCA_037974485.1 Hemigrammopetersius urotaenia | reverse complement strand
TTTTGAAGAAACAGTGGGAGCTGACTGACACTGATCATTACATCTATGCCACAGTGTGGCCTGTCTGACTTCACACTAAAAATATTTAAACAGTTCTTGATTGGTGCTGCAAAAGTTGATGTGACTAAAAAGAGCAAAGCAGATGTGAAATCAACATGAAAAACTGGTTTAGAAAAGTGTTTACAATTTTTTTTGTTGATCTGTGTAATCAATCAAAACCTTTTTATTCAGCCTTTCTGTGCAGCCCTGTGTTTGGGGACCTCTGCTCTAGAATGCCTTCCCTCCATATTCACACTGTTCTAGAGTGGCCCTTTAACTAAATGCCCACCCCATGGTCTAGAATATTACGCAGTCAGCGTGTACTACATTCGCACCGTTCCAAAATGTCCCTCATCTGCAACGTTCTCCATTATTAACTCTTCTAGAATGTTAACGTTCTTTGAGAAAGCACTCCCTGCTTATTCACACTGTTCCCATTTTCAATGTTCCAGTGTTCTAGAGTCTGCTCAACATTCACAGAATATCAACTTACACTCTTCAAGAACGTTCTCCCTGATGGTCTACTAACCCCCTACTCATTTGCAATTCTAGACGTTCTCTTTTCACACCAAATTCGTATTTTCTGGCTCACCCTGTGTTTATGTGGAACAGTGTAAAGCGGAGTGTTTGTTGGAGAACAGAGGATCCGTGTGCTGTGACCTTCAAAGGCCTGAATCCAGTTTTTCATGTATAAAGTATGAAATGATTTGGCCTGAGTAAAAACAAAAAAACTACAGGTTTTCCTGCTTCAGTACAATGACAATAAAGGCATTATCTGTCCAATACTCATTTAATATATTCTTTCCAAATGAAAATGTATCAAAAGGTCAGAAATCACAGGAATGAACAGGTGAAATGTGATTTTCCTCATTTTAACTTCACATGTGTTTTTATTGTGTATTTTTTGAGTGGGAAAATATAAGGAGTGAATTTACTGACATTGATTTTAGCTGTTTATTGGTGGGTTGAGGTAATAACGATATTTAAAAGCCCATAATTACAAACGAGCGCACTTAACCTAAGCCGATTTCCTACTGAGCGCCTACTGATCACATTTTAGGGCAAAAGCTTAAAACCTAACACTTACTTTTGGGGAGCCCTTTTGATTCAAAAAGTGCCACCTTTTGAAATATTAATCTAAAGAAATTCAGCTAAAACTGACCAAATAAAATAAACAAGGCTTTATTTCATTGTTTTTTCAAAAACAAAAAGGAATGACATCACTCTTAAATAAACTGCTTAAATATTTTTAGGCACCTTGGAAGAACTTAGGAAAACAGAATTGATTTAGTAAATTTCAGCCCAAAAAATCTGACACTGACCAAATGACAGAAAGGGGAGTGTTGGTTTCATGATTTCAAGACCTGAACTCCCTTAAATCCCGTCCCGTATCATCAGGTTCTCTACATATATCCAGAAACTCAGCCTAAAGGAACACACACACCGGCAGCAGGTAATGAACACTCATCACTCAGCTGCTGAGGGGTCCTGGGTGGGGCTTTAGGGGCTTTATTTCACACAGCAGTAATGAGTTTACCAGATAACTTATGTCCAGTATCAGGACTGTAAATTAGAATAAGGGCAATTAAACTCTTCCACTGAACCATACACTGTTATAACAAATCTTTGGGCTGTCTGGTTTGAGTTTCTAAGAGCATATTCCTCTGTACAATTACTACTTATTTGCTGTACCATATACCAAACACAGGGTATGGACAAATTTTTATATATACATATACATACATATATACATGTACATACACATATACATGTACATACACACACACACACATATATATATATATATATATATATATGTGTGCTGGGCCGTTAACGGCGAGAGATTCTTATCGCGCGATAAAAAAAATATCGCCGTTAACTGTGTTCCTTCATCATTTTGTTTTCAATATTAATCTACAGTGTAGAAAATAAGAAAAAACACTGAATGAGCAAGTGTGTCCAAACTTGACTAGTAATGTGTGTGTAGATAGATAAGCTCTGCAATTTAAATTGCACATAAAAGTTGGTTGAAAAATGTGTTGTACTTACTTTTTAAAGCCAAAAAAATAAATAAAATTAATAAATCAACCATAACTATGTGCGACCACAAGTTACGAAAGTCTGCTTTAGCTTAGTTTAGAGAGCCGCTGATGTTTGGACTGTGATATGTTTTAATCGAAGCTTTGATCATGATTACTGGACATTCAGACCCATCTGTTGTAGTGCAGAAACAGTGATTAAAATACAAAAAAAGGAAATAATAGCCGACAGCTAAACTTCTCTGAGCGGACAAAGAAACAGCCAGTAACCCCAAATGACCGATACAAATTTTAAATTAAAAAGCCGTAGGGAGGACAAGAAAACCATTGAGAGAGCATGATAAGGATGTGCTTGTGTGTGAGGAAGTATGTAAACCCAGATGTTACATGTCTGTGCGTGTGTTATTTTTTCGTTTTGCTATTTTTTCCTTTCTGGCACATAATGTGTGTTCAAATTCCATCATAAACATACCTCTCAGGATTCTCTCCTCATGGCAGCGCAGAAAGTCCCAGATGCGAACAGTTCCGTCATCAGAGCAAGTGGCAAATTTATTATCCGTAGGAGAGAAACTGAAGACACAGCAGGGAAAGAATCAATAATGAAGGTAACAAAAGCAGCTCTTTGTGGGTTTGAGACCCCCGGCCCCTCTCCCCAGAACTCTGGGAGAGGCTCTGGGCGGGTCTTCCTGCCGTCTCTGTCTAAGGCCTGTCAGCAATGACTCACAATCCAACACTTCATCAAACCCAATTAAAATTATCCAGCCAAATTACAGCACCCAGATTCGAGTACAGGAGACCTAACCACACATTCAGAAAGGAACAGCTTAACCAAACGACAAAGACAAGCCAACAGCTACTGACTGTGCTACACTACGAGTAGCAGACAAGATTAACAGCTATTCTCCACTTGAGATAAAGAGAACTCTTTATTAGGCCCACAGGTGTGAAATTTGCAAACAACAAAGACAAGACGTGCTCCTTGCGCCCCTCCGAGTGACAAAGTTAAAATGTAAAACAGGTCTAATATGATCGTGTATCAGTCTGAACCCATGTGTCTTAAGATCTCTCATTTGGGTGTCAAAACAAAGCCTTTCTGGTTGCTCTGCATTCTTGTGTTGCAATGTGCTGTACAAACATTAGCGAACGAAGAAAATAAAAAAAAAATAAAACACTGACAGTGATCAGCATGAACCTAATTATTTTCTGTAGCCCTGCCTGCAATAATCCTTACGTTCCTCCATCTAGAATCGTTTATCTACATGGAGAAAAATAGGAACATTTAAAAAATAGATGTAGGAGAAACCTAATAGTCCTCTTTCTCAGCCTCTTTAGCGCTAGACCTAAAGATGGCATCACACTGATGACCAATATCAAAAATTACTGAAGAAATACTGGAATCTGTTCCAAACCTGTGAGTAATCTATTCTGAAACCGTGTGTGAGGTTGCTGTGAGAGCTTACTTTTTAGATGCTCATTCTCAGTGAAGTGCATCTAAAAAAAAAAAACAGCTCATTTAAAAACTTGGGACTGTTTCAATTCTCAGCCAGAACTCAGGTGTCAGGTTTAACAGAGAAAGTGGTACCATACATCTCTAGTGTAGCAGTTTAAGAAAATGGTCTTTCTGGTTAGAAATGTGTGGCTATTTAGGTAAATTTATGGGTGGGGGGGGGAAAATAGTTACCAAAGTTTATTACATCAGTTGACCTTTCCCCTCCCGGAGAGGCCTTCGAGAGTCAAAATATAGCAACAGCTGGAACTGTGGTGTGAGCTTTTATATACGATGCAACAGCCGCGTGCACATGGTCCCCGATGACAGTCGTGTGTTATTTACGTGGAAAATCGTGATCTTTATTCTAGGAACCTTTATTCTTGCAATCTTTATTTAAAAAAGCCAGTCAACTTTATTCAAAACTAAAGGGGTAGAACATTCCCCGACCCCAGTGTGAAACTGAATGAGTGCAAGTGGGCCACCAGTGTCCATCGTGAATAACAGAGAGGGTCCAACAGACCCTCCTATGGCACTTTGTCCCTGTGTGTCTCTCTGTCAGTCTTTCCATCTAAGCACCTTAGAATATAGATAAATGTGAATACTTTATTTAAGAAACGTGAAGAGAGATATACCTTTTTTTTTTTTTACCTCCCGTACAGTAAATAGTAAATTGTGTATAGAAAGAACCAGGATACATGACTTATGAGCCACAGGCGACAAATCAATGCAGTGTTGCAACAGCACACACATACACGTGTCAATAATAAAAGACATCAACATTGAGCAGCACAGGGAGAGGTGTAGAAGAACTGAGAACACTGAGGGGAGCCCCCTACAGACAGTTCCCTGACAGTGCAGGGGCAATAACAGCCTCGGGTTAACTACAGAAAATGGTAGATTGGGTATAGACCTGGCCTCTCTAATCGCCTCCTTGTGAGCCTGGAACATCTTGACGTTGTTCATGTTGGACTGCCAATACTTCACGTAGCCTCCGTGGTCGGCAGTCAACATCCACATGTCGTTATGAGACCAGGTCATTGCCCTGACGGGACTGTCGTGAGCCTGTAAGAGGTGCAGAGAAGACCCAAACTTGAGTGCAGTGATGCCCAAGAGATGCTTTCGCACTACTAAGCCATTCTGCACTACTGAAACACAGGCAAAGACAGTGTGATTACCTGTAAAATGGTTTCAAAGTTGAAGGTAAGGCCGTTCCACAAAGTAAATTCTCCACTGGAGGCCCCTGTTACGAGTCGTCTGCCTTCAGGGGTCCACTATATACAGAAACGGAGGAAAGATAATGAAGGAATGATGAGAAAAGAGCAGCAGAATCTCCTGAAACCATAATGACTACAGATAATTTACACTTTGTGTGTACTGCATAGTGTTATATTCAGAAATTCATAAAATTTTGTACTTCTGACTACTTGTCTGACAAATTTAGAAAAAATAGCCCTGTGATCTTGGGAAAGTGGGGCTTTGCAAGCTTCAATGCTTTTCCCTTTTTTCTACATTCCTGTCTATTCAAGTTCACCGGGGAGAAACAGATACAGGCTATGAACACTGCGATGAACAAAACTTACCCGTACAACAAACACGGGACATTTCACTTTATTGGTGGACGTTCTGACAAACTTTGTGGTGACGGCGTTCATGGGGTTGTTGAGCATTCCCACAGGAGGAACCAGCTAAAGAGAGAGAGACACAGAACTGTTATGGAACAAAAACCTTCAACTGCTTTTGGACACGACTGCAGCAGCTGACAAATAAACAAGCACTCACGTCATTGAAGCAACCCGCATCTGGTTGGATGGCACGGAAATCTCTGTGGTCGCGCTGCCAGACACGGTTCTGAGAGACAGAAACAAACAAATTACTAAGAGTATCTTGACAGGTCTCAGTTTTACAGGGTCTGAGAGAGGCTGGACGTGTGCCGGTACCTCCAGGTGTCTGATGACCGAGGGGTTGTAGTCGATAGTTTTGCGGTTGACCGCTTTTCTCATGCGTTTGCCGTCAAAGGTGAGCTGCTGCATCGCCTGCTGCTGGGCGAAGTCCGGGCGCTTGTAGAACAGCTGCCGCGGTGCCTGGTGCTGGAACCGAGGCATGTGGAAGAAACGGGGTGGCGAGCCGATGTCCGTCGCCATTTTGACCAGTCAGCTACACCTGTGGGCGTGTTTGGGACGATCAGTTAAGGGAATTTTAAGCTCAGGCTACTTATAACGGACACGTTAGAAAATGTGTTCTTGCACATTCAATTTTTTCAATACACTGCAGATTAATATTGAAAAACCAAATGATGAAGGAACACAAATTTATGCCATAAACAACAAAAAAAAAAGTTAAACCAGAATATGTTCTGTAATAAGGGAATGATGGACTGTTTTTTACTTAGTTAAGTGGTTCTTGCCATAACGTGCAGTAGAACCGTAGTGGAACAGGATCACTGTGGACCAAGCATGTAGAAGATAATAAAAACAAAGGAAATTGTTGAAGGAGGAGGTGTCTCCACACTTTTGACTGGTAGTGTTTATGCACCAATGACATTTTATGAATGAAGATGACCAAAACTGTAACAGTAAATATTCCTCTACTCCCACAACACTGACCCCATCTTATTTTTTATCTGTTCTCATTCATCTATTTGGGTGCTGGTAAGCAATAACCACTAAATACATGGATGGACGAACAGATAATTGCGGTTCTGAGCGTTTTTGATTGATGACGACATTTAAATCCACCTGAAATCTTAAAGCCTGTTCTAATTCATCTGCTAACACTGTGATTCTTTTAAGCAAGTAGATGCACAGACTGACGGACAACCTTTTGATTGCTAAACACATTTGATTTAAATCATCTGTGGTTCTGATGTTGTAAATTCTGACTGTGGTGCCAACAAGGTGTACCGACCAGATACACCACCGTCTTATTACACAGCCTTTAAATAGATTTTTTTAACCATCACAAACAAGAAACCCAGTGCCCTTCAGAGTTTCAGGCCTCCTCTACTCTCTCAGATCTTGTTAGCTGACTATCAGAAGTTGATTAGAGGAGCTGGAACCGAGTTCGGCTGATTAGAAGACCATTTCCAGGAGGAGGGTTGGCTAGAAGCCAGTTGCCTTACCCGGAAATTACAGGAAAAAAACGAATCAACTCCAGAAAAGGCAAAAATTAGTCACTGATTCCAGTACATTTTGTCCAAATCAGACACTGATGACGCTACATTCAAGCAGAGATCAGCCTTTGTGGGTTAAACTGCACCTTCCGAGTATAAAGAACATAACCAGGGCAAGAATAAATCAAAACAAAGGGACCAACATAAAAAACATTAATAAATGCTAGCTAGCGAAATTGGAGGTTGTAAGTTGGAGGTTGTTCAGAGAATTTTATTGTCTTGTTAAGACAATAAAAATTATATATAAATATAATATATAAAATAAATATCTCAAACATTTCTAAATCAATCTTTTCAAAGCACCAAGTATCCAAGTTAAAGCCATTAAGTATCAGAAAACCAATAATGGGGAAAGCTAAGGGGAACAATATGTAAAAATTAAAATGAATAAACCTTTAATTACCCTTATTACAGCCATAAACGGACCTAAAATCAATACATAAGGTTCCACAACCTTTACAAGCCACCTCAAGCATCAAACCCCAGAACAAAGCAGTGTTTCAGTAACAGAACGCCTTCCGACAAAACTACACTACCGACACGCCAGAGTGGAAATTCAGCTTTGGTTAAGTATTCAATCCAAGCTCGTCACACACTGATATCCTATCTTCAGTACTAAACTTTGACTAAATCTCGGTACTGGACTTTAAGCCTCTGCAAACACGTTTTAACCACTGAACTACTGCTGTACACCGAAATACACCTGCATGGATCCAGTCACTACAACTAGTCGGGGCAGAATTAGCCTGCTGCACAAAATTAACACTAAGCAGAGGCATATATGTCAGTTCCAGTGATAAAAACTGTCAGAACCTACAAGGTATACAGCAATAATGAATTTTCCTGAGACATTCTGACATTGTATTATGTGCTACGTTTTTCACACTGTGCTACACAAAATCCAATTAAACAGGCCCAATTATGCTCTTTATATTTAAACATGCTTGGTTTTTTTGAGGATATTCACAATATGCTCAGAAAAGCATACTGTGACCTTTTTTAAACACACTGATAGTCATTCCAATTAAACTAAAGCATTTATTAAATAAAAATACATAAATAATCCAGTGTTTTTAGATACACATTCAATTCCATTAACTGTGCTTACATCATAGCTGTCCTATTCTGAGACGGCGCTGAAAAAAAAAACCTTTATTGCATCCAGTTAAAGATGACAAGAGTCAGACTGGTTTAGCATTTAAGGCATCTATGCATTTTCAGAACTGAATTTCAGAAAGCACTCGGGTCGGCTCCTCGACCAGGGCCTGACTTGCCTTCGCTCCACAGCACTTCCCATCCCATAACACTCGCTGTTTTAAAAACAGCTTTTATTTTTTAACTATAAAGCACATGACCATTCACACAATGATTATCTGCATATTCTACTTATTCTCCACTGTATTCAGCTACTTCCCAGTCCACCATTAGTCTGTATGTACTGTTATGTTGTATAAAATATATTATAATATATGAATCACTCCTGAGAAATAGAAAACAGAGTACAGAGTTATATTCCACTGCAGTGTGCAACATGTAAACCTCCTGAATACAATCTTGACGGCTCTTTACTCTAGTTCTGGAGGGTCAGAGTTCAAAACAGTTTCCCTGGTAATAAACACAGAACCTGAATCAGGTGTGTTCATGCAGGGAATAACCAGACCGTGCTGGCCTGAACCACCAGGACCGGAAATAAGGAACCACCTTCTAAATCCATCAAAACATGTAGATTTGGACACTCTGTATTTGCTGTGAATATAACAGCTCCAACAAAGTGTTTGAGTGAAAAAGAAATGAAAACATGCATTTTCCTAAAAAGCACAAGCATATCGAGAGTGGGCAACATGTTTTGAGGATTTGAAAGGGTTTAAAGTCAGATTGTAAAATTACTAGAAAACCATTCTCTGCCTAGTCTAGGTTTCCTCTGCATATAATTCTCATAATCCTGTTCATCTGGGCTCGAAAAAGATCGACATATCAAGAAATCAAGAGTTACTCTAGCAGAGCAGGGAGGTTATCAAGGCCCCACACTGAGACCACCATGATTACATGGCATTTACATTAGAAACTGTGACTCATCATGGTGCACCACAGGCATCACTAATTAGCTCAGAGAAAAAAAGATCTCAGTTCTGCAACAGAGAAGAATCAATGATGAACTATTTTTTTTTGTTTTTAATGACCTGCCACGTCCAACCCATCATAAGAGCCAACCTTGTCCTGCAACTTAAATCAGGGCGTGTCCACACCAGGCGACCTGTACTGATCCCCTGTAGCCCCACCCCTCCACAAAATAGTCCGGTTTTCTGACTGGTGCCATCAGTCAGAAAACCCTCAGCATACACATACATACATGCATTTCCCTGCTGTCACTATGTTTATAAATGATGCACATGGCTTTTAAAAGGACAACTCACAGCAAAATGTATAGAAGGTGGCATATATTCGTTTCTAAAGGTTTTTGTTAAATAAAATTAAATACATTTTATTTTGTGACCTTTCAATACTTTAAGGGAAACATGTACCAAGTCAAACTTCTTCACATAAAAAAAAGGAAAAAAAGTCCAGGTACATTTTACATCTAAACGCAATAAAGCTGACCACAACCCTGCCAGCAAATTTTTTTACCACGAACGGTGAACAATTTGTGAGGTCATGATAATGTTACAAACACGGATGAATTTGTCTATTTAAAATACTGCACACCCAACTGAAAAACTGCCTTTATACCATCATTATTATGCATTTGCACCTCTTTAAATCACTAACTTTGCACCATCCTGTATTATTTGTTCCAGTGTAAGTTATTGCACTCAGGGGGAAAATCAGGGATGCATTCGCTGCATGCTGTACTAGTAATGTTCAATAAACATCTTGGAACAGCATCATACAGAATAAATACTGTACCTTTCATTGTGCACCTTAAACACAAACATTCCTTTAGTTGTATTTATTAACTATAAAATTTTAAAACTTCTACAGAGCGACCCTGACCAACAGAAACTTCCCAACGGACAACATTCACACAGCGCATGATTTACACCTCGGACACAAAACACGACTTTAAATGTGGACACAGATCTCTGAACTGTCCAAACTACACAACCTGCTGTCCTGTAGGGCATGGGCGCATGTTTGTGTGTGTATCTATATGAAAAAACAAATGCCAGTTATTAGTCTAGGTCTCGGCTGGTTTTCGTGATATTATATGGACAAAAGTAATGGGACACCTGACCCTCGTGGAAAAACTAGCCGAGATGTCGAGTCATAAACACAGAATACATGTCTGTGCATAGAGCTGCGTGCTCACAAGCATAAAAGCAACAAACGTTCAAAATTAAGTAAATTATGTGTATTTACTTAATGTGTATTTAAATAACGTGATAACGTGCCCAGGCCTAATAATAACTGTATGTGTGTGTATATATATATATATATATATATATATACACACACACACATGTATGTATGTATGTATGTATGTATGTA
>JBBPDC010000039.1:28047474-28066736 GCA_037974485.1 Hemigrammopetersius urotaenia | reverse complement strand
ACAGTTATACTGAGTGATGGGGAGAGGGAGGACCACCCTACCCACCCAGAGAGAGGGAGAGGACAGTTATACTGAGTAATGGGGGAGAGGGAGGACCACCCTACCCACCCAGAGAGAGGTGAGATAGACAGATCGTGCTCGCTCTCTCAAATATATATACTTACACATTAGGGCATTAACGATTTTTTTCAAGTCCACTAATCTGTCAACAAAGCCGAAGTCGAGTTTGATGACGTCACACAGATGCAGCAGAGAAACACTGAGCAGCTTTTATTAAAGTTCTCCGTAACATTAACAGTCAACACCACAATTAAACCAAACTAAACAAAGACTAATACCTTGAATTTTCTGGTAAATTTAAGTGTAACAGAAAGTGGGAACAGTTTAAGCGGCGTCACTCAGCGTCCTCTAGACTGGAGACTCCTTGCAGTGCTAGCATTAGCCATGTTAGCTAGCGGAGCTCTTTCAGATGCAGAGTGCCGGTTCTGTTACTGTACTTTAACACCGACTTGCAGGTTGTGCAGGTTTACGTGCTGTTCGTGTGTCTACAGTGAAGGATCTCCACACATGCGATGTGTGTCTGTCTTCTCTGCTGCATGTCTCTTGTCTTGTTGTGGTCTCCTGTTTAGATTCCCCTCACACTAACGGTACCGCCCCTTTTATGAAGGGACTATAATAATTGGTTAAAGCAAGGAATGCGTGTCAGCGTAAGCCAATCAGAGGCAGAGATTGCATTGCGTACAAAAGCAAGGGCAGAGAGAGGAAAAAAAACCAACTGGTTGACTTCTCTCAGCGGGCCTCGACTTGAGCCTCTGAGGTCGTCTAGTCTACTTTTGTGTTAATGCCCTAGTACACACACACACAGCAAATATGCAAATATATATATATATATATTGCTGTTGTGTTTATTTAGGGGTTGGTATTTGTGTTTTTATTATTGTTGTTTGTTGTTTTGTTGTTGTAGTTATAGGTATATTGTCATTTACATAATAGTAATGCAGTTGATAATATTAAATGTGGAGGCAACTAGAGCTACCCCTAATTGGAACAGCATCAGTGGAACTTATGGTGTTTTTTTACTCTGTCTTGTGGTTCTAAATGTAACCACTAAGGCGCCTATGAAGATTTAAAGAACTCCAGTTTGGTGTTAAATTTTCCCACTGATCTGTGTGTGTGTTGGTGTGATGGACAGGGGTTGAAGCGCTGAAAGCCTGGACGGGACGCAGATCCTCGCATTAAATTTGGAGCGAACACAGCTCCCAGTGCAGCTCCCAGTGAATCTTTAATGCAGCTCCAGCGCACGGAGGCAAGAGACTTTTCATGTCTGGCCCACGTGATCCGCCCACGCCGCTTCTGCAGCGTCTTCAGGGCTCGCGTGTTGCCTGTAAGAGAACACGAAACGTCCTTTGATGCCTGATCTTTTCTCCTCTTCTTGCTGCTGGAAGGTGTGGGAAAAATAACGCTCTGGGTTTGCCTTATTCAGGCGTGCATCTTCTCTGAAAAAAGTCTTATATATATTACACACCTACTTCTGCTCTAAACTAAACTACAAAACTGTCCTGAAGCAATGCGTTTAAATGGAAATTATATTTTACCCAAAAAGTTTAAGCACGCCCTGGTCCCTAAAGTTAGTCAAACGATGCTGCATGTTACGTGAAGCTCTAAAACATCTTCTCAAACTGCCATTAACAGGCCCAACATGCTTGGAGGAGAACGCTAACCACTAAATCTGTCACATAAGTTATACTGAGTGATGGGGGAGAGGGAGGACCACCCGACCCACCCAGAGAGTGAGAGGACAGTTATATTGAGTGATGGGGAGGGCCACTCACAACCTCCCAATGTATATGCATTGTGTTTGTTCATACAGTACACAGTAACTCCTTAGTTTACGCGGATCAGCGTTCAGTCTAACGCATATTTTTTTTGAGAAGTTGTCAACCGCCATAAACAGAAGGAGAAGAAGAAGAAGAAGAAGAAGCTGCTGCAGCATGTAGCATGACTGCTCCATGTCTTGTCCTCATATTTTAGGACCCCCCCCCCCCCACACACACACACTCACACTTTTCAACAGTTATCTCAGTTTATTTAGTATTAGTAAGTTGTGGCCTGTCTAAACATGTGGGTAGAGAGAGAATTATTTCAACCTTTAGTTTGTGTACGAGTCTTTGCATGCCGCTAATGCTAACTGCTAATGCTAATGTTATTTAAGCAATAAAGTTTTCCGATTCTGATTATTTATTTGCCTTTACATTTTCTTTATAGTTAATACGTTAAAATGAAAAATGAAATTAAAGTTTTCTGGTAGCAAATTTGGGGACGGGGGATTACTGTACATACATACATTTTTTGACGGGGAGTGGGTTAAGATACAAAACTTTCTAAAAAAAATCCTAAAAATAGGAATGTAATTGATTACGCGGCAAAACGTCCAGTTTCAACGAAGCAGGGTAAACGTGAGTCAAACGGCCGGATGATTAGGGCCCACAGAGAGAAAAACACTCAGTGTTTCCTCCTGAAGCCGTTCAGGTCGATGGAGGACTGATTTGATGGAACACTGCTGGATCGATTAGTCGAAGGATGATTCATTGCTCTCCGACTGGATGGATGAGTGTAAGTGTAGATGAATGGATGGATGGATGAATAGACGGATAGGAGGATGGATGGGTGTAAGTGTAGATGAATAGATGGATGGATGAATAGACGGATAGAAGGATGGATGGATGGGCTTTGTGCTCCTTCATCCAGCTGGAGATCTGAGTGCCAGTAGCGAATGTTATTAATGTGTTTGTGTTGTAAGAGCAATTAAAAACGATGGAGCAGAACGAAGGAATTTATTTAGACAACCACCCCCCCCACCTCTCTTTCTCTCTCTCTCTCTCTCTCTCTCTCTCTCTCTTTCTCTCTCTCTCTCTCTCTCTGTTTACTATCTATCCTCTGCTGTCCTCCTTCTCTGTCTCTTTTCATTTTCTCTCTCTCGAGGAACTATCTATCACTTATCTATTTATCTGTCAGATGGTCTTGCCCTCCTTTCTGTACCTTCATCACTAACATTCAATCTGTCCCAGACTTTCTCACCGCTCTCTCTCTCCTGCTCTCCTCTTTCTCTTTTTATTCTCTCTGTTGCTCTCTCTCTTTCTCCCTCCCTTATCTCTCTCTATCTTCCCCTCTTCTCATCTGTCTACCTCTCTCTCTCCATTTACTGTCTCTCCTCTTTATTCTTTCTCTCTCTTTCTCTCCTCCTTCTATCCCCTTACTCTCCCCATCTCTTTCATTCTCTCCTCCTTTCCCCCTCCTTTTCTCCCTCTCCGTGCTCTCTCCCTCCCTTTTCTCTCTCTGTTATCTCTCTCCCCCTTCTCTCTCTCTTCTCTCTTTATCTGTTCTTTCTCTCTCACTCTCTCCCTCCATTCTATCTCCTTCACTTCTCTCTCACGCTCTCCCTCTCTCTGCCCTCTCTCACTCTCTATTTCTCTCACTTCTCTTTCTCCCTAATCTCTCTCTCCCTTTTCCTTTCCCCTTCTTACTCACCTTTCTCTCTCTCTCTCTCTTCCCTGCTCCCCCCTCTCTGTCTTCTGCTCTCCTCCTTCTCTCTCTCTCTCTCTCTCTCTCTCTCTCTCTCTCTCTCCCCTTTCTCGTCAGATCTCTCTTTCTGCCACTCTCCTCCTCTTGCTCTCCCTCCCTCCCTCTGTCTTCTGCTCTCCTCCTTCTCTGTCTCTTTATTCTCTCTCTCACTCTCTCGTCCTCATCCGAATCTCAATCACGTATGATTGCGTAGGGAGGGTTCGCTCGCTCTCATTCAGTCTCCGCTGGCGACCGCGGGCGTCCGGGAGCGGCTGAATCCAGAGAGGCTGTTTTTCACCAAGATGCTCGCGGAGCTGCTGCCCTCGTCTCTTTCGTCTCTCTCTGCTGTCTCTCCTGTCTTCGGTGGACCACAGGAGCTCTGAGGGAAGTTATGGGCCGCCCGTAGTGCGCTGGACTAGACGGGGGTGGGGGGGCTGCAATAAGTCAATAAGGCTTAAATTATTATCATTATTTATTACGACTATTATTATTATTAGTAGTAGTAGTAGTATTATTACTATTATTATTATCATTGCTGTCATTGGACTACGAGGATGAAGATGACGAGGAGGATGAAGATGTAGAGTCTCGCAGGGGGAAAACGCATCACCTGGAAAACACCTGACGATCCTCTTTCTCTCTCTCTCTCTTTCTCTCTCTGTCTCTCTACTGAGCGTGCTCATATCTCACTGGTAGATTAGTAAACAAATAAACGCACGCGTGCAATCAGACAGAGCGGGATGTCATGGCTGCGATCGCGAGCTCGCTGATCCGTCAGAAGCGCCAGGCGCGCGAGTCCAACAGCGAGCGCCTCTCGGCATCCAAGCGGCGCGCGAGTCCCAGCAAAGACCCGCGCTCCCTGTGCGAGCGCCACTTCCTGGGCGTCTTCAGCAAAGTCCGCTTCTGCAGCGGCAAGAAAAGACCTGTTCGGCGGAGACCAGGTCAGTGCTGAGCATCCGCCCCCATCGACTGAACCCCCCCCCCCCACCCCTCACATCCCCTTCACCCCCCCTAACAACCCCCAACCACCTTACTGCTCCCCTTCTCAGAGTTACCATTGATTTTTTAATATTAGAGCAGATTTCTAATACAGACACAGTGGTGTCATTCTCTCTCAATCTCTATTCCCCTTTTCTTGCTTTCTCTCTCACTCTCTCCCTCCTTCTGCCTCTCTCTCTCTCTCCCTCTCCTTCTGTCTCTCTCTTGCTGTCTCTCTCTCAATGTCCCTCTGTCTCGTGTTCTCTCTCTCTCTCTCTATCGTCTCTCGTTCATTTTCTCTTCTCTCTCCATTTTCCTACTCTCTCTACCTACATCCCCATTTTCTTTCTCTCTCTACCTCCTTCTGTCTCTCTCTTGCTGTCTCTCTCTCAACGTCCCTCTGTCTCGATTTTCTATCGTCTCTCGTTCAGTTTCTCTCTATCATTCTCTCCTCTCTCTCTGTTTTCTCTCTCTTGTTCATTTCCTCTCTCTTATTCTCTCTCACTCATCTCTCGTTCATTTTTTTCTTTATCATTCTCTCTCAATTGTTAATTTTCTGTATTCTCTCTGTTTCTATGAATCTTCCTCTTCTCTCTCTCCATTTTCCATCTCTCCTACTGTCTCTCTCTCTCAATATATATATATCATTCTCTCTTTCTTCTCTTGTATGTTTCATTCATTTTCTCTCTGTTTCCATGAGTATCCCTCTCTCTTTCCATTTTCTTTTTTTCTCCTTCTCTCTCTTTTTCCCTTTTTCTCTTTCTCTCATTCTCTCCCCTTTTTTATTTCTACCCCTTCTCTCCACCTTTGTCTCTGTCTTCAGTTCTCCTCTCTCTCTCTCTCCTCTCTCTCTCGTCTCTCGTTCATTCTCTCTCTCTCTCTCTCTCTCTCTCTCTCTCTCTCTCTCTCTTCAGTTCGCCTCTCTCTCTCTCTCTCGTCTGTCGTTCATTCTCTCTCTCTCTCTTTCTCTCTCTCTCCTTCTGTCTACATCCTTCTCTCTCTCATTCTCCCTCTCTCGCTCGCTCTATTTTTTCTTTCCACTGCTCTCTCTTTTTCTCCTCTCTCTCTTTACTCTCTCCACCTCCCCTCCTTTCTATCCCCCTTTACTCCCCCTCCCCTCCACCTCCGCCCCTCTGCTGCAGTCCACAGCTCCAAACATTTTTTTTTTACCACGAGAGGAAAAAGGGACTCAAAACACTCCCACCTGTTCCATAGTTCACGTGTTTCCACGCGGATGCGAATGCACAGCCTCTGTATTTTTCTCTGTGTGACGATCTGCATATGTACATGTATTCCTTTCTGTTGTATTTTTGATGGTTATTGATGGTCATTGCTGATAGATCCTGGATCTCCGGAAGGCTGTTCGCACCGCGCCTGCAGTGTCCACGCAAAGCCACACAAAGTTGGAAACGAGGCATTATTTATTTATTTATTTATTTATTTTGGTCAAAAAATGTAGTGCAACAGTGCAAGAGACAGTCAGGGACAGGTGGCACTGCAGTGCACCAGTGGTTCTCTCACTCTCTCTCTCTCTCTCTCTCTCTCTCTCCCTCTCGCTCTGATAAAATGTGTGGTGAATGTTCATCAGGGAGAGATAAAGAGATACAGAGAGAGAGAGTGAGAGATGCTGCAGTGTGCGGTCAGGTGTGTGGATGGACACACGTGTTGTTCTTTTTGGCACAAAGAGAAAAAATACGCTCTCATGATGTAGGACAAGCTGTGAGCTGTGCTTTCCTTTTTTGCGCGGAGAAAGAAGGATAGAAAGAGAAAAGGAGAGAGAGAGAAAGAGAAAGGTGCAGATAGAGGGGAGAGCAAGAGAGAGAGAGAGGGAGAGGAAACATTAAGAGAGAGAGAGAGAGAGAGAGAGAGAAAGAGAGAGAGAGAAAGAGAAAGAAGGTGGAGATGGTGGAGAAAGCAAGCGAGAGAGAGGCAGATAATGAGAGAGAGGCAGAGAGGAAGAGAGAGAGAGAGAGGAAAGGACAAGGAGAGAGAGAGAGAAAGAGGGGCAGAAAGGTAGACTGAGGAACAGGACAAAAAGATAGGAACCCAGAGTAAGAAAGTGGTAATGGACAGAAATAGAGAGAGCGGGGCAGACAGTGGGGAGGGGAGAAGGGAGGAGAGACAGAAAGAAGAGAATGGAATGAGAGAAAGAGTGAGAGACATAGGGAGGTAGAGAGAGAATGAGAGAGAGAAAGGGAAAGGGAGAAAGGGAGAGAGAGACAGAGCGAGGTTGAGAGAGAAAGAGAGAGGCAGGTAGAGAGAGCAAGAGAGAGAGACAGAAGGAGGTATAGAGAAACAGAGAGAGAGAGAGAGAGAGAGAGAGAACGAGAGAGAAAGGGAGAGAGAGACAGCGAGGTTGAGAGAGAGAAAGCGAGACAGAGGGACGTTGAGAGAGAGAGAAAGAGAGAGACAGAGAGAGAGAGAGAGAGAGAGAAGCAGACAGTGGGGGGTGGGTGAGAGAGAGAGAGAGAGAGAGAGAGAGAGAGGGTACGTAGATGGAGGGAAAAGATAGAGAAGGAGAGATTAATTGACGGAAGACAAGAAAGACAAAGAGAGACACACACACTCCCACCACAACCACCACCACCAAAACCACCCAAACCCCCTCAACACATTACCAGTCACTTGCTTTGTAAACACAGCTGCTGCTGGAGAATGTGTGTGTAAAAAAATTGTTGTTTTTCCTTCTCCCCCGGTAAGATGCGCCCTCGAACCCTCCACAGGTGTCCCGTAAGGGCGTCAGGCTAGGTCAGTACCTCAGCCTACATACGTGTGCTTTCGTCTCCAACTCACTCACTCCATCTCCAGCTCATGTCGATCCTTTTTTTTTGCGGGGAGGCATTGGGGAGGTGGTGGGTGGGGGGGTTCTAGCTCTTGTCCGACGGCAGCCACCTTTGTCTAGCCAGTCTTTGTAGTCTGCAGTAGTTTCCTTTCACCTCATTTGTCTTTCAGTTCCCCTGTTTGCCTATTTTGTCTGGTCGCTTTCAACACCCACCCCCCACCCAGTTCTGTCTGCTTCTCCCTTTTTCATTTCTTTCCCCTCCTACCTGGTTCTCGTATGTTCTGTCTCCCCAGTTTGTGCTGTAATGTGGACTATTCGGCCATGAGGGTACAGCCGGGGGGTGGGGCTCTTGTGTCGCCGTGTCTTGTTTCTCCTGTCAGTCTTGGTGACTATAGTAGTAGAGGTGACCGTCCACCATTTCTCATGACCATAACAACATCATCTGTCCACGTGCCGTTTCCAAATGTGAGTGTCTGTCGATGCAAATGGGGCGATATGGAACATCTCTGTGGTTCAAGACATCATGCTCAGTCGATGCTGCGCATGCATACTGCAACATGTGTCTCTGAAACGCACAGAGAAGGAGTTGATAAGTGTCTCGCTTACAAATGTACACCCATGCAACCCACAGGATTCCTGTAGAGACACGACAAACAAACCTTCCTTTCAGTCTAAGGTAGCTTCCTCATTTCGTGCCTGCTTCCACTCTTATTTAACGGAGCTGTGGTTTCCACACGTGATTTAGCATTGGCCCCCACTGATGGGCTCAATTGAGGTGATTGATAACCCTTCCTACCTGTCTGAGATGTCTTGATCTGGATAGATGGAGCCCATGACGAATGGCTCAGCAAGTCTTCTTGAATCCATAGTCCTCTTCTAGGCTGTGGAACGTCTCCGCATGCCAAGTCACTCCCATGGTACCTCTCATGCGACCCCCACAATCCCACAATCCCTCTCCTCAGCTTGAGACCTGATCTATCCATGCTCCGTGCAAACACGAGTTCTTTTGTAGGCACTGTTGCAAGGCTGGACGGGCTTTACAAAATGTCCGTTCCAGTTGACAAGCAAGTTTTTGACAAATTGGGTCAATTAGACCACCATTGTGGCGGGCAGGTTTCCAGTTTGAAACACCATGATCCACCCGAAGAGGAAATTCTGGTTGAAATGTGTCCATTTTTATGAAATTGGGCTGGTATTGTAACAGGCAGGTTTCCACACTGATCCAGATTGTGCCAGTTGGAAATCGGCATGCTAATGTTGGGATTTCTGGTAAAGCTCCTCTAACCTCACCACAGTTGATGCAAAAAAACATCTTTGTAGGCTGAGCATGGATAGTTCAACTGTACCTATTTGCCATCTCCACCAGGAAACACCGGCCGTTTCAGCGGGTGATCTCCTAAGCTCATAGCATCCTTATCGAATGAGGCACGTGAGACAAATGAGGCCAGAACCAATAAAACACTCACTGACAGTCACAGGAAGTGGAAGAATTTCTCAGGGAGCTGGACCTGAATTTCAAACTCCTTCTCAAACATGCTTCTCCTCACATGAATCTTTTAAAGCAACCGATGCGATGCATTTAGGAGTATAGTCTGACGTAAAATGTGGGGTGTGGGGCGGGGGCGCATCTCTTTCTCTTTTTGTCTCCAGAGCCGCAGCTGAAAGGCATCGTGACCCGGCTGTTCAGCCAGCAGGGCTTCTACCTGCAGATGCACCCGGATGGGACCATAGATGGCAGCAAGGACGAGAACAGCGACTACAGTGAGTGCCGTCGCCCTCGTTGCATGCCCAGACTGGTTTATTTGAAGCAGTGTTGCTCAGGTGTGGAACTATCATACGATACCTTATGATGATGATGGTCATGCAAGGCAGAGTAACTTCTTGACCACTGAGAACACCGCTTAACCCTTCCGTAGCACAGTTGCTTCACTTGACAGCTTTCCATTAAAGCACACCAGTGTGTTTTCAAACATTCTTCAATGAACCCTCAAGATTAATTCATAACTCAGAGATGGAGACTTGAGTCTGAGACTTGGACTCGAGTCGCACTTAAGTCGCACAAAGACTTGACTTTAGACTTCCCTCAACGACTTGAGACTTGACTCGGACTTGATTTCATGGAATTATTTATTTATATCTCGCACTCTTTCCAATGACCCGAAAACCATTCACCTCGCCCCGGTGTCCCATTACTTTTATCCGAGGTGAGTGGTTTTCAGCTAATAATGGTTTTTGAGCGGTCGTTGGAAAGGGGTCACTGAGCCCCATCTAACTGTGGAGTTTCACATTTAGAGTGCGAGATATATTTTTCATTATTAACATTCAGATTTTACAAACGGATTAGGATATTTCAGCTGTAAATGTTGAGCTCTAAATGTTTAGAAGTAATATTGTTGAATTTTAGTGTGGAAAATACTCCCCACTGAAAGGTTAATAGTGTCAAAAGTTTGAATGAGTTTAATCGAGAGGCCTTGCATGCCTCAATTGAAGTTCTGGAGGCAAATGTGCTCTGAGAGTCACTGAAGGGAACAGAGCACAACCCTCACAGCAAAACTGTCAGCAGTTCTTTTTTGTCAGGCATCTTTCTATGAGTCATCCATCCTCTGAGGCAGGGCTGTCCTGTTGGAATAAAAGTCTGGAGCCACATTGAGCCCTTGATAAGTTTGACACCTCTGTTTTGAAGAACCTTGTGTCTGTCCTAAGCGATTGACCATTCTCTCATGCAAGTACAGCCTTTAAAGTAACATTTCCCAAGAATAGATGGATGGAAAGGTCTTGTGGGGCTTTGTTTCAAAGTGCAAAGACTGTTTATTCATTAGAAGCAATTTGTCTAGTGAGAAACAGACTATTCCTCACAGTGAGAGGATATAGACTCTCTCAGGAACATAGAGAGGGCACAACCTTCGCACCAAGAACATTTGCACCATTGAGGATTCATCATTGTCCCTACTGCTGTTTCATGGCAGACAAACAATTCCTCCCATGGGACCTGGTTGGTGACAAATATCCTGTTCTCTCAGAGTCCGGCAGGTGACTCTTATCACCGAAACACTTTCTGTACCCAAATAGATACACATATTCCAATTGGTAAATTGCCAAAACTAAGGATTTGGCCTTGGCAAGGCCTAGCATTTGGGGCTGAATAAAAGAAAAGGAATTCTACAGTAGGCCTGGCTCCGTTCAGATATGTTGTCATTTAGAAAGACTTGTTCACCGCAATATTTTACTTGATTTTCTGATCAGAGCCAAGCTTGAACTGTGGTGTCGAGTCAATCGAAGATCCTAAAAAAAAATCTTGCTACCAGGAGATGGTGGAGGAATATCCCGAGGCTATTCTTTAGATCGCCTGAACCATAATGCTAAGATTTCACCTGTCTGTCAGTTTCTTGGCCGGGAGAGAGGGGTAAACCCCAGTAAATTATTCAGCAAGCGAAAACTAAAAATGTGTACTATGAATAATTCTCTGCCGTTGAACAGGAGGCAGAGGGAGCGTGAGCGAAATAAAGAGAGATTTTGGCATTTAGGCCAAGCAATGCTGTTGATCCCTGAGACAGATTATCGGTGTAATGGATTACTTTCACCTTGAAATGACCAAGGCACCTGAACCCTACCAAGTGTGTTGATGAGGAAATCATGCATTTTCAAACGGCCGTTCTATCACAGCAGTCAGCAAATCAGGGCTTCCCTGCATACTATCGATGCCCTTCTTGATGCATCTGAATCTGCCTTGCTTATACTATAAATAAGATCCCAAAAGCAAACCACAATGCCCAGTGCAGGATGTCCAGGGAACCTGGACTTTCTCTATTCAGCGAACCCTTTTATTAACAGAAATATGTAGTCATATATTCAGGTAGGAGCACTGATTGGGTTATTTGCATTGCTTATTAGCACAAAGTGAGACCTCGGACTGTCTGTTCCTGAAAGCAAATGTGGTGTGCTGAACGGAGCGAGGCGAACGGAATTAGCCAATTAGCTTTGTGTCCATGAAGAGACATGATGGCTTCAGTTTTAAAAAATGATGTCAACCAACCATTGAAAATGCAGTGCCTTCATTATCTAGACTTCAGAGTAAGTGAATCCCCCAACTGTTCGGTCCATAAATCCTCCTGCAGTATTTATTAGCATGGCTAGCATGGCCACTTTATTAGATGCAACTTTAACTGGCACTCACTTGACGCTTTATGAGCTCCACCTACCTTCCAGGCCCGCTGTGGAGGTGTACAATCACAGACTGCCTCCTGAATAATTCATTAGCTGGCCTCTTCCCCCATTCATCATTTGTCAGGATCGCTGTTGACAGTATATTACTGTTGGACTGTTCTCAGCAGAGCGGTGGCATGTTAGTGTGTATATACCAGGCAAAGTAGTATTGTTGGGTTTTTTTTATACCCCTGCTATTTTAAGAATTGGCCACTACCACATATACAGCCAAGAGCAGCTCTGTGATCAGAAACTGACCAGTGTCATGGATCAGTGACAGAAGAGCAACAAATGGTAAATTGTCATCATATAGCAAAACAGCTCCTTATATGGAAGTTCCCCCAGTGTGTGTTGGTCCTGTGTCACACTGGGGTTTACAAACGGTGTCACACACGAATGAAGATAAAGAACAAAAATTTAAAAATGTATTTTATTTTAGGGCAAATAAAATACACAAGATGTCTGAACATCGGAGAACTTTCAGGATAGTCTCCGCCCACAAGTGGGAGGGAAAAACCAGTAGTGGGTGGGCCTCTGGAGAGCAGCCGAGTGGCAGCGTGCCGACAGAAAGAGCAGCAAACGGCGAGAGTGTAGGAGAACCAACACGGGTTCTAGACTGTTTTACACTGTTTATATTTACTGAAATCAGAGTTTACTGATATATGTGTGTTCTGAGTGTTAATGAGGGGCTAAAGGATGGCTAATACAGGATACGGCCTCCAAATATCAACAAAGTGAAAGTAAATGGCAGGGGGTTCTAATAAGGAAAAGGTAAGTGAGTTACGCCTTGTTGACTGTAAGTCTGCCACAGTAGTCAATAGGATAAGCATCTGTTGGTGTGTTGGAGCTCACTGCAGTCCTGTTTTCACTGGTAGCTGATAAAAGTAGCTTCAATAATAATCTTGGAAATGAAATAGAACATTTTACTTCTTGCGAGATATTATCCGATCCCCGTTTCGGAGCCAAGCTCGAGCTGTGGTGCCGAGTCAGTAGAAGATACTACAAAAATCTCACTGTGGTGATCCTCATCCTGAGGCTATTCTTCAGATCAGTGGATCCCAAACTTCTTTCCTTGAAGTCCCCCTTTTCTGTGTCCAAGACAAGCCAAGCCCCCCAACCCCAACTCTTACCCGCGCAGATGCACAAAAAGAATAAAGTAATTAATTGCAAACGTTCATTTGCAAAAAATAACAGCAGTTGCAGGGTTTTGTTCTTAAACTCTTATACACAAACACACACACTTAAGTTTCTCAGACATTGAGATTTTATGAATTAAATGTGTACAAATATAATTTGTGCAGACAAAATTGTGTGCAACCATTCGAGATCTCTAGCACTCCCCCTAAGGGGGGCCCGGATCCCAGGTTGGGAACCACTGCTTTGGATCCCCGGAATCACAGTTCCAACATTTCAGCTGTCAATCAATTCCTAGGGTTTCTAATAAGGTTGTTGTCCAAACAGAGAGAAATGAAACCAAAATAATCTTGGGAATGAAACAGAAATAATTATGACTGTTGCTAAATGCTTCCTAGGCTGCCAACAATTCAGTGACCACCACTGTTCAGCTAATGGAGCTGTAGAAGTTTGTGCACATTAATCACCACTAATAGAAGTTTCTCGTGGCGCAGACCGGTGCCCAGCCAAGTCTTCTTTCAGACGAGTCGGGACAGCAGGGGGTAGATCCAGCTGCGGGAGTCATTTCGAAGAGGCTTAGCCGCTCCTACTGGCCCTTTTTGCTTGCTTTAGTGCCTTCCTACTGGCGGATTTGTGTCTGTTTACATCATGGTTTCAATCCTTTCCTGCTCTTCCCCTCCCTAAAACCACGTGTGGTTTATCGAGGCCACATTAACATCGAGATTCCTCTGGGAGACGATTTGCCTTTGTTAAAGGGATATAACTGGGAAGGGATTGGCTTTTTGAAAAGATTTCATGTTTACAGCCAATAAAATAAGCCCTAATTGTGTGTCGGAAAGATTTTGCGGTAACGAAAATATGCAGAGACATAAATCTGACATTTTTCAATGGATTCATCACCTAAATTCCCAAAATAGCATCCAAAGTGCTTACCGAAAGTTGGAGGAGCCCTCCCGCGTGGACGAGCCTGCTGGTGCCCTTGTCAGGACAGATGCTCAGAGCATCACTCCATCTTAAGCAACATTGCTTTCCCCTTAAAGCTCTCAGAACTCACCTTGAGAACTCTCGCTGGACCCAAAAAAGGGACTCTTCAGTGTCACGTATGATCTCATGCAGCACGCACTTTCAACTTGTGCAGAACTTTAATAAAAAAAAGCTGCTGGACAGTGTCTAGGTTTGGTCAGTCGATGACTATGCACAATTTATAGGCGTGTATATGTCCCATGGTATTTTCCAATCAAAGGTATTGATTAATGAATGCTGTATAGTTCATGTGTAATAAAGTGGGCGGATTTGCACAGGTTCCTGCCTGATTTCCCAAGGCGAAAGTAATTGGAATTAGCTGTACTGCTCTCGCGTTTGAAAATTAGATAAAAACTTCATGAGAGCAGCTTCAGAGGAGACACATTCTCATCTTGCGACGTGTAACCAGAGTTGAGGGGAGTGATGGCTGAAGATTGAGTACACTGCATTGAATACAGTGGTCCAAGCGCAACCAGAATTTCGTGAGGGTCACATTCCAAGAGCACCCGCGAATTGTGATAAACCTTAAATATGCTCCTAGAACACTTTAATTTCATTTCAAACTCAGCTTAATACTTTACCCTTAAAGAAAACATAAAGCTAAACCCGTATCTGTACTGTACAGTTTACACTGAACTCCTGCAGTGCTAGAATGTAAATAGCGCTGTTACCCCTGTATAGACTGGACTGTAAGCGCCTTTTCCTTTGGTATAGGCAGGTAAATACAATAATACATTCATTTAAATTACAGTAATAAAAATAAAGGCTTTAGGAAGAACAAAACAAGAACACTCCAGATGTTCCACGGGGAAAATTCTAGACTGCAGCTGCACCAAAGAGCAGCAGCCAATCAGCAGCAAGGAGAAACCCCCCACCTCTGAGTACAGCGGTATTTCACCATCCCAAGACGCGAGTAAATGAGTTGTGGTGGAACCAGAATACATTTTCATGTAATTTCTGAAATTTCCAAAAATTAAAAACTAAGGGTGTAATAGTGCATCAACATAGTGCCATATCGCAAATATGTGATAATTAATTATGGTCAATAAGCAGTCTATTAATTATGATATTTGATGTAACTTCATTGTTTATAGTGTTAAACCAGCACTGATCTAGCACTGCACTGAACAAAGTTGGCCTTTTTCTCATTCCAGTTTTTTAAAATATTTTAAGAATGTTTAATTGTTTTCAGAGTCATGTACTGTCAGCCCTGAATCTTCCAACCAAACAAATTGTGAGATGACTGCATCATTACACGTCTACTAAGCACAAGTGAAAGGGGAACGCTATATAATTATGCTTTGTGAGTTCCCTCCTATATGTAAATGAGTGATTATGGATTATATTTGACCTCAGAACACAATTACAATACCCCCCACATGCTTTAACGCGGATCAGCAATTGTGATTTCAGTCCAATTGAACTGAGAACAGAACTAGTAATTATTGGCTGAAACCCCTGCACTAAAGCGGCAACTGCAGATTTCCTCTGCATTTTTTTACTTTTGTGATGTCCAGGCCTTGTCTACCACACACCCTCTTTCTCATGCTGGGTTGCTAAGCCCAAACATGAACAACCAGCACAAGGATGTGGGGGCGTAGGGGACAAGGCCTGGACGTAACAAAAAACGAGGCCTGGACCTCCTAGCTTTTTTACGTGGCAAAATATACACTTTTATACATTTATGTGCTAAATTATCAAGAAAATATAATTTACTAAGTTTGTAAAATAAATATTAACGTAAATTCAGACACATTTCCATATAAAAAATGTTTTGGTATCGTGGAGAGAAACACAGAGAAAGGCGTCTTGGGATGGTGAAATACCGCTGTACTCAGAGGTGGAAGGTTTGAAAGTTGCCAATCCGAGAATGTTATTTATTTCTCCTTGCTGCTGATTGGATGCTGCCCTTTGACGTACCTTCATAGTGATGACTTTTCATTTACTTTTTTAGGACAGACAAACATGTCAGATCTGTTCTCCATGGCAATCAACATCACAATACACACACGGCAGAATCGACTGAAAACTGCAATGTTCCTTTCAAGCCAATTTACACTCCAGTGCAGCGCACATTGATTTCAATCGAATGAGATTGAATCAGCTCAGTGGACAAGTGCAAGCTGGCGCTCCTCCATGGAGCCTTATCTGATGCAGCAGGAGCTTATCACCGCTCCCCATCATACACACAGTATCTACACATCTTCAAACCCGCTGTATACCTTCTGAATTCACCCCAAGTGGGACGAGGGCGCATGTAAATGCTTCTGAATGTAGTACTGTTTTTTTTAATAATGTTTTAACATACATTATTATGACAGAGACTGCAGTAACACCAGAGGTAGTGTAAATATGTAACGCTGCACCTGGTCTATGTGTTTCTAGCCCTTTTTAACCTCATCCCAGTTGGACTAAGGGTGGTGACCATCCAGGGAGTAAAAGCTGGCTTCTACATCGGCATGAATGGAGAAGGATTCCTCTACAGCTCGGTAAGTCACGCTCTGTTTCTGGGCATTTATTTATTGCTGTGTTACCACAAAGTGGTAATACATACAATACATAGAAAACACACCTTTTTTATATAGACGAATAATAAAGTATCTAATAATAGATCCCATTTGTGTATGTGTGTATTAATACACACACACACTCTCTCTCTCTCTCTCTCCATATATATATATATATAAATAGAGAGAGAGAGAGAGAGAGAGAGAGAAAGTATGTCTAAATAAATATATATTTTATGTAATATTGCATACCATATTTGATTTAAATAATAAAGTGATAATATAGTGATAGATATACACACACACACACACATACACACACACACACACACACACATACATATATATATATATTTTTTCGTGTTATATTACATACAATTTATATGGCACATACTTATCACTAGTTATTACATCTATATATCTATATATATGTGAGAATGTATTACATAAACATGCATGCGTATGTGTTTGTGTGTATATGTGTGTGTGAAAGCGAGAGAATTGTAAAACCTGTGTGTCTGTATGTTTGAGTGAAATGCTGAGTATGTGAAATGCTGATATGTGAATTATTTATAAATCTGAATTTGCATGTAAATTTATGGCATCTTGTGATTCGCGATCAAGGTCTGTGCCTGTTATACCAACCCCCCCCCCCCCCAAACCCCCCATCACATTCACAGCTCCGCTATCTTCTCACATTAGCATAAACGCCTCTTGAGCGAAACTGTGCCTGGAACCGCCGAGGAACCTAATCGTTAACCATTTAATTCAATATTCCAGCACGTCCGGGCGTTCGGCTCCGGCGAGCAGCGCCGGCGGGGTAAAGCGTGGGTTAACAGCCTCGCAGCCGCCTTCCTCCCCGCGGGCCTTAGCTGAGTTATGGTGGGTGACAGGCATATGCACTCCTGAAACACGGCGGTGGGGGGGGGTGTGAGTTGCGAGGAGCTCCCACCGCTGACAACTTATATAATGGCCGGCCGCACAACTCTTAATCCTGTTAAAGACTAACTGCGAGGAGGAGAGTAATTTCATCTCCTACCGCAGCTGCCGGGGTTTCAATGCTCTGATCAATTCGGGGAGTAAACTGTGCATCCTAATGGTGGTAGTGGTGGTGGGGGGTGGTGGTGGGGGTCTATTCATCAATGGAACCTAATGAAGTCGCAATCAGCCAAAGACCAATATGTTGAAACTGAACTACACAGTCTACAAACTGAAGAAAAAACAAATTAAAAGACAGTGTGTTATATTATCAGAGCAAACGTTGAAGCCTAAAAGTGTCATATGCCATATATTTTCAGTATTTCCCCACAAAAGGTCTTCATAACACATGTAGGTAATTAAATAGGCTCCTCGTTACTATGCCTTTAAGTAAATAAACTGTGCTCTGTTTTGATTTTCCGCTCTGTATTGTATCTCAGAAAGCAGTGGAGGCTGAATACTTCAACACGAGGGGGCGGGGCTAAAGCGCTACAGGCTGAATGAGCGGGTATTTGTAAATGTGACATTACAATAACATTGGAATGGTTTCTGTACATGGACAGGGGATAAACGGAATGCTAACAATGTTTACAAGCTCTTATTTCTAAAACAATGAGAAAAAAAAGTGCAAGCACTGCATTGTTGCCTCACTATTTTCTTTTCAGGGGTGGAGAAATTTTCTTTTGAGGAGCGAGTGATTTTAGGGGCCGAATTGAATTGACTTAATTCAAATTCCATGTTTAAGAAACCTTTTATCAGTCCCACAAGTGAACAGAACAGAAGATCTTTTTTTTAGCATCTAAACTTTAATGTATCATCTAAACACTATTAAAATTTCAAAGTATACCAACACTCTGCAGTCCATAAACTCCATATCTGAATATTATGCTGCAAAAACAGCCTAATTTGAATTCCGTGTTTTTGTGATGTCACAAAGCCCAGTGCACTTCCATATAGGGGGCGCCCTCGGGTTACAACAGTCTCGTTGTGTTTTTCTGTTCTAGATTATGATTTACTCTGTTGGGATTGGTAAGTGACTCAGGATAGGACGTGTTTCAACCAAAATTAAGGTTACGTTAATGTCGTAGCTGCGTACCTGTCGTAACCCGGGGACCCGCCCTGTATCTGCCATTTCAGTCTATAGTAGTTCAGCCCATCCACTCACACTGAAGCTATAAGGAGTGTTTCAGTATCGATTACATTCTGAATGAGGTACAATACAGGGCAGCCAATCAGAACCGAGATCTGAAGTTAACAAAAACAGTTTGATTCTGAAGGATAATGAGGGGTCAGAAACTGTCATAATCTTACATTTTCATGAATCATAAATCAATAAAGTTAAATAATAAATTAACTTGAATTGTTGTTGGTAAATAAAGCCACACAAGCCCCATAAGTGAACCGCAGATGAAAAATGTTGCATGGGGCGCTTTAAGCCATTTCATTTTGACCGAGCCAAAACATCTCGCTGCCTCCTCGTCATCACAAAGGCTCGAGACGAAATGTGTCTTTGAAAGAGCTAAAAGAAGGTTTTAATTAAATGGAAGGGGAGAAAAAAAAACCCTCTGCATTGCCATATGGAGCAGCTCTCTCCAGACACGCGCCATGGGAAATTAATCTGCTAAAACAGAAACGAAATCAGAGGGGATCACAAACATTACTGTGAGTTCGTTCAATATTTACCAACAACACTGACTAAGCCGAGCTCAGCACTCGTGTGCGGGGAAGCTCTTGGGGCGGGAGTGGTCTGAAGCGGAGGGCAGTTAATAAGCGGGTCTTTCAGAGCTCTGCACTGGAGTCCTGCCCCCTCCGCGCCTGGCATGGCTGCGGGAGCTCTTCACGTTAATGATGAACCTCTTCACTCGGCTTCTGCAAAATAAAAGCCAGACAACACTTCAGTCTGATTACAGTCCACATTCTATTCATACAGCAATATTCTCACCATCCGTTCACATAATACAGAGCTTTTAAGTGCCTGAGACCTTTGCACTATACTGATATATACAGGTGCTGGTCATGTAATTAGAATATCTTCAAAAAGTTGATTTATTTCACTAATTCCATTCAAGAAGTGAAACTTGTATAATGTATACATT
>JBBPDC010000039.1:28024479-28040045 GCA_037974485.1 Hemigrammopetersius urotaenia | reverse complement strand
GTGTGTGTGTGTGTGTGTGTGTGTGTGTGTGGGTGTGTGTGTGTGTGTGTGTGTGTGTGTGTGTGTGTGTGTGTGTGCCCAGTTTGAGCCCCTGCCTTGCGCCCCCTAGACCCTGGTAAGGATTAAGTGGTTACAGAATATGTGTGTGTGTGTGTGTGTGTGTTTGGACCCTGTTATTATTATATACTGATACTTATGTAGACATATAGGGTAATTTATTATTTACATGTTGATATTATTGCATATAAATATTTAAAGTATAATATGGAACGTATGGGTCATATTTTTATACATGCTTGTGCATGCACAATACACATGGGGCATATTATCATAATTATTGTTGTTTCATGTTATAGGTGGGACATAAGACATTGACATTTACACGTATAATAGAGATTGCAGATATGAGATATAAAATGCATGTGAGACGTTTTATTAATTAATGACCGCTCTCACAGCACACTGGCTCTGGTGATGAAGGCGGCGGTCAGTCTCTGACCTCTTCTGGAAGCTGCTTAAAGGACTTCAGGACGCAGCCGTTTGTGGAGTGCCAGGGCCCACGTGGCACGTGCCACTACTTTGCCAACATTTACAGCTTTTGGCTGACCCGCGTGAGCTACGAGGAGGAGTTCGGCGGAGCCCCACGGACGCAAACACTGAAGGCCGCGGAGCTGCAGCGGGACCGGACCAGCCGCTGCCACGTCTGCATGAAGCGGTGACGAACAGTATAGCCCATGAAGCCGGGTCAGGTCGGATCGGGTCAGGACTTCTCGCGTGTTTCCTTAAATACTGATCCCAAAGATCCTTACAGTGACAAGTCTTGTTCATAACTTCTTATAATCTTGAATTCAAATGAACTGAAGAACATTAGAAATTGTGATATTCCAAAAATTAAATAAAGTACCTTAGTACAAATAGTCGCCCTGTTTATAATATTCCCTGAGACCCTTGCTATGTTCAAACGCTAACCCAGCTCTTCACTGAGCACTCAGGAGAACAACTAAACACACTAAACACACAAAAATCTGTGACCTGATAGAGCCCAGGTGGAGCACTAACTTCATACTGTAGTTTTCTAGCAGCTCTTAACCCTCAGAACTGTGTATCAGTAAACTCTGATTTCAGAAAATATAAACAGTGTAAAACAGTCTAGAACCAGTGTTGAGTATTTAGTCTTGCTTTTCTTGTGTGAGTTTTCTTGTGGACTATACAGGACAGAGCTACGTTACTTTACAAAAGATTCTCGTCCAAATACTGTGAATGTAAACATAAATGCAAATTCCTGAGTCCTGAGCCTCTTGTCCAGGTCTGTAGGACAAAAAGGGGACAATCCTAAAGGTGTTTACCTGCTGTGAAGCTACAGAGAGGCTTTTTATGGTCTGGCATCATGATGTGTGCATTTGAGAAGCCACCACGTCTCCAGAGGAGTTTGAAGTTCATATTTATTTCTCTCAAAAAGACCCTTGTGACAATCAGCATACTTCTTTTTTTTATCTCAAACATTACTATACAGATAAGAGAACACTCAGTGCAATAAGACAAAGGACATAGTCTTTCTACCTGTCACAGTGCACATTTTACATACAAAGAGATTGTACATCGTTACATTTCATTAACCTGGACCTCCCGGGCACAGGAGAGTGAATGTCAAACAATCATTTGAATAGGTGACCTGCGTACAGTGTAGCTTGGCACACACACAGACACGCACAGCTAAGAAAACATCTGATTTTTTCAGGTTCTTTTGACCAGATACTGAGTGCTACTGTGTTTCTTTTACTCCATTTGGTCTGTTTTCATGAGAAAAAGCATCAAAAACTGACCATCAGCCCACTATTTGTAAAATGCCTGCAAACCAGTGATTGGTGCACTGGTTGCTCGAGTTAGGCCTTCTAGGCTACAGTGTTTACCTTCTACCCCAGTGTGACCCAGTCACAGTGAGCGCCGATCTCCAAGGCAACACATTTGTACTTGTTTTTCCCCTATGTGGAGTTCATGGCTGGAATAAAATGCAGGGAGGGATGTGTAATTCGCTCCGAGATCCAAAATACTTTGGCAATGCAGATGTTGCATTCATCGTGCAAATGAATGACCACTTGATCAACTAATCTGAACGGTTGAGGTAGAGGGAGGGTGGCAAATATCCAGCCAAATAATCTAGAAGATCATGGGAGTGCATTACTTATTTCTCTACTGCCCCTTTTTTGTTTGTCTTGCAACCATGGCCCCTATTACTGGGTCGCGTAGCCATGGTTGCTGAGTCCTTAGCGCTCCAGAGCCATTGGTCATTGGTTTCAAATGCCCAAACTGGGCTGATTGTGTCCATCACAAATCAATCAAATGACAGTTTTACCAACTTACTAACAAATAAGGACATGCCATCCAGTGCAGGACCACAGTAAAAATTACTTACTCCTCAAAAAAACATCCTTTCCTTTAACAAGCATGTACAAGCATCTATTCAAAGTTAAAATATTATAATATTCCAGATTGTCGTTAATCTCTGGGCAACTATCCTCATAGTGCATGTTAGAGGATTCTCGCTGGCTCTTGCCAGCTATTGCCACAGACCCAAGAAAGAGGGGGACGCCCTCAAGATTACAACACTACCTGCCATTTACTCATGAAGGTCAAAAATGGCCCATTAAAAATATGTCCTCTATAAAAGATCTCTGTTTCATCATCATTCTCTCTATCGCTCTCTCTCTCTCTCTCTCTCTCTCTCTCTCTCTCTCTCTCTCTCTCTCTCTCTCTCTCTCTCTCTCTCTCTCTGTCTCTCTCTCTCTCTCTCTCTCTCTTACCTTCCAATACTCTTTCATAAGCTCTCTCTGTTACCCTCAGGGTGTGCTGTGTTTGCACCTTTGATTACTCTTACGTACCGAAACCTTCTGGTTTTAATTGTGTTCTAAAGCCAAAGCTCAAGCGATAAGACAAAAAAGAGAAAAAAATAATTCTGATTGACAAAAGCAAACACAAAAACAGTTCGGACTGACTGCTGAGAATAGTCAATCTGTTTGAGTTCTCAATGAATTGCACATTCTAATAAATTAAAAGCATGGCAAAGCAGCAGTAAAAGCTAACCCTAGTCCAATTTCACATCCAATGTTGAAATACACTTCATTCAGTATGGCAACGTACCACGGAACCCAAATTTTGAGAGGTCTGAAAGGTAAAGGCCTGTGAATGTTAATGATACAAGAAGATTATTTTTTTTGTATTGCAATGTAAAAAAAAAAATAGAAAAGAACAAACTTTGTATTGTGCTAACTCTACATATTCTTTGCAAAGATATTTCATATTGTTTAGAAAATATCTGTTAACGCTAGGTCATTTACAAGGAATCACAATACAAAAATATCAGATATAAACATTGATACGAAAACCTGACAATCTGCACACTCAGAAGTATTGCTATGTTAATACCACTGCCCGTCCTCTAGGGGGAGCACTATAATTGGCTGCTCTGTCTATTTTTGTGATAATGGGCAGGGACATGCTAAGTCCTGAAGTGCTCAGCAATCAGTCAGATTGCCGTGTCCCAGAAGACAGTGGCCTGTGCGGGGTATGGTGGTGGTCCATACTTCTTTGGACCATTGGCCTTCTTCCAACTGGGCATCGCCAGCAGGGTCTCCTTCTTGCAGGGGCTCCGGTCAGGGAGTCGCTGACGAGACCTGATCTCACGACACAATCGCTGTTTTCTTTCAATCATTTCCAGCATGGTGCTGTCACCGCATGCCCATGGCATGGGAAGCATCTGCTGAAGAGGAGAAACAGAGATAACAGGGTCAATCCTAACTTGATTCTGTAAATCGTAAATTGTCCATTGCAAGGATATACCGAGCCAGTTATTGTACAGATGAAGGATCTGTATCTTCAACTATACCTCTTGGGCCTCTGGGGGCTGTCTCTGAGGTGTCCCAAATGGAGATGGTGCAGTTGGTGTGGAAGGAGAGCGCCCCACCTTTGGAAATGCCCTCAGTTCTGTAAACAGAAATCAAAATGTTTTACCACAACAAGCTAGGAATAAAAACATTATTTTATGACCCATTTTATAGGTTAAGGTATGCCAGCTGGAGTAAATTATGATAATTATAATCAACGGAGTCAATCAAGAACTTACCGGAGTTACCCAGCATCATTGTGGGACTCACAGGGGATCTTCCAGACCGGTTGGACATATTGGACGGAAGTCCAGACCTTGCGTTCTTGTCGTGTGCTTTGGGTGACTCTGTGTTGTAGCTACTTTTGTCTTTACTATCGTGTCGCGTCAAGCCATCTGCCGCGTGCATTCCCCTGTCTTTACAGTCTCTTCTGTTTCCAATGTCCATCCCATTACTATTCCATTCCTTGCTATCTCGTCCGCATTCTGCAGTGTGGTTGCTACCTTGACGAGAGTCCAAACCATTCCTTCCACCTTCTTTGCTGTTGCGTCGGCACTCCAGGCCATTCTTGCTCAGATCTTTGCTATCGTACCTGGATAACAGCTCGTAACTTCGATCCTTGCCCTCACATTGTTCCAGACCATTCCTACAAAGGTCTTTGCTATCTTGCCTGGGTAAGAATTCAAGACCATTACAGCTTCTGTCCTTACTATTTCGTCTGGTCAGAGGTTCCACACTATTGCAACCCCTGTCTTTGCTGTCATTTCGTGAAACAGGCTCAGTGGTGCTGCATCCTCTGTCTTTGCTGTCTTGTCGGGGAAGGAGCTCTTGACCATTGCTGCCCCTGTCCTTGCTATCGCGCCTTGGTAATGGTTCTGTGCTATTGCAGCCTCTGTCCTTGCTGTTTCGTCTCAGTAATGGCTCTCCATTGCTGCAGCCTCTGTCCTTGCTATTGCGTCTCAGTAATGGCTCTCCATTGCTGCAGCCCCTGTCCTTGCCGTCATGTCTGGGTAATGGCTCTGCATTGCTACTGCCCCTGTCCTTGCTGTCTCGTCTTGGGAGGGCCTCCGTGCCATTAACCTCTCGATCTTTGCTCTCACGACGATGTGAGGATTTGCTGCTGCGCTCCTTATCCCTTTTAGACTCCTTACTGTGATGGCTCCTCTCCTTGTGCTCCCGCTTGGACTCAGAGCTATGGCACTTTCCCTTGGATTCACCTTTGGGGCAACAGAATCAAGTCAGATTACATGGAACCTTACATGGTATAAAACTCAATAGTTCTAAATCATTCACTTACTCCACTTCCCTTAGTACCACTACCATTTATAGTTTAGTGTGTTTCCCCTGTTTGTAACACACCTAATCAGCTTAATAACTGGACCTTCCTGGTTTAAAGAAGGCATGTGACTGCAGGGACAGCTAAAAAATCTATCAGGTAGGGAGACACCAGGATTGAAAGCCACTGGTTCACACAAACACAATTCAGCCACTATTGCATTGACAGCAGTTGACCACTTGGTGTCGCTTAGGTACCAAAGATGATTCCAGCTTGTTTTTCAATGCAGAGTTGTTTTGCAGTTGCATCTGAGAATCTTGTAGTTGGTTCTGTAACTGCCAGTGGTGCTTTCGTGTCATGTTCTTTCATCAAAACCATTTTTGTAGCAACTCAAGCTTTACCCTTCTTTAAACATGCACTGTGCTTTGTAGTTGCATGACTTTCACTTTTAATAGATTTCAAAAGATATAATAGACAAATGTCAGTTATATGTAATTTTATATCTCTCTCCACTGCATGAGGGCTCCGATTAGAAAATCAGCACTAGCACAGTTTAATCTACAGCCCCCACCACGCAAGGCAGCATTGATTGGTGGGCTGATAAATAGGTCAAACAGAGCGTGTTTCCTCCCACAAGCAAGACAGATGATGTTCCTGAACAAACAGTCCCTCAGCCAACCAAATTACTCCATGAAATGCAATACAGGTGTGACACAGGTGCAAACTGCCACTGATCCATATGAAAATGTGCTCAGCAAACAATGCCCGTGACAACAGAGGTGAATCACATGACTACCAGGCAAAACCTACATGCCACATGGCTACTGGGCAGCACCAACAAAGCTAAGGTCTGTGGAAATCATGCCAGACAATCTTGAGCAGCTGCAAAACTACTAATTAACACCAGGCTAATTGCATGAGGCTGAAAGTGCTTGTAGTGTAAAAGGGGAAAAAAGCACTGTTGTTTTTCTGGAGTGGAGCACATGTCTGTGCAGGTAGTGCGGCACTCTCTGCTGCTGCCTGTTTTTTCCACAGAGAGCTTTACACGTTCGCTGCAACAGGGCGGCCGTGACCTGCATCCTGATTGGTTTGCTGCTCCTGAGAGGGAGAATCTGCAGGGAGTTCCCTTCCTCTGTTACCAGGATGAGCGCACAGCTTACCAGAAAGAGCGTGTGCATCACTTCATCTGAACACTTGCGAGCCGACAACATCGCATCTAAACGGGGCAGTTCTATTGATGTGCTGTGGCTACGCATCGCTCGGGGAGAGCGAATGAACCATTTCGAAAATGGCTTTGTTGAGTTGACCTTTCTTCCAGAGGAGCATCCGTGGAGGTCATCGCTCAAGAGGTGCAGTCAATAACAAGTGACAGTTCGAATCTCATCACAATTACACAAGTGCACAGTCATGAGCGCTATAATGCAGACGGTAGGCAAAATGCCTCTTGAGTACAGTATGCAGTTGTGTACAAATACTGCAAAACTGAATCACCTAGAGAGTATTTTGCTACTTTTTCCTATTGCATGTTTCACTGCACCTAAAAACAGTAGAGTGCAATGGGCAGGCAACAAAACAAAAAGGCCACATGCAAATTAACGACCTCCATGTGATCTTGGGGATTTTTCTCCATGTTTAAACCATTCATTATCTCCCCCCAGTTGCTTTTGGCAGGGGGTCTTTGAAGGAGTGTAGTAGTCAGTGTTTAAACGTTGTGTTTTCATATTTAAGAGTAATACGCTGCCACAGCTTAATGCTTTTGTAGCATGGCTATGGAGTCATACAGGATGCTCTAGCCTCTAATCTCCACAGATTAAATCATATGATCTGCACTAGCCTGTTTGCAGCGCTTGGATTAAATCAGTTTGCGGAGGAATATTTACACGCTTTAAAGCACAGTACCTGTTTTGGACCTTAGTTAGAATAACCTGAACTATAAAGGCTGCACTGAAGAGAATTCTGGTTTGAGCTGCAATAGGGCCAAGTTTTAAGGTACGATTATAGCATTTACTATGATGCTCGCTCTACCATCTTTGTGCTAAGATGCTTTTGGGAAACCCAGCCCTGATTAACCGATGAATAGGATCACGCTGTGATAAAACTTACTTGACTGTCAGTGATTCTGTGTAATGATTTCCGCTCTATCTCTACACTGCACTTCACGACTCAGCTGTTCATCTCATTGACAGCATGTTTAGCCTCCCATTGATTCACATATCGACTAGCATGTTTCTCATTTTGGGTTTTATTGACAGAGAGAGAAACTTACTCTCACCCGGCTCCTTGCTCTTCCTGCCGCTGGAGTTTTTCTTCAGCATGTTTCTGCCGGTGGTGAAGAGGTTGGTGAGCTCGTCCAGTGGGCTGGTGGGTGTCCGCGAGCGGCCCGAAGAGACGTTCTGCATGGACCCGTGAAGCCGCCCTGATTGGTCCTGGGGTGGAGAGCCCTTGCCGTGGGGTGTTGCTGAGGCGCTTCGTGGCAGGGCTGGTCCTGAGAAAGGGCCTTCAAAAGCTGGGGTCCTCATGAGGCTGAGAGGGGTGAGGCAGCGGCCCATGCTGACGGGAGAGGGGCAGGCGGAGTGGCTTCGTTGGTAATTGTGGGAACTGCCTGAACTCCTGTAGAGTGCGCATGGTAGAGGGGGTGCTGAGGAACGTCCTGAAACTGTTATGGTTGGAGTCGCTGTGAGTTCCCTTTCTGCACGCCGTATATGTGAGGTGGATGCAGAGCTCAGTGGCTCCAGAGATGAGGAAGAAGTGGGTGACTTGGCATAAGAAGAAGAGTTCTCCAACATTGGTAACTTGGCCATGTCCAGAGGAGTAAGGGGGGATTCGTCTGAGTTGGGTGAACACTGTGCCGGGGCTGGGGGGAAGACAAGCAATGGTGGCCGATGGCTCAGCAAGTTGGGGAACGGTGCAGGAATGTCACAAAGCGGTGTCCCCCGAGGTGTGGAACATCGGCTCAGGGGATTATGGGTGTCTATATCAGACGGACAGGGTGTGGCGCATTGAGAGCGACAACTGGAAAGATCCCAACGTGAGTCAAACTCATCCAAGACCGGATACTTCATTTCTTCATAGACAGCCTCGCCGGGTTCCTCATCCTCATTTCGACTCGGTGGGTCTCGAGCCATGCTGCCTGACATCTCGATGTAAACAGGCTCTTCTGAGTCCGAGTCCTGCTGTGGGCTCTGGGGCTGTGGAGGAGAGGTGGGGGAAGGAACCTTGGCCACTCTGGTGTGGGGCATTGGGGGCGAACCTCTCGAGGCAGCATTGCGGACGTAGGACTCGTCAAATGAGGTGCTCAACTGAGTGTTGGGATTCCTCTTAGGCTTTGGAGGTGGGACCCTCCTGCAGTCCTCACTGCAGCCGTGCATCGCTTGGGGAAGAAGAAAAGACAAGAGGAAGGTAGCAGTCTTTAGTATCAACCAGGATTGAAAGGTTGTTCTGGGACAATTTTAACCCTCATTTGGCACCCTTTTTTCAAATTGTATTTGCTGTTTAGTGGGTATTTTCTTCACTAATGTCGCCGCTGATTCAAAAATGAGGATGGGAACATGTATGCCATTCGTCTCAGCACCACTTTTTTAAAACCATCTATGGACTAATAAACTGATCACAGGCAACTAAGTGTCATTCTGTATTTCACTCCATATCATATGTATAGATGTCTTTAAATGTAATTTGTCTAAGGGTTTAAAGTATCCTAGAGTGTCTACATATACCCTTCCAGCACTGTCACTAAAAAACACAAGCACATTATAATAATGTGGGTATAAGCACACGCATTTTGCAACACCCACTACTCCAAATGTATCCACAGACATCAGTGTGTGTGTCCTAATTAATTAATTAATTAATTGTTTACCCTCTCTTTTCAGAAATATTTATGTGCATTTCTGATGGTATGTACACTGATGTTGACAGCACTGCGCTGTTTCTCTCATCACCACACCTTCTACCCATAGCCTCCTCTTGAGTCCCCTCCAATCCTAGTGCAACACTTTGGTTGCTTGAAATTTGTCATCTTTGATTTATTACCCTGATTACAAAGTTGATAAAAACAGAACCTCCTAACTTCTCTCGGAAGGAAATGAAAATAAGCTCGAAACGTGATGTAGTGCTGATAAAGACAGAGGGAGAGAGAGAGAGGTGTAAAACTGCATTGCACCCAGATTAAAGTCATTCTTCATGCGCCTCACATGAGTCAGAATGCACCCTTGCGCATGCCTGAGCATAAAAAAAACTATAGATGTGTTAATTATGTGAAAGGGGATGGTGGATCTTGAGATCATTTCTGCAAGCATCCATCCTCTCTCTCTCTCTCTCTCTCTCTCTGTCCCTCCCCCTTTCTCTGCGAGTGGATGTGTTTACCCTCGCTCCCTCTCCTCCAGGGGAACTAAATCTAGGTCAATCGCTCCTCCTGAATGAATCCTGTGCGGCCTGGCTCCTCCCCTTCCCCCTCCTTCCTCTTCCCCACCCTCTCCACGCTAACCTCCCGCCACCCTTCACAACACCCCTCTCAGTGATGAACACCCCCCACTCCTCGCTCCCCATTGGACCAGAGTCTGCCGAGCAAGCCCGCTGAGCGACTGCTTATTGGTTGGCGTGGTGGCAAGGCTTCCTGTGAGCTTGCTGACGATTGGCTGAGGCCCTTGCCTGACGCTGGGATTGGAAGAGCGCCGAGGGGTCTCTGTTTCTGTGGGCTTGGTTGCCGTGGCATTGAGGAAGATCAGCATGCCCACTGCGATCCCCATCCAATGCAAACCTCGGCAACCACAGCAACATATTAACATAACCACTGACTTAATGCTGCACTCGAAAGCTCTGCACTTATCAAAACATTCTCTCAGACTCTGCATCTCCTCCCTCTGACACACATCCACACAATAATCTGTGCAGTAGCCAGTAGTATGCCTCTTCTTGTATGTTTTCTTACCAGGTTAATTAACTTTTGTTATGTGAAGGACTGTGTGCATTAGTTTTGCTTATATGCAACAGTCTACCATGTCCAATACTGTGTAATGTTCTTATTGGGTGTTAAAACATTATCATTCTATGCAATATCTTGTGATGTTTTCTTAATGTGTCCTGAATCACTTCATTACTTCCAGCATCTTTTGTGCAGATACTCTAATACTGATACTAATACTCCCATACTAATATTCAAATACTGATTCTATAGTACTGATACTCTATACTGATACTCTAATCCTGATACTCTACTAATACTGTACTGATATTGCACTGATACTAATACTCTCATACTAATATTCAAATACTGATACTCGAATTCTGATACTCGAATACTGATACTCTACTGATACTGCACTGATAATAGTCTTCATGTGCAGTATTACTGCTTAGGTCAATATTACTTTTTTATTTCTTAATTTTCTAATAATTTAATAAGTGCAATAACTACAAAACTACCATCTGTGTGACTTATATAGTATTTATACCAAGCATTTCTGTATATAGCATAGTGTATTTTCATATCAAGCTTTTTTTTTTACCACATAAGCAATTTCCTCTGGGATTAATAAAGTTTTCTGATACTGATTCTGATTCTGCTGCACAAAATATCATTAATCGTGATGTTGCAGGCGTGTTAATGATCCGACCTTTGTCTCTGTAAGAAAATTATGGATATTATCCTACAAATGACTTTGCAGGTCAGCCTTTAACCATGTGGCATTATTTGTTTTTCATATATTGCATGCCATGTCATGCTATTTAGCAAATCCATATAGTGTACCCCATTATGAACTATACAGAAACTTTCATTATAAACAAGCCATGTTAATCATTTTTAGGAGCACCGCTGTGCTATTTTTATTGCATTTAAGCACAACAGACTTTACATGTGACAGATCAGAACTAATCGTTTGGGTTGGTTTTGTTTTTCCGGTCCTTTTTCACACAGACAATGTCTGGAATCCAATAACAGTCTCTGAAATCTAATAACTTGCTTCAGTAACTTGATTAGTGTGAATCCCAGGCATCCCTACTGCGAAAATAACATTTTTTAAAAGTAGAGCGAGACTGTATTAAGAACAGAGCATGGTGCTCTTGTTTATAATCTGCATGGGAATGCAGACCAGAACAATGAGGATTTGATTTAGGACAGTGGTGGTGCTGCTGCAGCAGCTATGCAAACAAACTCAACGACCTTCAACCTCTATTCACAGACGCAGCGGCGTTCACCGCCTACTAGCACTTGACACGAGAAAGTGTAGGCACGCGCAATTCATGCCGGCGGCAAACGATGGCCTCATTCACAACTCGCCACATAATAACGTAACAACCTCATTCATAGTCTGGCATTTCACTTTTGAAGGATCTGACCGGAGATGGTTGTATTAGCATCTGTGGTTCGATCACGCAGAAGAGACATGACTTGTTTCAGTGAGATGTGACCACCTGCTGTGGTAAGGTTAGTGTTCCTGCATGTTAGATTTACCGGCACTACATTTGAGGCTGATTCACGGCTACACATGCGCATGCAAACCTACTGTCATAGCTGATCATGTACTTTCTGCACTGCTGCATTTCTGCAGGTATTGCAGGTTGCAAGCCGTAATTTTTAGGAAACTCCTAGCAGGCGGCTCCAAACTCCTGATTCCCCAGGCCTGTCTCAATTATTGCATAACCTCCTATTTTCCACAGTCATTAGCTTTCAGTCATAATGGTTACGTCCTTTAAAGAAGTTATTAACATCAAATACACAAATGTTTCTCACCGCCACCCTCTAAAAGTGTTATTAAAATCAAACATCAAATAAATAAACATCACGTACAACAAAACATTAAATAAACAAACATACGGTGTTATAGCACCAGTCAGAACCTCTGTAAGACCTATGATGTATCTCAATAAATGTGTTCCCTGATTTCTTTTATTTACACGTATTTGCTTTAACCCAGCTCAAGAAAATCTGAATCAGAATCCTGTATTTGACATTCTGTTTGATGTGACGTAACCATATGACTGAAAGCTAATGACAACCATCTAATTAGAGGGTTAACCTGCAGTTGATGGGTTTGAACTCACCTTCACACCTGTCTCCACCCCTGCAAGTGGAGGTGCTGAAGTCCACAGCGTCGGAGGAGATGCTGAGCTTGGTGTTTGGGTCGCGGCGGGGTTTTGGGGGAGGCTGTTTGCGGGACGTGGGGCTTCCCTCTTCTTCCCCGCCCCCAACAGAGTGCAGGGACTGGGAGCGGATGACGAAGCCCGTGCTGCACAACTGGTGCTGCTGGGGGGACAAGCGCTCGGCTGGGGCCGGCATGGTCACAGAGGCCATACGCAGGTGCTTGACCTCCGCTGGAACCTCCTCACCCGTCCTAGAAAGTCAGAGAGAGAGAGAGAGAGAGAGACAGGGAGGGAGAGAGAGAGAAGAAGACACAATATGATATTATCCTATGTCTGGGTTCACAATCAGATTTGTTACACATTTTGACATGAATATATATATATAATTTTTTGTATTTCCTTTTTTGTATTTTGACCCACTGAATATCCTAGGTGGTTGCTAGTGTGTTGCTAATTGGATTCTATAGTATTCTATATAATTGATAAAGTGTTGGTAGAGTTTCTATGTCGTGCTGATAGATCCTGGGCTACACAAATGCATAAAATAACCTGTATCTTTTAAAACTATAGCTTTTCATTTCTGAGGTTTCATGTTGTGTCTGAGATTATAAAAAAATCCTTAACCAACAGTGTTTCATTAGACTTTGCAGTCAGATCGATTAAAGGGGACATCCACACATTTGTGTGCATCGAAGTGTTTGAGATGTTCAAAGTCATTGAGTTTGGTGTAAATTGTGTCATTGTAGAGAATCTTTTACACTGGTATTTACAAAACATATCTGAGCTAAATCAGTTTTCTTTGCCTCTGAACACTGATCACCATGAATGGGTTTAGTTTTAGTACCAAAAGCTTCTCAGAACAGGATGTAAGGTGTCAGCAGGTGCAACTACAGCTATTTCAGGGGAAAACGTTCTGTGAGTACCTTTTAGAGGCAGACGCCTGGTTCCATTCACCATCAATGTTTTCTCTAGAATGGAACATTTCACACCCGCAACTTTGTTTACCTCTCAACCACTTCATTCTGCAGAGGTTTCCGAAATCTATGTTTAATGTGTTTGGATGTTTAATGTTTGGATGATCCTCTCTGCCTCTTTGCCATCACTAAGAGAAAAAGTCCTGTTCTGCAGGCCGGGCGCCCAGAGTCTCCCCAGTCTGCGGCTCTGAATTCGGCCCAGTCATCCGCTTAAAGAAATCAATTCACGCTGCGCCGGGGCCTTTCACTGTGTCATTGTGTCTGCGAGCGCAGCCCACAGCCGGGGTTAAACACAAATCAATGCTTCTGACCAGGCCATTCTCTCAGATGAGTAATTCCAGCATGCAATTCATTAGCACAGATCTGCTGATGGTAAATAAACACTCTCTCTCTCTCTCTCTCTCTCTCTCTCTCACACACACACATACACACACAGGTGTGCACATATGCACAAATAAAGACTTGCTTGCATGGAGTTTCTTAAAGAGCACAGCAGTGTAGGATGACAGACCTAAAGTAATGGACTGCTGTACATATACGCACACACACACATATATATTTATATATGCTTTAAACCACATACTAATTTCCTTGTTCTGAAAAGTAAAGGGTCCATATCCTTTAATAAACACTGCATGCAAGTCTATTATTCTAAAAGTTGAGTTTGAACTGCTAAGTTATGAAACCCCACAGATGTTATAAGCGGAGCTCGGTGCACAGAAAGAACTGCATTATGCATTAAATGCATCACTCTTTACTGCACTTCTTTACATAAAAACATTTTTTTTTCTTTTCTGTTTACAGTTCCAGTTCAGCCTGGCAGTCGGACATACAAGCTCATGTAGAACAAGGAGTACCTGGCAACCTCAAAGGCAGCTGCTTCATTTTATCATTTTATTACCTGAGCATAAGTAACACACACACACACACACACACACACACGGCCTCACAGCTGCTGAACAGCCGGAGTCTGGAGCAGAGGGTTCATTGGTCAGGGGTTTAACTTTGCCTAGCAACAGGGTACCCACGCAACACACACACACACATACACACACACACACACACACACACACACACACACACACGTGACGGCTGAGGCATTAAGCCCTCATTAGCAGAAGCGCGGGGTGCTGCAGCAGCTGTCTGCACTGCATGCTCCCCATCACACCCAAAACCACAACCAAAAACTCTGGCAGGCTCTCGCGTGCCACGCTCCTCTCCTGGACGCTCCACATCGCCCTGACTGGACTGAGGGAGGCCTAGCAGGCCTGAAGGTGCTTTAGTGTTAATAGAATAAAATACTGAATATTCAAACATCATTAATGTTAATAACGTACTTAATATTATATATATGTAAATATATATATATAGATAGATAGATAGATAGATAGATAGATAGATAGATAGATAGATAGATAGATAGATAGATAGATAGATAGATAAATTCATTGATTAAGTGAACTCTATATAGATAGACGGACTGATTGATTGATTAATTCATTGGTGGATTGATTTATTGACTAATTGATTGATTGATTAAAGTTAACTCTGTTGATCCAAAGGGAAATTGGACCAAGTGCTTTAAAGTACGAAAACCTCAAGAAAATGTTTAAAAATGTAAACAAAGAGCCGCATAAAAATACAAAGGCAGAGTAATAAACCCTGCAGTACAGTTGGGTTATCTGTAACAGATAAAGTAACAGTTATCCAGACCCTGTTGTCAATAAAACAGTGACAGATAAGATAAAAGGCCGAGCCGCGGACCGCCAGACCGTCACTTTGGCACAGGTGTGCGAGTCGGGCTGCGAGCCGAATGCTTTATTTATAAGACGTCTGCCTGTCCTCTGCTCAGCAAGGGACGGAGGAACAGGTGCAGGGAAAGTGTCTGTACACTCTCCCGTCCCGCGTCTGACACTCATACGGCACAACAAAGGCACGCGTCCAGGGCGGGGGGGTGGCTTTGACCCACAAATCTTCAGTGCAAATTTGAGTGCACACAGTTGTTTTTGTTTAAAAAAAACTATAATGTGCCATAACTTTTGCGCAAACCTCTTTTTGTGCTTTATGTATGTTAAATGAAGCAGATAAACTGCCAGAGCTCATTAAAATGTGTCTCTTATTTACATCCAGAAAATCTGGGTTATAATGTTGTTGTTGTGTCAGTAATAATAACCCTAAAATACTACCAATAATAATAATAATAATTACTATTGTTATTATTATTATTATTATTATCATCATAATAATAATGATAGTAATAATCATAACAATCATCATACTACTACTACTACTACTACTACTACTACTACTACTACTACTAATAATAATAATAATAATAATAATAATAATAAT